>PVLA01000495.1:47125-232045 GCA_004027455.1 Hydrochoerus hydrochaeris
ATTGATTTCTGCTCTAATCTTTACAATTTCCTCTCTTCTATGAGCTTTGGGTTTAGCTTGCTCTTCTTTTTCTAGAAGCTTGAGATGGAGCATTAGGTTGTTTATTTGTGCTCATTCTGTTTTCTTGATATGACAGTTTATTGCTATATATTTCCCTCTTAAGACTGCTTTCATTGCATCCCACAGATTACAGTATGTTTTTTCTATATTTTCATTGAATTGTAGGTTTTGATTTATTTCTTCTTTAATTTCATCTGTAGCCCACTGGTTGTTCAAAAGGGTGTTATTTAATTTCCATGTATTTATGTAGGTTTTACAATTTCTTTTGCCATTAATTTCCAATTTCAGTGCACTATGGTCTGATACTATGCATGGTATGATTTCAGTACCTTTGCATTTACTTAAGAATGTTTTTTGGGAAAATATATGGTCTATTTTGGAGAATGTCCCATGTGCAGCTGAGAAGAATGTGTATTCTGATGTGGTTGGGTGGAATACTCTGTAAACATCTACTAAGTCCAATTGCTCACAGGTATGATTCAGTTCTGTTATTTCTTTGCTGACTTTTTGTCTAGTTGATCTATCTCTTTGTGACAATGGGCTGTTAAGATCTCCTGTTATAATTGTATTCTTGTGTATTTGGTTTTTCATGTCCATTAGTATCTGTCTTATATAGTTGGGTGCTCCTGTATTTGTGCATATATATTTATAATTGTTAGTTCTTCCTCTTGAATTTTACTGCTAAGAAGTATGTAGTGACATTCTCTATCTGTTTTAATCATTTTAGGTTTGAAGTTCACGTTGTCTGCAAATAGAATAGCTACCCCTGCTTTTTTCTGGGTTCCTGTTGCATGGAATACTGTTTTCCATCCTTTGATTTTTAATCTATGAGTTTCCTTTTGGGTCAGATGTGTTTCTTGTAGACAGCATATTGTGGGGTCCTGTTTCTTGATCCATTCTGTCAATCTATTTCTTTTTATAGGTGAATTGAGGCCATTTATATTTATAGATAGCACTGATATGTACTGGCTCGACTTTGCCATGTTATGTTTCAGTTGTTTCTTTTTGCTTTTCCTCTTATTTAATTGCTTATCCTACCTGGATGTTTCTTTCTGTTGTTGTTTTGGGGATTGTGGTCATTTTTATCTCTGTCTAATATGTCCTTCAGTACTCTTTCTAGGGTTGGTTTGGTGGACATGCATTTCTTCAGTTGTTCTTTGTCATGGAAGTATCTTGTTTCTCCATTAAATTTGAATGAAAGTTTTGCTGGGTACATCAGTCTGGGTTGAAGATTGTTTTCTTTCAGGGCTTGAAATACCTCACTCCAAGATCTTGACTTGAGGGTTTGTGCGGAATAGTCTGCCATGATTCTAATGGGCTTTCCCTGATAGGTGAGTTGTGTCTTTTCTCTGACAGCTTTTAATATTCTGTTTTTATGGTGAATGTCTGAGATCTTAATTATTATGTGTCTGGGTGTGGATTTATGTTGATTGTGACTGGTGTTCTATATGCCTCACTTATCTGCATATCAGATTCTTTCCCCATGTTTGGGAAATTTTCTGCTGTTATTTCTATAAATACATATGTTGTTTGCCTGCACTCCTGTATCTTCGCTAATGCCCATTATTCTTATATTGTTGCTCTTGGCATCATCATGAAGCTTCTGGATTGTCATTTCATGCTGCTGTGTTATTTTTAAAAGTTCTATCCTTTCCTGATCACTAACTGTGATCCTGTCCTCAAGGTCCGAAATGCTATCCTCAGCTTCCTTTAGGCGGTTTTGCAGGCTTTCAATAGAGTTTTTTGTTTCTTGGATGTCTGTTTGAGTTGGTTTCATGAATTGTGCTTGTTTTCTATATTGTTCATTGAAAGTTTCAATCAGTTTCCCATGCTCATGTACTTTTTTTCTCTAGTTCTTCTTTAGCTGCATTCAACAACTCCTTTGCTAAAGTTGTTATTTCTATCTTTACATGGGAGACTACTTCTAATTTGATTTCCTCTATAGCCTGATGCAGTTGTTTTTTTATTTCACTGGTTATCTTTTCAGAGATTCCTGGTGTGTTACTTTTGGGGTCCTCTATTTCAATGTCTCCTGTACTTGCTTCTGGTGAACTATATGTTTGAGACTGCATTTTGCTTTTTCATTTTGTCATTTTCACTCTGCCTGGTGTTTTCTATGTGTAGGAGTGGATCACACACACTCTTTTCAAACACACCAAAGTCTTACAGTTAGTTGGAGGGGGTTTTTACTACTGGCCCTATTTTATCACCTGTACACCTCTATTTTAGGGGTATACTCACCGCACTGATACAGTCAATCCGGTGTAGTCCACAGTTCACCACCTGGGAGCAAAGTTCCAAATTTTCTCACACTAACTGGATACTGCTGAGATCTTCCGATGTTCCAGGTGGGAGGGCAGACCCATCTGTAGCAGTCCAGGGCAGTTTTCAGTCTTGGGCAGGCCTCCTCGATGTTCCTGGTGGCAGGGCAGGCCCACAGGGGAGGTTCCTACCCCAGAGGCAGGCTTGTGCTGAGTTTCAGGTGGCTGGGCAGGCTCTCGGTGGAGCTTCCTGGCAGCCTACCCCTGATGTAGGCTTCTGCTAAGTTCCCAGAGGCAGGGCGGGCCCATGGTGGAGCTTCCTGGCAGCCTACCCCTGATGCAGGCTTCCGCTAAGTTCCTGGAGGCAGGGCGGGCCCACGGTGGATATTCTGGGCAGCCTACCCCTGATGCAGGCTTCCCCTAAGTTCCTGGAGGGAGGGCGGGCCCACGGAGGTTCTGGGCAGCCTATGCCTGATACAAGCTTCAGTTAAGTTCCTGGAGGCAGGGTGGGCCCACGGTGGAGATTCTGGGCAGCCTACCCCTGATACATGCTTCAGTTAAGTTCCCGGTGCCAGGGTGGGCCCATGGTGGAGATTCTGGGCAGCCTATGCCTGATAAAGGCTTCTGTTCAGTCTCACTGTTTGAATGTCTACTTTGTATGCTTTAATTTTGTAACTTGAACAACTATTTTCAAGATGACAGTATGTAATTTATGAAGTAGTGATTTCTTAGTGGGTTTTTTTTTTCTTTTTTTTCCTTTGGAATTCTGTATTGTTGCTACCTCTTTTTCTGTTTTGTTTTTTTTTTCCCTTTAAATAAAATTTAAAAAAAAGAAATATTTCTTTAATCAAACTTCATATTGTAAAATTGTCATTTACTAATTTATATATGTTTATGGCGTATACTTTCAAAAGAATAAAATAATTTCATATTTAAGACTGACTAGTAACTGTGTATATATATAAGCTGTATAGTTTTAAAAAATCTAATTTTATGTTCTTTTTAATTTTAATTTTTTCTTATGACATATTTGCAGTGTAAAATTATTGCATTCCTTTTGGCAATTTGGTACATGTACATAATGTATCTTAATTATTTTTCATCACTTTCCCCTGCATTACTTCTCCTTTCCATCTCTTGGTGCTCTTATCCTTCACAACAGGTATATCTTCATGTTTCTGTAATCTGTCTTTTATGTTACTCTTTATTTTTACTTTATTCTCATATAAGAAAAACTGAAATTTAAGCCCTTATATTTGTCTTATTTCATTTGACATTATAGCCTCAAGGAGCATGTATTTTTCTACAGTTTGTCCTTTATGGCAGAGTAATACTCCATTATGTATAAAGATTACATTTTTTTATTAGTTCATTTGTGGATAGACATATTAGACCACTTCCAGGATTTAGCTATTATGAATTGTGCTGATATAAAAATGAGTATGCATATGTCTTCATTACTTTTCTTGTTACTGAGACAAAATATCTGGCACTAAAAGTTAAAAGAGGAAAGATTTATTTAGTTCACAGTTTTTAGAGGTTTCAGTCCACAATTGACTAGGTCCAAGGCAGGGTGGCTTGGCAGAGGGGCAGAGGGGCATTCTAGAGGAGAAACATTTCATGATGGCAGAAGATAACAAAAGCAAGCAAGCAAGCAAGCAAGTGAGAGATGACTCTTTCTGTTCCTTATATTATGTGCAGACTAACCGTCCTAGGGCAGATATAGCACTCATACCCTTATCCTAGCCAGAACTATGCCAAACCAATCAGTGGATTCATTCACTAATCACACACCCTTATTCCTAGCATCATTCATTCTAGATTCAACCATCTCTGAGAAAGCCCTAAGACCCCATGAGATTTTGGGGAAAATCTAGACACAAATCATAACGCATATATCAGTGTAATGTGATATCTTCAGCTCTTTCAGGAATATACCCAGAAGGGGGATAACAGGGTCAAATGAAATTTCTATTTTTAGTTTTTTTGAGAAATCTTGATACTGATTTCTATAGTGGTTGTAACTAGTTTACATTCCCATCAACAATGTAGAAGGGGTCCTTTTACACCACAACCACACCAGCATTTGTTATTTGATTTCTTGATGATAACCATTCTTTCTGGAGTAAGATGGGATCCCCATGTTCCTTTAATGTGCATTTCTTTAATGCAGTAATATTGAACATGTTTTCATGAATTTATTGGATATTTGTATTTCTTGTGAGACATGTCTATTCAGTTTAGATGCTTATTTTTTGATTGGATCTTTTATATTGGGTGTCTAAGTATTTTTAGTTTTTCATATGTTCTAGATATTAGTCTTTTGTCTGAGGAATAACTTACACCTTTTTCTCTTTCTATAGGTTGTCTCCACTTTGTCGTTTCTTTTTGTTTTTGTTTTGCTATGAAGAAGCCTAATTTGATAGGATACCATTGGTTGATTTTTGATATTAGTTCTTGGGCAGTTAGGGTTCTGTTCGGAAAGAACTTGCCTGTGCTGAGGTTTTCAAGTTTTATGTATTTTATTTTGTAATAGATTGTTTCTGCTTTAATGTTTAGATCTTTGATTCATTTTAATTTTAGTTTAGTGCCTGGTGAGAGATATGGATCTAGATTCAATATAATAAAGACCCAAAAAATTCTACCAAACATTCTAAGAATTAATAACCAAATTCAGAAGTATAACATAAAAAATGAACACAGAAGAATTAATAGCATTTCTGCATACTAATAGTAGACTTATCGAGAAAGAAATTAGGAAAACAATACCATTCACAATAGCACCAAAAAATGAACACATCAATAGCCAGTTTTCCCAGCATCATTTGTTAGTGAGGCTATCTTTGCTTCATTATGTGTTTTGGACCCTTTGTTAAAGATCAGATAACTGATAGGTCTCTTGCTTTGCTCTTATTGACCAGGATTGCTTTTGCTATTCTGAATCTCTTCTGGTTTTGTATGAGGTATAGGTTTGTTTTCACTAATTTTGGGAGGAATGCTATTGGTATTTTGATTGGTGTTGTGATAAATTTGTATATTGATTGATTGATTGATTGATGCCAGGGGTTGAACTCATGACCTTGGGCTTGCCAGGCAAGCGCTGTGCCACTGAGCTGTATCTGTGGCCCGTATATATCACTTTTGGAGGTATGTCATTTTGATAGTAGTATTGGTCCTACCTATCTAAAAACAAGAGAGATCTTTCAATTTCTGATGTCCTCTGTAGACCTCTTTATTCTGAGTACTGTAGTTTTTGTTCACTTTCTTAGATTAATTACTAATTCATTTTTTTGGGTGCTATTGTGAATGGTATTGTTTTCCTAATTTCTTTCTGGATGATATTATTATTGGTATGAAGAGATGCTATTGTTTTTTTGTGTTCATTTTTTGTTGGTTATTCTTAGAATGTTCGGTGGAATTTTTTTGGTCTTCTGTATACAGGATCACAATGATGATTTGACTTCTTTTATTCCTATTTATATAACTTTTCTTTCTTTCTCTTATCTGCTCTGCCTCATATTTTGAGTGCTATATTAAACAGAAATGGTAATAGCAGATATCCTTATGATTATCCTGATTTTAGAGGGAAAATTTTCCATTTTTTCCCATTCACTATGATATTGATGATAGGTTTGTCATAAATGATTTCTTTTCAGATTTAGATATTATATATATCTATATATCAATATATATATTTTCAAGGAATTTATCATGAGTGCATATTGGGTTTTGTTACGGGCTCTTTCTGCATGATAGTTGCATGATTTTTGTCCTAGTTTCTGTTTATGTGATATGTGATGCATATTGTTGAACCATCTTTGTGTCCCTGGAATGAAATCTACTTGAACATGTTGTATGATCTTTTTGATGATTTGTTGCATAAGGTTTGCCAATATATTTTGAGGATTTTTGGGTCTAGGTTCACAAGTAATAACATCAAGAATCAAAAAATGGTATATCAAATTAAAGAGCTTTTTCACTGCAGAACAACCAATAGTACAGTGAAAAAAGAATCTACAGAATGGAAAAAAACAGCTGAGTGTAGGGGTGCATACCTGTAATCTCAGCACTTGGGAGGCTGAGTCAGGAGGATTTTTCAAGTTTGAGACCAGCCTCAGCTACAAAATGAGCTCAAGGCCAACCTGAACTGCATAGCAAAAGCTTGTCTCAGAAAGACCACCCTCCAACAACAGGAACAAGAACAACATCAGCAGCAGCAGCAGAAAATGTTTTTTAGCCAGCTACTCAGCAGAGGACTAGTATGTAGAAGATACAGAGTACTAAAAATACCAGATTATCCCAAATAAAACACTTAATCAAAAATGGGAAAATGTAAGGGGTTGATTTTTCTCAGAAGACACATAAATGGCCAATAGATATATGAAAAAATATTCAGCATCTTTAGCCATGAGAGAAGTGCATATTAAAACCACAATGAAATTCCATCTTATTTTAGAAAAAATGGCTGTCTTCAAGAAATCAAATAATAACAAATGTTTGAGAGGCTGCAGGAAAAAAGGGAACCTTTTTTATATTGTTGGTGTAAATGTCAGTCAGTATAACTACTATTGAAGTCAGTATGGAGATTCTTCAAAAACTGAAAATAACAATTCCATTTGATCCAGGTGTTCATCTTTGAGGTAGCTTCCTCAGAGAGGTGGGATCATATTCATATTAATGTTTGTAGCAGCACTATTAAATCTTGGGAGTGGCCTATATGTCTATTGAGATGAGTCTCTAAAGAAAATATGGTGTATGTATGCATATATATGTATTATATACACATATAATAATATGTGCATATTACTCAGCTATAAAGAAGGAAAAATTTCAGTTATTTGTTGGAAAATGGATGCACTTTGAGACTATAATACTGTGATATTAATCAGATACATGGGTTTAAATATTGCATAATTTCTCTTATATTAAAATCTCAGAAACAATTTAAAGTGCAAAATGCAAGATAATAGGAAAAAGGAGATAAATCTGAGATGGAGGGGGAGAGGGAATAAGGACAGGAGGGACAGAGGAAATAAGAATAATTAAGAAATGTATATGTTCATGAGTTCAATTCCCAGTACAAATAAAAAAAAGGTATGTATATGTACCAACTTCTTGATGAATCTAATCATTATGTAGAGAAAACATGTACTAATAAACATTTTTAATAAATCTAGACCAAGTAACCATTAATTACCCTTTTTCATCAGAGAAAAAATGGAACTTTCTAAAACCAAGACAAGCTAACCTGCAATTTCATGTTTCTTTAATACATAAAGAATATGCTGTATGTACATGTAGACTTCAGTCCCCTAGTAGAATTGTTATTCATTTAGCTAAGAGTTTTGGCCTTACGGGTTAAATGAAACATTCAGTAGTTCTGAAGTCAGTTGTGCTGTTAATAATCAGCATTATCCTCTTGTATTTAAAGTACATTTTTGTGTGGTCTACTGCAGAGTACCTTAGGCTAAGGCTCACAGCTCTACTTCAATTTTGAGAAGGCCATTTAATTCCTCTGTGCATTAATTCTTGCTGTTGAAACTGAGAACTTTTTACACCTTACAATATTGTCACATTGACCAAATGATATATCATATGTGAGCATCTTTAACTTGCAAGTAATTATTGAAAATAAAAATCCTCACATTAAAATTTTTCATAACAACAGTAACAACGCTCAACATTAAATCACAAGAGGACAAAGAACCCAATTTAAAAAAAAAAAGTCCCAACATCAAAGAGGATATAGGAATAATGAAATAATGTAAAAAGGTATTCAGTACCATTAGTCCTAAGGGAAATGTAAATGAAAATCATAGTGAGCTACAACTATATATGTGTTAGAATGCTTACAGTTAAAAATTAAATATTGAAGGCTGGCAAGTATGCAGAACTTTTGGAAAACTCAGTATACTGCTAGTGATAATGTAAAATAATACAGTTTTAAAAACAGTTTGTGTCCTAAGTTGAAATACATACTTAATGTATGATCTGGTAGTTATATTCCTAGGTATTACTGAAGGGAAATCAAAACATGTACATACAAAAACTTGGAAATGAAAGTTCATAGGAGCTTTTTTCATAATGATCCCATGTGGAAACATCTTAATGGTCTTTCAGGTGCTGAGTGATTAAGCAACTGTGGTACAACCATGTAAGGAATAGTCAATAGCAATAAAAAGGAAGAACAAACTCTTAATATAGATGTAGATGAATCCCACAACATTTTAATAAGTGAAAAGAACTGTACACTAAACCCAGTGTAACAAATTTCATTTATATGACAGGTTGCTAGAGTTGGGAATCAGGGACAGGGCTGGCTATAAAAGGAGAACACAGATTAACATTTTTGAAGATGGAAATATTCTTTATCTTGACTGTTATGGGTATTTCGTGGGATCTATGTTTGTTATGTCTAATCTCATCAAATTTTGTATCTTTCAGCAGAAGTGATTCTTTTAAGTTAAAACTAATGTGAAACAGATTCTGTGGCAAGGCCACTGATTTGGAGAACCCACAGCAACAGGAGATAGTATACACAGGCTTGATATACAAGTTTTTGTTCTATTTCTCCAGCAATCAAATTCTCAGGTTCTATCAGTTATTAAATCTCATAGGAATCTTTCTAATTTTATATACATAAAAGTTAGCTATGAGTGTGAGTGGAATGTCTTTACATGTGTAATCATGGGGATAGACTCATAGTTTTAGAGTCTAATTTTATAAAGGCATAGAGCCATAAAGCTTCCTTAAAAAAAAAAAAAGGTAACATAGGTGATTTTGATGACATTGATTTAAAAATTATATCTTGAGAAACATTAGTCTTTTTAAAAGATTACTATCTCATGTAGCATCCATTTTCACTGATGAAAGTTTATACTGCCATACACATTTTCTTTTCTTGCTGTGGTGGTAGCCTCCACTAATAGGTTTTGCCTTTTTTGCTCCCTGTTCAGTTCTTTGCTCTATTTTTAGATTATTTTGTTGCTTAAAATTTGTAATGCATACCCTGTGTTAAAGCCTGGCATATAGAATAAAGCCTCTCCATGTACATTAGTTGTCTAGTTAATCTTTTATTTTGTAAATTCAAATATAGATATTACCTCTCTATTTTAAAATTGACTGCCCTATACCTGCTTCAGTTATTGTATAAAACTTATAAAGTAGACAAAAAAGTAAAAAAATTTAGCATTGCCAGTAATTCTTAGATTAACATTTTCCTTCATTTAGTTTGTTTCTTGTATGATACATGCTTTGTAAAGTTGTTACTAGATTATAAGTGAGAGTTATTTATATTTGTATGTGTGATATTACATCATAATCACATTGTATATATTTAAAATTCTCTTCAATTATACAGTTTTTTAAAAAATTGGACTATCATTGGACTATTTTATATTGTTGGTTAGTGTGAATTTTTGTCATATACTGTGATGAATTTCCTTGAACTTAAATGATTATGTTATTTAAGACAGATGTCTTTTTGTAATACAATTGTCTACATGAATAATACTGATCAGAGGAAATGGACATTTTTAATGTTCTAGGTATATTCTACTACTAAATTACTCTTCAGAGTAGTTTGTCTTGCCATCACCAGTATACTAGTTTATAGACTTATAAATAGTTTGTGGCATTAAAAAAACCCAGAAACCTAAGTTTAGGCTAAAACTAGTATATCTTATTAGAAGAAGATATGAGGGAAATATTTTATGATTCTGAGTTTATACTCTTTTCAGCAGTTTGTGCAAAAAAAAAAGATCAAAAACCTTAAGTGTAGAGCAAAAACTGTCAAACTCTGAGAAGAAAATATAAGGAAAAAGCTTTATTATTTTGGATTTGATGGTAATTTTCTTCGTAGGAGATAAAGAGGACAAAAACAAGTGTAAATGAGTTAATTTTTTTGTTTTTTTAATAGAGTCTGTATTACCCAGACTGGCCTCAAAGTGCTGGGCTTAAATGATCCTCCTGCCTTTAGCCGTTTGAGTAGCTGGAACTAGAGATGTTTGTTACAATGTTCTGTTGAATCAGACTTTTTAAAGTATTGTGCATCAAAGGATACTATGACCAGTGAAAAGATGACTGTCAGAATGATTGAAAATATTACAGGTCATTTATCTCATCAGGGATTAGAATCCACAGTGTAAAAATCTCCTGCAGCTGAACAACAAAAGACCTACCCTCTTAAAAAGTACATAAAGAACTTGAATAAACATTTCTCTAAGGAAAATATAATGACTAATAAGAACATGAAAAAGTATTCAACATCATGAATCATTAGGGAAGGCAAACAAGAACTACAATGAGATGCTACTTCATGCCTATTAGAATGACTACTATTAAAATTGAAAAATCACAAGTGTTGGCAAACATGTAGAACCATTAAATTCCTTGTGATTTGCTGACAGGATTGTAAAATGGTGTAGTTACTATAGAAAACATTATATTGGTCTTTCAAAAGCTATTTGGAATTATCATATGATTATATACCTAAAAGAATTGAAAGCAGGAATGCAGAGATGCTGGTGGATATATTTGGATTGTAAAATGGTGTAGTTACTATAAAAAACATTATATTGGTCTTTCAAAAGCTATATGGAATTACCTTACAATTATATACCTAAAAGAATTGAAAGCAGAAATGCAGAGATGCTAGTGTATATATTTGCTTACATCAGCATTATTAACACTTCCCCTGGCTTGAACCATTGGTGGCACATGTGTGACTGTTCCATCTGTTGGCTTGTACCACTGGTGGTACAAATGGATCTGATCACTTTTATCAGTCTGCTTACTAATAAAACTAATATAAAGCTGCCTGATGGGACAATCATGCATGTACCGCCCATGGTTCAAAATGCCTATCAGCAAGACATATGAATTTTGGCCCCATTGTGCATGCCTTAAAAGTAGAAGCAACCCATTTGTCGATCAGTGGTTTAATTGAATGAAATATGGTATATATATAATGTGGAATGTTATTCAAAGGAATGAAGTTCTGATACATGCTGTAACACATGAATCTGGAAGACATGGAGCTAAGTGAAATAAACCAGACACAAAAGGATATATGTTGCATTATTTCACTTATAAGAGGTACCCAGGAGAAAATGAGCCAGTATATATGATTATAATACTGAGATTTCAGACAGGTGCCACCATGTCTGCTGAACTGTTTTTTTTTTTGATAAGGTTTAACACTTCAGGGGAAGAATATACTGGCTCTTTTTCTCCTAGGTACTTACCCAAGAGAAATGAAGGAATTTGTTCATCAAAGATATGTACATTATTGTTCATAGCAACTTTATTTGTAATAGCTTCAGTAGGAAACAGCCTGAAATGCACTGTCACTGAGCAAATAAGTAATTGTTTTATATCCATTCAATAGAATACTATTTAATAATAAAAGTAACTGACTGTTGTTAGGTAACAATGTGGAAGAATCTCAGAGAATTTATTTTGAATGAGAAAAACCAGATAAAAAGAGTACATTCTGCAACTCTATTTATGTAAAGTTCTGTAAAATTCATCTAATCCATAGTCATGGAAATCAAATTAATAGTTCCTTGGGGGAGGAGGTAGGGAGTGGTATGGAGGAATTATTAGGACTCTTTGGGTGCTGGATAAATGCATAACCTCAATTATGGTATTGGTTTCATTGTTGGATCCATTTGTCAAAATTTATTAAATTGTTAAGTTTAAAGATATGCAGTTCATAAAGTTGTTAAATTTTAAAAAGAAGAGCAAATCCAGCCCAAAAATACAGAAGGAAAATTGGTATAAGAACAGAAGTCAGTAAAATAGAAAAATGCATAAGCATTAGAGAAAATGAACAAAAAGTATCTTTTTGAGAAGATTAATGACAGAGTATTCTCTTGCTACTGTGAATAAGACAAGAAAAAGAAAAAAAAAGTTACTCATCTTGGGAAAGAGATGCCTACAGAGATTACCTCAATGACAAAATAATGTTTTTCATTTTTCCTTTGCTTTTTCCCTCCCTTCTACCTTCTTTCCCTCCCCTTTTCTCTCCTACTGTCCCTCCATCATCCTCTCCCTCCCTGTTTCCCCCCTCCTTGCTTTCTTTTTCTGTTGTTTTTTGAGACACATCTTGCTACGTATAGTTCAGGCTGGCTTCAGACTTGCGGGAATTCTCCTGCCTTAGTTTCCCAAGTGCTGGGATTACATATGTAACTTCTACGTCTGGTCTCCCTTCCTTCTTTCTTTCGTAATGCTGGTGACAGGACCCAAGATCTTGTTCATGCTAGGCAAATATTCTACCATTGAGTTATATCTGTTGCCCCCATAAGGCAATATTATAAAGAAATTTAGGTTAGTAAATTTTAAGATAGAAAAGTTATTTTAATCATTTACCAGTCCAATTATTTAAATATAAGATGACCAACAATTGCATATTTTTATTAATTTATATAAGGTAATATAACAGGAAACATGAAAAACAATTACACAGACTTTTGAAACAAGTTAATACATTAACTATGGTGAATAAATTGCATATTGTTATCTTCAAAGTAGTTGCTTAGATTACAAGATATAGGCATAAAATATTGATCAGACAGTATAAGCACAAAGTGTTCTTTTCAGTGAACTAATAAAATTAGTATCTGAGCTATCATTATATATATATATATGTGTGTGTGTGTGTGTGTGTGTGTGTATATATATATATATATATATAATATATAAAATATAAAGTCTTTTCCCTTTCATTTTTTTCCTTTCCCCCATCCCAGTTTCCTTTTGAGCAGTTTGTTTCTCTTTCACAATATCCATTGTAAATTTTGGATCTTATTTACTCTTTCAGCATCTCACAGTAGGGAGACAATACAGTGTTTACACATACGAGTCTGATTTATTTCAGTTATGAATGTGGTCTCAAATTGCATGCATTTACCTATAAAAGTGTTGAGTTTATAAAAAGGACAATTTTATCAAATTTACTCAATGTAGGAATTGACTGGTTGAAATGACACCTGTCTGAGTGATGCTCCAAATAGTATGTAAACAAACATGCTGCTCAAGTGACACTCGGGATAAACTTTAAAATTGTTAAGGCAGCAAACCTCCAAACTTAGAGAAGAAAAAGTAAAATGTCCAAATAGCTCTACACCAAATTATATAAATTACATTGATAGTTAAAACCTTTTCAGCAAGAAGGCCTGAAGCACAGATGGCCTCAATGATGAAGTCTACCTAATATTTAAGGAAGAAATATGTCCAATCCCTCAAAAAATAGAGAAAGATGAAACATTTCATAATTTATATTATGAGGTTTTACCCTAATTCTGAAACCAAGCAAGGATATTACAGATAAAGATATTTCTTACAACCACAAAGGCATAAATTCTTTGCAATATATTTGCAAGTTGAATCTAGTAAAATAAAGATGTATATCAAAGTCCAGTAAGCTTTAACCCAGGAATTCAAGGTTTGATTAGAAACTTAAAATCCATCACTATAATTCACCATATTTGTATAATATGTCATTTGATTATTTCAATAGATAAAGGGAGAACCATTAATGACATTTGACACTCCTTAAAAGACAACTAAGCAGCAAAATAGGAACAGAAGGGAACTTTTGACAGTTAAGAAAGGACATTGCTCAAGAACATATAACTAATTAAAGACCAAGTATTTCGTAAGGTCAAGAACCATGTTAAGTCCATTCATAACATTATTGGCTCTTTACAGAAAGAGATGTAAGTAGCCAAAGAAGCACACAAACAGTTAATTCATTGGTAGTAGTTTATCAGGGGATGTAAATTAAAACTACAAAGAGAAACCTCTTTATATCTGTTGGAATAGCTCGAATTAGAAAGTGAAAACTTCCATGATTAGGGGTCAGCTAGAACTCTGGAATACAAGGTGGTACAACACTATGGGTAACAGTATGGCAGTTTTTTTTTTCTTTTTATAAACATGCACTTATAATCCAGTAATTCTGTTCTTAGTATTTATTTGAGATCAACACATATGTTCATGAGAGGGCTACACACTTAATATTCATTGCAGCTTTATTTATAGTATGGAAAACCACCCTGTAGAACAGGACAAAGTCTTTGCAAACTGTTGTCTGATAGGATAAATATCCAGTATATATAATAAGCTCAAAAACTAACACCAAAAAAATCAAAAGCCAGAGTGGTGGTACATACCTGTAATCTCAGTACTCAGGAGGCTGAGGCAGGAGGATCCCTGTGAATTTCAGGCCAGCCTGAGCTATATAATGAGATCAAGGCCAAACTGAATTACATAGTAAGACCCTGTCTCTTAAAAACAAGCAAACAAACTCTCCCCCAAATATACGTCATTTGAAAATAAGCAAATAGCAGTCACAATGATACATGCCTGTAATCCTAGCTGAGACAGTAGGCTGAACCTCAGAGTACAAAGCTAGCCTGAGCAACAGAGCAAGACTCTGTCTTACAGCAAGTGATTTGAGTAGACATTTTCTCAAAAGAAGTTGTGCAGATGGTCAAGAAGTATCTGGAAAAAAACGAAACAAAATGTTCAGTATCATAGAAAATGCAAATTAAAACCATAATGAGATAATATAAAAAGATAGTATCTTTGAGAGGTTCAAAACTATAATCAGAAGAGCAAAACTCATTGTCAAGGGTGAATATAAAGGGGAAGGCACTTGTGTTTGTTTTGCTTTTGTGGTACTAGAGATTGAATTTGGGGCCTTCACATTAAGCTACATCCCCCAGCTATCTTTAAAATTTTTTTATTTGAAGACAGGGTCTTGCTAAATTTTCCAGGCTGGGCTTGAATTGAGGATCCTCCTGATTCAGGCTCCCAGAGTGCTGGGATTGCAGTCATTTGCCGCCATGCCTGGCTGAGAAAGAGGTAAAAATATAAATTAATTCTGCCATTATGGAGAACAGTATGGAGATTCTTCAAAAAACTAAAAATAGAGCTTTGATATGATATAGGTATTCCACTTCTGGGTATATATCCAAAAGAAATAAAAGATACTTGCATTCCACATTTATTACAGTAGTCTATGAGAGCTAAAATACAGATTTGTGGAGGTGTTCATTGGTGCAGGAATGGATAAAGAAAATGTGACATAGACACATAATGGAGTATCAGTCAGTCATTAAGGGATGAAATCGAACCATTTGCAGTCAAATGGATGAGGATGTTATGTAAGATTGAGCCATGCACAGAAGGACAAATGCCACATGTTCTCAGTCATATGTGGAAACTAACAAAGTTCATCTTGTAGAAAAAGAGAATAAAATAGACTTTAGTAGAGATGCTTAGAGGCTAGGAGTTGGACAGCAGAATAGAATGTAGTTGGATAGTTGGTTTTGTTTTCTATTGCTCTTTGCCTATGGAAAAAAATCTTAATTGTTTTCTTTATATTGTCCATCTTTTCTCTAAAGAGTAACTAGAACTTTAAGTTATTATATTTTTCTATTAAGAAACTTATTTTAGGTCGTGAAACTTCAGCATGTTTTCAGGAGTGTAGGAAGGTCGTGTCAGATAGAGATATATTTCTAAAAGGAAAGTACTGGGCAGTCCTACAAATGCATTATGTCCAGAATTAGACAAGTATGGGCTATCCATGAGTAGAAAGGCAATTTTTACATGTATTTAACTTAAAAAAATATGGCTTGTATACAGTTTGTGATTCCACAACCATGAGGTTAAACCAGAGTTGTTTTTATGCTGGTATTCACTATCCAAAGTGCTCAGATAGGAATTTTCTTTAGGTAAAAAATGTCATCAAGAGCTGTTACCAAGAGCTGGGTGCAGTGGCTTGTTCCTGTAATCTCAGCATTCTAGGAGGGTGAGATAGAAGAATCTCAAGTTTCAGTCCTGCTTGGATAACTTAATAAGACCCCGTCTCAAATCTAAAAAAATAAAAGGATCACACATGTAGCTCAGTGATAGAAAGGGATGGAGGGATTGAGGAAGGGATGAGAGGTGAAGGAGGAAAGAAGAAAGGAAAGAAAAGAAAGGAAAGGAGAAGGGAAAGGAAAAAAAACACTGAGACCATGAACAACTGTACAACTGTGTTTCCATTGAACCAACTTAGCACAAGCTTTTTTTTTTATTTTTTATTTTTCTTGCTATATTTTTCCTTTATCAGCATGTATTTATTTCATGTATATGTATATCATATAATTAGGTTTTTATATTCATGGAGTTACATGTAAATGCAATTGAGTTGTGCTTTATTCTAAGATGATAGATAGACTACCTGCAACCCAGTGTAAGTGTATGTGTGCAAGCTTTGTACATTCTGGCTCAATCTTAAGTATTTAAAATAGTATAGTAACAGAAATCTGATTATAAGTATACTTATTTCCTAAAAAGAATTTATGAAGGACTTGCAAAAATGTGTTTTCTTACTGTTTTTCATTAGCATTGTACCTGTTTTTGATTTTTACCTTTCAGTCTTTTGCTTTTTCTGAATAAAGTGTAATTGTCCCTTTTGATTTGTCCTGGGCAGTCTAGCTGTACTTAAAGTTGAGTTTAATTTTCAGCTCTCTCACAAAGCTTTCTCTGGCTATTTGACCCAACACAAATTTTCCCCCTGTGGTTCTGTTGCATTTTTCTTTGCACTTTAAGTTGTTTTCAATATACATTGGCTTTTCAGTTATTTTAAAATATGTTGTCTGTTTTTGTCCTCATACTCTATGGTTAGATATGATGAGTAATATTACTCTCCATTTTATAGATGGAAAAATAAGAACAGGCAGATTAATTTCTTCAAAATAAAATTTCAAACTATAATTTCATCATAAAACCTTCTTTCCGTATACCATAATCCTCAGGTTTGCCTACTCAAGTATGTATTGTCAGTTGGGTTTCTGATATCTGTTTCTTTTTAAAAAGTTATACTTCAGGGTTCCAGATGTAGCTCACTGGTAGAGTACTTCCTAATAGGTGCCAAGCCCTGTGTTCAGTTCCCATCTCTGGGCAATCTCCTTACTTTAAGAAAAAATAATTATTTAATTAATTGTTGAGTCTTTTATTACAATTAATGCTAAGCCTGAGTTCTTCAGAGGGGCAGCATGTTTTATCAAGGAAATTTGAGGTTTGAACTACTGACTTAATTGTTCCACAGACCGCTGTCAGTGACAGTACACTGTATGTCAGATACTAATGCTAGTCCTGATATGGACACATGTTGATTATATTATTTTGTTAATATTTGGTCTCTTCTTATTTATACAGGAGAAATTAAACAGATTCTAGAAAACGAACTTCACATACCTGTGTCTAAAATGCTGTTAAAAGGCTGGAAGACTGGAGATGTGGAAGACAGTGTGAGTTTCTTGATTGCCTAGAAATAAAGGAAAACTAAGTTATACAGTTGAGTAAATGGTATAAAAATTGGTTTTAACTAATGTTAAATACATGAAAAATATACATAGTGATAGTAATTTAGTTTGCCTACAATGTTTCTTAAGCTAAAGTATTTTCATTCTAAACCAATAATAGTTTTAAATGAGTTAAGTAGAAACACTGTATTTTATGTTTTTCCTATTTATAACTACTTTATAGATGTTTGGTACTCTTTTGAGAGCATTTGGCTTTTTCTTAATCTTCTTGAGTATCAGTGAGTTTCCTGGAATAATAATCTACTGAAAAATTTTACATTGACCTGAAAAAAAATCACAGAGTGCATACATTTATGCCCAGTATGAATAAAGGTAATAATAGAAAACTTTTAAATCTTGGAAAATTCAATTGGTAAGAATATTTGTTTACTTGGATAGTGGCAGGTTATATGGAATAAATTATATTTTCAAGAATTTGCACTATTGCAATGTTTAGGCAGTAGTTACTCTTAGGGACCCACTAGCAGTATATTTCACACACATTTTATTTTTTTAAACACAGACAGTAGGATAAGAGGGATAGAAATGAATTAACTCTAAAGTTTTATATGTGTGAGGTGGATATGGTTACTGAATCTTTTCTCACTTTTACTCAATATTTCTACCACATGCACAAACATAATCTTAAATTTTTGGTTCAGTTCTTAGTGAATGGCTTCTGGTAGGCATCATACTTATAAATCATACTTATATGTGAGTTCCTATGATAAATGGAAATGTTCTGAGTGTTTCTGTGAGCTATTTTCTGTAATTTCAGGTAGGTGAGATATTTGTAAGTTTTCATACAAGTTAGTGATATGCTATATTATTATGGTTAGAAAACTGTATAAAACCTGGAAATAAATATTTTAGGATTTATGGGCCATACAGTATCTGCTGCAGCTACTCAGTTCTACTGTGGAAGAGTAGAAACAGCTATATACAACATATGAAAGATAAAGCATATGTTCCAATATGACTTTGTCTATAGACACAGAAATGAAACATTATTTTTGATTTTTTTCCCCCCTCTCAACCATTTAAAAATGTAATAACAGTTCTTAATTCACAGACCATATAAAAGCAAGCAACAGACCAGGTTTGTCCCATGGTACATAGTATGCTAACCTTTGGTGCTGTATAGTCGGTGTTGTGTTTTATTTTATTTTTGTGGTGCTGGGGATCAAATCCAGAGCCTTGAGCATGGTGGACAAATGTGTCACTGAACTACATCCTGCAGTCTCTTGGTGTTGTAATTCATATGTGCACTTAAAAGAGAGGCGTTCTAGCCGGGTATGGTGCCACACACCTGTAATTCCAGCACTTGGGAGGCTGAGGCAAGAGGATCACCAGGAGTCTGAGGCCAGCCTGGGCTACATAAGGAGTTCAAGGCCAGTCTGAACTACATAGTGAGGCCCTGTGTCAGATAACAAAACAAAACAAAGCAAAACACACACAGAGAGGGAGAACACACACAGAGAGGGAGGGAGGGACGGAGGGAGGGAGGGAGGGAGGGAGGGAGACTAAGTAAATCAACAACCTCAATAGAAATAAAACCTCAAAATGAAGTAATTTACATAGGTATTTTATTTATTCATTCTTTTATTATGAAACCTTTAGGTATGAAACAGCTTTCCATGGCATTTTCAGTCATTTGTGAGGAGCAAATCAGTGTTTTCTATTTCTTATTATTTTTGGAATAGACTCTTGCTGTGTTGCCCAGGCTAGTCTCTGACATGTGATCCTCCTGCCTACTATCTCAGCCTCCCAAATACCTTGTATTATAAACATACGCCACTGTGCCTGGCTAGGACTATCATTTTGAATATGTTCTTTAAGTACTGTATATTTAAACATAGTCTTTCTTACAAATAATATTTTCAGTTACTTATTTCTATTTACTCTTTTCCCTGGGTGATTTCTCCTATTCCTATGTCATTAGTATTCCCAGATTGCTCCCAAATTTATTTATCTATATCATGTCTCTCCTAATTTACATATCCAAATTAGTAATTAACTTTTGTACTTGTATATCTTATTGCCATCTCAAATTTGACATGCTTTAAATGGAACTGTTGGTTTTCCTTTCTCTGTTGTTTTTCTACCAGTCTTCCCCAATAAATGGTAGCACTTAGTAGTTTCTACTACTAAATCAAAAAGTGATATCATAATCCTATCTCTTATTACACCTAATTCTTTGGTAAACCCTACAGATTCTTTTTTCCAAAATGTATCTCAATATGCTACTTTTCAGTATTTTTATTGCAATTCCTTATTTTAGGCCATTGATCCTTCTTGCCTAAATCAATATGATGACTTCATTACTGTTTTCTCAGCTTTCTTTCATGGATTCTTCCAGTGCATTCTCCACAGAGCAGTCAGAACTATCTTTGAAAAATATAAATTAAATTACATTGTACTATTGTTAAAACATGGGTTATAATTGCATTTTAAATAAAATTTATACTACTCATCATAGTTTAAAAGGGATTATATTATTGACTTTTTTTACCTCCACAATTTCATTTTGAATCTTTTTACCTTCCATGGTGTATCTTGTTTAAAAATCTTTTGGTAGGCTGAAGCTCTTTACATCTTTAATCTGACAGATGCTATTTATCTACCTAGAATATATTATTTCCAATTCTTCACTTGAGTGTCTCTTTTTCATCTTTTAAGTTTCTGCTTAATGTTAACTTTTTTTTTTTTTTTTAAGCAGACCTCTCTGTACCTAATCTGGCTCCTATCTCAGCATTCTCCATCACAACATCATAAATAGAGGAAACAGTCTGTTGCTTTCATCATATATCCAATGCCTTGCATAAAAGGCATAAGATGAATTTTTATGGAATGGATATTTTATGGATATTGAATTTTTATGGAATGGATATTCAATAAAATGAATTTTTATTGAAGTGACCTCAATCAAGTGTTTGTTTTCTTTAATCATGCCAGTGTAGTTTAATGGGATATATTTAAAATCTTTGGATAGTAATAAAACAAGTATAACAATAGATACAACAGATAGAATAGATATAACAGGACAGTCATGTCCTGATCAAGTACTAAGACTGAGTAAGCATTTATCCATAATCCACAAAGTAAAGAATAAATAACTTTTCTATATGTATATGTATGTGTTTTGTTTGTATGCCAACCTTGTAGACATAATTCTTCACTTTCCAAAGGACATTGAGTATTTGACATAAAATTTCAGGAATTAAGCATCTCCTGGTAGATTGTGAATTATGGTAACTACCCGATACCATGTTTTTTCAAACCATGGGCCACGATCCCTTAGTAAATTATGAAGTTGACTTGTCTGTGTACAGTATTTTAAATAAAGGAGAAAGAAAAATAGAGTACAATAAAAAATATTGCTCTGTAAGTTTTAATGGTATTTCTTTTTATTTAACCTAAAAGTAACATATGAGTTCAGAGCTGGATTCAGTGTCCTTAAAGTAAGACTGGGCACTTGGTAGGATGTGGCCTCACATAGAGGGGTCAAGAGTAGTGAGTTCCACATGTTCCATACTTGAGTAAGATCACTGTTCTCTAGTAGTCCTTGCTTCCATGTGCAGGATTAAGAAGGAGTCTAAACATCTATTCTTTCCTTTCTAACACCTTTAGTCTTCTGTTATTTGCTTTCGTTCAGTTAGAATTAATTTCATTACACCTTTTCTCCATGTTTGTGCCAATAAGTCCAAGTAGTTCAAGATTTCTAGGTCGCCACTCATTCAATCATTATAGTCCCTCTATATCCCATTCCTGTCTTTATACTTTTTCCTTTACAGTGTCTTAAACCTTTTTCCTGCTGAACTAATTCATCATTAGCAAAATTCCTTCTATCATCAAACTTTTGCCTTTACTTTCACCAACTAAAATCAGTCTTCCTAAGGACATTGTTTCTCTGTACCCTTCTTAGTGTTAGTTTATTTATTTCTCAGTAGCCCTTGTGTCACTGGAGTAAGTAGTAAAATACATATCCTCACTGTTCCTCATTTCTACTTCTAGACCTCTATTTATCCTTCCTCTCTAGAATTCTTTCAGCTTTGAGCTTAATGTCAAAAGATCACATCACTTACTTACTAAAGTTAGTTACTTATCGTTTCCTAAAGACTTATATTTCCTGGTTTACAGTTGATCTCTTAATAATTTTAATATCTTTGTAAGTGATTCTTCCAATATTTCAGCCTATTAGTTACTTCAGTAACTCCCTTTCAAAGATCAGACCTATAGTCTTATCATTTATTAATAATGATAACAACTCTCAATCCAAATTTCCCATTTTCTTTCTTTGTTAACCTCTTATCTTTTCGACTCATTTCTTTTAGTATTTTGGCTCCAAAAATTACTATTACCTTTATGACATCCTGCCTGCCTATAGTAGGTTATGTTTCATCACCAGTTATTATTATCACTATCCTGTGTATAATTACAACTTCCTTATCTGGGTTAACCCTAAATCTCTGTTCTGTGCTTTGTAACAGAATACTGTGAGATAAACAAAAATCATGCTGATTGGTATATCTTTAAATTTGTGACCATGATCTTCAGAGAACCTCTAACTGTTATGAGGCAGTCATAGTGTATCTTTCTGGTTTATCTGTACTCTCCTAAGTAGTTATTCTTCCCTTAGACTTTCAAAATCCCACTTCTTCATTTGCTAACTGATGACTTTGTTCTTTCCTATTTGGTTTCACTGACAGAGGTAATCACAAAAGAATTTCCACAAACTCCCAAATCTCTCTTTGTTACTTTCATCTTACCCACATATTCTCCTTTTTCTTGTGTTGTTCATGCTCCTGAAATCAGACCTTCACTTTGCTTTAGATGATATTCTGCATTTTCTCTGCCTATTCAGGGACTTCACACTAATTCTCTTCTGTCCTATATCATCATTTTCTTTACTTAACTATCTCCTGATAGCATTCAAATACAATACCATTTCTTTAATTTGAGAGAGTAAAATTTAGATCCTCTATACCCTTCTAGAGATGATTCCATTTCTATAAACCCTTAGATAACAGAACTTCTAAAGAGTTGGTTTTGTCATCTCTTAATTCCTGCCTTCCTTTCTTTTGAGCCCAGTTGGAGCAGAAATGTACTAGTGTTCTTGTTAAAATCACCATTGACTGCATTAATAAGTTCAGTGGTTATCTTATCCAGTTTCAAGTCTTTCAGCTATCATTTATATGCACTCTAAATTTTATATCTATTATTTACATCCCCTTCCTAAACCTGCTTTTTGAATTGCAGGTTTCTGTATCCTGCTATTTACTTGTCTTCTCCACTTGAAAATCTAGTAAACATTTAACACTTAACAGTTCCAAAATGAAAGTCTTCATCTCTAGTCTAATGTCAGTTGATGGCAGCTTCATCTTTCCAGTCATTAAGTCTAAAATCTTTGGATCATTATTGACATCTTTCTCCCATATATAGTATCTATCTTCCTCCCCTCCCCTCCCCTCCCCTCCCCTCCGCTCTTTTCTTTTCTTTTTTTTTCTTTTCTTTTCTTTCTGGAAAAGGATTTAGTGCTATCTTCAAAATTAATCCAGAATCCAAATACTTTACACCATTTTTGTTAACCATCATACTACCACAGCTTTATTTACATTACATTGACCTGCTGTGTCCCCGTGCCTTCCTCTGTCAGCCCCTTTCCCGTCCACTCTCAACTGTGTTATCTGTCATTGCAATCCGTTTGAAGCATGAACCCAATCATATTACTCCAGTAGCTTTTGTCAAGAGTTAAAATAAAAACCATTAATACCTCAGTACATTTTCTGTCACTGCCATGGCTGTTACCTTTGTGACCCATCTCCTACCAGTATTTACTTGGGTCTATTTACATGAGATTCCTTCTTGTTGCTAAATATTTCCTACTGACTCTTTTCCTTTGCCTGAAATCATCTTTGTATCTATATTATCATGCTTTGTTTCCTTCCTACCCTTCAAGTCTTACTTAAGTGCCACATTCTTTGAGATCTACCCTGATCACTCATTTTAAAGTTGCAAAACTCCCCTACCTCGTATTCCTTATCCCTTTCTCCTGCTCCCTCTTTAAAACAAAAGAAGAGGGAACAACAAACAAAAACTAATATTCAACCACATAGGTTACTTATGTTGCTTATTCTTACTAAACTGTAAGCTTCAAGCTGGGCATGATGTTGGACACTTACAATCCCAGCACTGAAGCAGGCTAAAATAAGAGGATCACTGCAAGTTTGAGACCAGCCTGAACCATGTAGGGAGACCTTGTCTCAAAAAACCAAGAAATAAATACTTCTTGAAGGTGGGTGTGGTAACACATACCTATAATCCCAGCATTCTGTGAGGCTGAGGTGGGAGGATTCTATGTTCAAGCCTAGCCTAGATAATTTAGGGAGACCCTGAGGAACCCCATTCCCCTACCTAAAAAGCTGTGGATGTAGCTCAGTGTGATGCCTTAGGATTAATCACTAGTACCATTGAAAGATAAAATAATCAGTTGAATAAGTGTATTTCCTGAGTCATAATGTAATGATGTAAAACCTATGTTCTAATATATATTGCTGTCTGAAAAAGTACTTCGGGAAGTATTTACAATGTATAAGAGTCTTATGGCAAAGAAATCTAGTGAATTTGTGTGTAGTTATCAAGATAGAAAATCAGATGTAACCCAAGGGTAGTTTATTCATGATAAACAGAACTTTAGAAAAAATGATAGAGTAAAAAGTAAAGCTTCCAGGAGACCATATCCAAGTTGTCAGGCTGCAGCTGCTCATCAGTAAAATAATTGGCTAACCATGCTAAGATGTATTCTAGCTCTAATGATTTCTAAAAACTTGCATTGCTAAATTTTACTGTAATATTTTGGAATGAAGTGCCTGTTACTTGCAAGAATATACTTCTTCAATGAAGAAATTAATGATACCCAAATGTGTTGTCTGCTTGTATCTCTTTTTGAGCTAAAGAAATAATATTTTAATCTTCAGATTGTTTTATATATATATATATATGTAAAGCAAGGTTATTTGGGTCCAGCAATTTGTGCATTTAGAGAATTCATGTGCAGTTAGGAAATTACTAAAAAATGAAAAATGAGACTTAGCGTATAGCTCAGTGCTCAATACCTGCTTGACAAGCATGAGGTCCTGAGTTTAATTCCTGGTAATTCCCCCCCCCCCCCGAAAGAAAAAACAAAGTACAAATATGCTAATTTTTCAAGAACTATTAAAAATTTTATTTTTTATTTTTCTTTTTCAGACGGTCTTAAAATCGCTACACTTGCCAAAAAACAACAGTCTTTATGTTCTTACACCAGATTTGCCACCACCTTCATCATCTAGTCATGCTGGGTAAGGTATTTGCATTTTCTGGGAATCTTGAGTTGAAAAGTTTATTGTTTTAAACTGTATATAAACATCAGAATTAAATCAAATAAAAATCTCATGAAAGGCTTAACTTACCAGCAACTATTAAGTACTTCAATTTTCAAACTATTGGGTCTGAATAATTTGTTATTGTAGTTTTTTTTTTGTTTTTAAACATAGTCTCACTATGTAGTACAGGTTGGCCTTGAACTCATTTATGTAGCCTAGACGCTTCAAACTCAGTACTGTCCCCCTGCCTCAGCCTCCCAAGTGCTGGGATTACAGAAATGTACCACTATGCCCAGCTTTATTTAAAGACAATCTTTAGCAAAATGGCATTAGTATATTAAAAATACTCAAAATGGCTCTCTTGATTGGAGGGAAAAGATTAGAATTAGAGATAAGAGTAAATGGAACCACAGGTTCTCATTGCTAAAGAAGGCATACCTCTGGGGAAAATTTCAGTAAGCTCTGTGAAATAACACTAACATAAAGTTTTTATAAAGCTTTTTTCTTGGTTGGGTTGTGGCGCAGTAGTAGAGGGCTTGCTTGCCTTTCCTGTGCAAAGCCTGGGTTCAATCCCTAGCATTTGAGGGAAAAAGATTTTCTCTGTTTGGAATAAAGATGCTTGTTGCTTGTTTCAGTTTTCACAGTGGGACCCATTGTATTTATAGAATTATTGAATGATTTTATTTTATTTTATTTTGCTGTGCTAGATATTGAACCCAAGGAACACTTAGCTATACCTTCAACCTGTGAAAAATTTTTTAATTTTATATTTGATACAGGATTTCTCTACATTGCCCATGATGGCCTCAAGCTTGCAATCCTCCTGCCTCAGCCTTCTGTATAGTTTCTTTTACAGGCATACAATACTATGTCTGGCTGACTTTAATATTAACTGTACTTTAAGTTTATTATTGCTAGATGAAACAAATGACCTCTAGTAACTGATTATGCTAATGATAGGATAATTTTGGGCAATCTTTTTGTGCAGTATTATCTTTGAACTATGTGTAAGTTAATTTTTGATTTTCATGGTTTTTATACACATTTTTCTCTTAAGAGAAATTTGGCGTTTTTGTTTTATTTTTAAGCAGATATTTATATCCCTAAACTTTGTTCTCTAAACTTTGTTCCTGAGCTCTTCTCCCAGATACCTATCAAAATACTTCAATTTCTTTGCATATGTTTTTACCATAGTAAAAATCCTAATCAGAAACATTAAATCTGACATAATTGTATTTGATAAGCTATTAGTAGTTTGTTTTGTCTTAAGACTTTAAAGAGTTTTTGTGTTGCTCTCTATTTTATATATTTAGATGACATATTAATGGAACCTAGAATTTGTACAGTATTACAAAAATAAAAACTACAGACTTGTAGTACTTGTAGTCCCTTTGGTTTATAGTAATGTTGATACAATCCCCAGGTGAGATTACATTAGACAGTTATAGGTATGATTCTGTATCTAGTCAGGTAAAACCTTATTTTGTAGTTTAGTTAACAAAGTATAGTCACTGTCATATAATATGTAATCCATGTAATATAATTAAAAGCAGACAGGAGAAATCGCTGTAATCTAGTGCTTTCTAGTAGCATGATTAAATGGATTTATCAAAATGTCTTTCTGGAGTAATGGAAATGTTCTTCATCGCTATGTGGGTGACCTCTGTTTGCCAGTCATTCAGTCCCTGGACGAGTAGGTGTAGAGACAGAGGTGCTGAAATAGCAGTGTTTAAAGGAGAATGAGAATTTAAAGAAAGATACTTGAAGAAAACATTTAGTTGGCTTTATGGATTTTTTTTAAGCAAATTGTAAAAACACTGTTTTATTGTGTTGGGCAATAAGAAAGAAAAAAATTAAAAATCAAACAGAAGAGACAGTGTGAGGAAGAGCCTGTGGAGATTCCTGGTATAAAAGTTAAGTGAGTCCACATTTTCTAAAAATCTAACTGAAATGTCAGGGTTTTTTGTTGTTGTTGTAGTAGTATGTTTATCTACTATATGTTAAACATACAGTATACATACATATGGGTTTTGTAAAAATAAAGATCACTTTTTATAACATACATCTTTAAAGCTTATTTCATGGAAGCAACTTGATTGATTGACTGACTGATGCAGGAATTGAACTCAGGGCCTTGTGCGTGTCAGCACTCTATTACTAAACTATGTTCCCAGCCTTTATGGAAACAATTTTTTTTTTTTTTTAAAGGCCATGTAGAAACTTAAAAGCGAATGGTGATAATTATTTTTAACTTGCAATATTCATCTCATTTGATGTTTCACTAAATAAAAATAACTCTTAAATTCTTAAACTAGTGGAGTATCAAAAAAGTTTCCTAGAGAAAGTTATGTAACACATTACTAAAATAATTCAGAAATAATCTTGCTTTAGCCTCTAAAATGAATCAAATTGGTTTTTCAGAATCTTGTTATAATTGATGAATTCTTAAAAACTTTATTTGTAATTTGTTACCTAATTTGCAGTCTTCAAAGGAAAAAATAAAATGTAATTCAGGTTTTTGGGAATTGGCATATGAATAGTACAATTCTAAAATGGGACAGAGAAAAATTGGAAAGTTTGTGTACATGTTATCTCCATCTCTTCATCTCAGAGCTGACATTTTAAAATTAAAAAAAAAGTATTTTATTTAGGTGATTGGTTTGATACTTAATTGGTTTTATTGATTTTTAAAATGTTTTTCTCTGAAATGAGTTCAGTTAATTTTAGAAGAGGGAAGGCAGTTGAATCATAAACTACCCCTTAATTACAGTGCTGAATACTTCTGCTAGATTCCACCATTCCAACTTCAGTGGAATGACAGACATTAGATCTTTTTTTTTTCCTTAGAAAATAAAATGCTGATCTTTTATAAAGAATCTAGCAATAGCATTGTGTGTCACCTTTAAAAAATGTATTGATAAAATTAGAAAGTAATATGACTGTAATTCATCTCTCCCTCCAAAATACATCAAACTCCAATGATAAAAATCTGGGATTCTAGTCAGAGCTTGGCTGAAGCCTTAGATTTTCCTTTGTAAAATGGGAAGCATCACTTCCATTTCCAGGGTAGTTATACAATCCAGTAAGCTATAGTACATTATATGTGAAAGCATAATTTAAATAATTTATTTATGGTAATATAGTAATTCCTTTCATCTAAAACCCACTTGATTCTTACATCTCTGCAAAGATACAGGCCTATTTTAATGCCTTTATTTTATAGATAAGAAAAATGAGGTGTTTAGAATAGTTAAGAAGATTGAAATGCTTAGCAAATTTATGTGGATTAATTGAGGTCAGTAGTAAATGCTTCTGACTCAGAAGACTGTGTTTCATCTATAAGAGCTTTCAGACCACTGCCAGAATATGCAAAGCTGCGTCTCAAAGGCAAATTGTTTTTGGAGACTGTCTTCTAAAATGAGATTTTGTTTTTAAAAATCTTGTAATTTATCATCAAATACTCTCTGAAGGGCATTTGCTTATATTATTTTACTTATTTTTATTCTCAAGAATATATATGAAACTTCAGTGTGTAAATTCACTTACAGTCCATTATAAATAATAAAACAGATAAAATCTAACATACTCTTAAATTTTTTACTGACCAACCATCTTTTCAAGTTTTGTTGCAAATTATAGATACAGAAAACTGTACCTTCAGCTGTGTCCTTTAAAAAAAAAAAACAACTTGCTGGGTATGGCGGTACACGCCTTTAATTCCAGCATTTGAGAGGCTGAGGCAGGAAAATTACCACAGGTTTGAAGCCACCCTGAGTGCAGGGTCAGCCTAAACTACATAGTGAGACCCTGTCTTAAAAAAACCCAAACCAAAACAGAAAACTTAATTTTACTGCCACTAGGGGGTGCCTAGTAATTGAGTCTGTTACAGTTTCTTTCTGGGGAGAAAAAGATGCAAGAGCAACAAAATAACTGTATGAACACAAATAATTGAATTCAGAATGATTTTAAAGTAAATTATACTCTTCAGGAAACAATTCAAAGCTTTTTAAAAAAATTTAAGGACTCTTTAATCATAATTTTTATAATACCTGAAATGCATTTTAAACTTTTTAAAAAGTTAATCAGATTTTATTAATTGAAAGTGAAGCTTCTATCACACAACTATAAATTAAAATATAATTAATAGTAAGATTAGAGAGGGGAAAATATTACTAGTTTCATATTAATGGGAGGATTCAGTTTATCAGTAGTTTATTTGATTATTTGCTAGATAAAGATAGACTCAAGAAGCTTGTAAGCTATTCCTTAATGACTTCATAATGAATTTGAAAATTCATTCCTTTACAGAAAGGTTCCTTGGGTACTACTTATTCCTCATGTTCCTTCTAAAGCTCAGGGGTGCTTTCCTCTATTTTTTATAAGTTTTCTTTTCTATACCTGCTCTAAATGTTGGTGTTCTCAAGAGTTCTGTTCTCAGCAGTCTCTTTTGTTGTACTTTCTTCCTGACACATACTCTCAATCTTTCCATTTTTATGATATATATATAGATAACTTACAGTAATCTTGTATATAATCCAAAGTTGAATGTCTAGACTTAAGATATCTTCCTGAGAAACTGCTTTTGCCTATAATTTTTGTCTCAGATGAGTAACAGTGAAAAATACTGATGTATATTTTGATTAGGATAATGATTACCAAAAAGGTTACTGGGTTGGGCACGCAGATAATTGATGACTTTATTAAAGCCAGTTTTGGTAGCATAATGAAAATGATAATTAGATCATGGTAGATTTTAAGGGATAAATGAGAAATAGAGATTAGAAATTAATGTTATTTTCAGAAAACTTGACTATAAGGGAAACAATAAGATAAAAACATTATGGAAACTAGTAGTGAAAAAGTAAGATTAAGAAAGAAACAACAAATAGGAAAAATTTGAGCAAGTGAAATAGGTTGGGGTGGGAATGTCAATAAAAGGGTATGAGAATGCCTTAGGATGTTCAATTTTTCTTTGAAGAAGGCCTGAGATACGGATTAACTTTAGTCCACATTAAAAAAAATTAAGCATGTCTAAATTTTATAACTAATGGTAATAAGTACTAAAGATAAATAATCTTCATAATTCTAGAAGAAAAAAGAGAATGAGAAATAATGCATCAATAGGTAGGAATAAATAAAAAGTACAGAAAAACAAAGAGCATAACAAACATAGCAAAATAAATAAATTAATTATTGCAGAAATCATAAAGAAAAGAACCATTTAGCTTTCCAATTAAAGGCAGTAGCTCTCAGTTTCAAGTTGTAAAAAAGTATATTAAAGAAATGACAGAGAAATGATAAAGAAACAGAAAAATATTGTTCTGAATAACCCAGGCAAATACCAACTAAAGGAAATGTGTAGAATATTAATATTACATAAAAGTAAATGTGAAACAAATAGCATTGAAGGAGAGTTTTCCAAGAAGATGTGAAAATTATGGACTTACATGTGCAGGTCAACAAAATTTGACAGAATTTTATGGAGAAATACGCTCATCACAATCATAGACCAAAGTTTTCAGAAACCAACAAAAGCCAAATTTTCTTCATTTTTATGACAAATTACAGAAAATATGGTATCCTTTATTTATAGTGGTCCTTTTTACAAATAGTAATTTAGCCTCACTGTTGGACTTTGATATTTTTGAGCTTGGTTTTAGTTTCAGTTAATATTTTAGTGGTTTCATATGCAATAGTTGATGTCTGGTTGTGAAAATTGCTCTTAACTGTGGTTTTGAATTAGTTGTCCTGTTTGCAACTGGAGTAAATTCTGATTGCTAGTTGAGACTATTATGATATTTGAGTAAACTACTGTTATTGAATTAGACGACTTTTTCTTTTCTTAGAAAACTAGTGAGAAAGCAGGTGATACTAATCCTGAATTGGGCAGGCGTAGAGTTGTTAGGTTGTTTTTTTTTTTTTTTTTTAGTGAATGCTGTGGAAGAAGTTGAGTAGTGAATAGAAATTGTTGAGTTCTGGGTCCAGATGTACTACACAGTCTCTGTTAAGACTTTGGGAAGGTTGTGCTTCTGCTCTAGGCCTCAGATACTATCTGAAAATAGAGGCACTTCTAGATTCTTAGGCACTCATGATACCACACAGCTTTATTTCCTTCTAAGGTTAGCATTGGATTTACCATAAAATCAGTAATCAAACTGAAAAACAAAACTGTTTAGTATGCAGACAAGCACCCAGAGGATTGTGTGTTTTAGTTTTAAGTGAGATCTTTCATCTGTCATGCCAGATCTAAACCTTAGGGCTCATATTCTCTATTGGCCTATAGAAAGAATTATGACTGAGTCTTCAGAATCAGATGGATTGATGCAACAGGTCTGCTTCACCAACCTAGTTGCAACAGCTGAGGTAAGTCAGACTTGGCCAGGGTATACCTATCATAGCAAGTAAGAAAATGGAAGAGAATTTAGTGAATTGGGGCCCAGGCAGTGGAAAAGGAAGTTGCCAGTTTCATTTCCACCTTCTGTGAAACTTAACCTGGTACTTACGATTTTGTGAGTAATTCTTATTGCCTCCTTTCTTTCCTGGGAAAGTCTAGAATGAGTGAGAAATACTACAGATGGTCTCATTAAACCTCTCCCCTCTGAGGGAGAATCAGCAGGAGCAGAAATTTTATCCTCCCTGTGAAAGACAGAAGACTAAAGGAAAAGCCCTCTGCCCCTATACCTTGCTGAGTTTTCCTTATAACCTCACAATCTCTTCCAACTCTTTACATTTGTTATTTGCTCCACTCTGCCCATTAAGCTTTGTAGAGTAAGGGAAGAATCGAGATATTCCGACTCTATTTCTGCTTTTTGAAACCATCTGTTTGTTCTCTTAGCTATTGTCTTAGCAAAGAAGTGCCATCCTTTGGGTGATAGGTATGTTGATATACTTTTTTCTTTTTCACATTCCCACCTCTTTCATCCCCACCTTTCTCATCCTGTCCTGGCCTGTCCTAGCCGCTCTTCTGCCACCATTATTCAAAATAAATAAATAAATAAATAAATAAATAAATAAAACTAAGAATTATAGTGTGATTTAGTTAATAGAAGGACATTCTGAAGTTGTTTTCATATGGTTCTTGTCCTCCTGTTTTTCCAGTATTTCACAATCTGCACAAATATGAATCCTAGTAGTGTTTTTACCCTTTTGTGTCTACTTGACTATTTGATTTTTTGGTATACTCTGTCATCACAAGCTAAGTCATATCCCAGAGCTTAGAATGAGAATGATGCTATAGGATATTGTCTTTGAATGGAGCAAAAGCAGTCACCTATATAAACCAGTCTCATTTTATGACTGGATGAACTGAGATTCAGAAGAGATTAAGGTCTATTAAGGCTTTATCTTTTCTTAGATGAGCTAGATGATAATTTCTGCCACCCAGGAGAATAGAGAAGGGCAAGTATGATTAAATAAGATAGCATATATGAGCATTAGGCCTGGCACATTAAAGGTACTTAGTAGTTTCTCTTTGCCAAGTCACACAGCTTGTTAATAGATGAGCCAGAATTTGGATTTCATAAGGCTTTTTACTCTAAATCATTCATCCTAGTGCCTTTGAGCTTGTTAGAGATGATGTTTTAACTTTAACTCAAGGGTTCTTCAAAGGATCAGAATCAATATGGTTCTCAACATCAAGTCTCATTTTTATTTAGTTCATGTTTGAAATAAATTAAGAGCAGTGCCTGTTGGCACAGAAAATGTTCAATATGAGGTATGATCTAAAAATACAATGAACATTTCAATTTAAAAAAATTTATTATAGTAAAAGATAACATTCTCATGAATCCCCCTCAGAATACTACCTTTCTTGTCAAATACAGTTATCCTATAATTTTTAACACTTCCTGAAGCAGTTTTAGAAGTCCTCTTTCCTCTATGTCTTTAGTTATATAGCTACAGCTACATCAAAACCTTTACCTTTCATGGTCACTTTGACTTTGGAAAAGAATAAGAAGTCACAAAGTACTATATTCAATGAATAAGGCAAATGATGACATACTGTAATGTTTTGATAAGCCTGATTGGATAGCACTTGGCAGCCATATTCACCATATTTTTATCACAACTAATAAAGACAAAAAAAGAGAATTTGCCAAACTTCAAAAAATGGTAAGACCAGGTGTGGTGGTGCATGCTTGTAATCCCAGCATTTAAGAGGCTGAGGCAAAGGGATTTCTGGGAGTTCAAGGCCAGCCTTGGGTATAAAGTGAGTTCAAGGTTAGCTTGAACTGCATAGTGAAACCCTGTCTTGAAAGAAAGTGTGGTAGAGAGGTAAGAACCATAATGATGGGATGAATGTATTGGGACAGTTGTTTAAGAGGGGACTTAAACGTAATGTGTCCTTTACTGTAATAATTTTTTAAAAATTTAAACATTAACCATATATAGTGGTAGCAATACCAACAAATCTATGATTTCCATTTATACCTCATACGTTCTTTAAATGGATGTGTCAAATGATGCAGCACTTGAGAATAGGTGAATGACTGCCAATAAGGGATTCATTTGAACAAAGTTTGTTTGCTTGCAGTACTGGGAAACAAACTCAGGGGATAATGCTTGCCAGGCAAGAGCTATACCACTGAGCTACATTCCCAGCTCTGAACAAATACTTTTATTGTCAAATTAAGAAAAAAATGTGTTTTAAATTCTTTAATATTACCAAATAATTTTCTGCAGTTTAATTAGCAATGATTTAATTGAATGTGTTTTCCTCACGATTGCTTTTTAGTGATTAACATCTATAAGATTCTTCACTGTGGCAGTCTGTTAAATGGCCTATACAATAACAGTTTTCTGAAAACTATATATGCAAGTGCATATCTGGAGTGAATTAATTGTATTTTTTTCTTCTAAAATTTAAAAATTTTGTTTTTATGAGAATATGTGCAAAAACATAAGTCAAGTGTTATAATGTGAACAATGCATGATTTGATGTATGACTTAAAAATAGATTATCATTTCTGAGTGATACATTGACAGTCATTATTTCAAGCACATTATTGTGATTGCTATTTAAGTTAAATTTATTTTTAGCAAGTATTATTATTAGACTTTGTGAAAGTGAAATTTGAAAATACTGTTTGGTAAATATTTCTTAATAGGGAGCTCCTTAAAAGTGTCTCATTTTAAGAAGACATTTCCCCAAAGTTATGCGTTCTGGATGAAAAAAGAAACATGTTCCCAATTAAAGCATCAATGGAGATCACAACACATCTAATTGGAGTGATGTACCAAACCCATTTATACAGTTTACTGCCTATTGATAGGTCACCAACTACTGGGATTAGCTTGTTAGGTTCACACTTTGAAAAGAAACTGCAGGTATTCTCCATGACTGGGGGAACTGATTGATTTAATGGATAGCTGAAACTTGGTCAGTAATACACGAAACAAAAATTTATATATCTATAAATAATTTTTTCAACTTATTTTTTCTACATGCATAGAATTTGCTTTGACACTTTTGCTATGTACAGCTTTATGGATCACAATGTATCACTGTCACCACTAATTACATTTTTACTAACCTTACATATTTTGGTTATTTTTAAATCAAATATATCACTATATGGATAAACAGTAATTATAGATATAAAGCAACCAGAACTTTGAAATTATCATGAAAAATTTTATTAGGAATTGAATTGCATGAAACAGAATGTTTGTTTATCTAAACATATTTAATTGCCAGCGAAGAAAGCAATTAAAAGTAGCTGCAGAGTAAGAGACTAACCTTTGTTAAACATGGTTTTAAGATTGTTACAGAACTTGTGGTGATGATAACATGGTGTCTTGGAGGATGTTAACAACTGTAGCTGAGTGTTAATTAAGAATGATGTCATTTGCAGCACAGAATTATTAGTATCATGTTATTAGCTGGACAGGAGCAAAACCTGGTTTCAGTCTGATAATAACTCATAGTCATAGTGCAAAGATTAACATTTTATTTTTATGCTGTTCCTGAGACAGTTTAAAAATCCTGAATGAAATACAGTCATAAGTAAATATCAAGGCCCTAGCTCATTTACATATGTGCCAGATTTTCAAACTGATTGCTATTTGAACCTAATCTGTCATTGCTGGCTGCATTAGCTACAACAAACATTGCATTTACATATTGATTTCTTATTTTGTTATAGTGTAAATAATCCATAATTATAGTAAATTTGGTGTTTTGTTGACAAGAGCTCATGTGACTAAGTTTAGAATAGAAATTTAAATTGCCATGTGCCATGCTTTTTAATATAAAATCTGATATATCTAAAAGGATAAAAAGATCCTTATAGATCACGAAATATTCAACAAACAAAATTTAGTGCCTTTTAGAAATATATAAATTACAAAGTATTAATGAAAAATTCATTAGTCCATTCTAAAATTACGTTCTTATAATAAAAATCATAGTAGTCTCAAAAAATTATTAGTTTTGTTTCAACATCAGGCCCTATTTTAAATATAAATTGGAGTGTAAATGTACTAGATAATCATTTTTTATTGATAGTTTTTTAAAAAAAATAACCAGTGAAAGAAAAGAAACAGCATATACCACAGCAGGAATAAAATGAGACTTATACTCTTAATATTTTACTCATTTTAACTACACATGAAACACTGATTTAAGAAGTAAAATTTTACTGCTGACAAGTCAGAAGTGTCATTGGGCATACAGTATTATTAAGTAGCAATGGCAACAAACCTAGTGTGTTGTATTTTTGAAGTTAAAAATATTAGGCCCTTTCAATTGGAAAAAGTGTAATTAATTAGATTATTTAAGCATATTATGGTTAAGTTTTTAAAGTGGAAATGTAACTTACATATAACAGATGTGCAATTCTTGAGTGACTCCAGGCTCTATGAGTTTTGACACAAACATTTTCTGCCTTTGGTTTTAGTGAATGAGATTTCAATTTGGATGTGGGTGTACAGGTGTTAGCAGGCATCTAGTTTAGAAGCCTGTACTAAGTGAATGACAGCTTTTTACTTGAGTGCTATAAATACAGAAGTTCTAAAAGGTCTTATGTTAATCATGTTAGGCTGTTATAACAAAATACAACAGACAGGCTGGCTAAAACAACATGCATGTTTTTATAGTTCCAGGGGCTGGGTGGACTCTAAGATCAAGGTGCTAACAGATTGATTTCCTGGTAAGGGTCCTCATCCTGACTTGCAAGTGTTCTCACATGGTAGAAAGAGAAAAACTATGGTCTCTCTAATCTTCTAAGAATACTATTCTCATCACAAAGCCCCAGCCTCGTAAACTCATCTAAATTATGTCTTAGAGGACTCATTTCCAAATAATATCATTATGGGAGTCAAGGCTTCAACATGTGAATTTTGGAGAGAACACAGACTTTTAGTAAGTCTGAAACCAGCCGTAAGTCCAAGTGTTAATTTATCTCTCCTAGTCTAGGTGCTTATTTTTGATGAATTTATACCTTATAATAGTGAGTGACTCCTCTAGAACTGTTATGTTTTAATAGGTAACACATTGGTCAAATTTGTAGACTGAAGACTTTCTGGATTTGAGGAATTGGGGTAGAGAAAATCTTTCAATTCATGTTATTATTCTTGGTTCAAAATACCTCCCCTTATGAATATGCCACCCTATGAGATGGGCCTGCTGCTACATAGCAGGAAAGAAGCCATTCTTTATTGTTTAGGAGTTAAGGACAGAATTCTAGCTACATGGTAATCAAAATGGTTGTTTGATCCTGTAATATACATTAAGTTAACCCTAAAAATACCACTACATCATATATATTAAAATATCCTTAAACTTTTTCATGACCTGCTGAAATCTTCTCTAAATGTGAAATTAGCTTAAGATAATAAAGACAACTGTTATATTTATTTTCTCAGTGTTGTTGGTTTTATTATATTTGATATATAAAGGCTAATATTTTATAGCTTTATGTATTTTCATGTACAGAAATGCCTGTACTTGGGCCTCAGTCTTCTTTATTGGGGTTTGTGAATTAAAGTTTTCTATACTTAATTTTCCATATTAAAAAAAGCAGAGGTGAATGTAAAATGTATAAATTAAGCCATTGAATTAAAATTACATTGACATTCATTAGGAGGCAGATATTTGGCAAATAACATCTATGTTCTTGATAAATATTCATAGTTAAATTGAAATGTTATCTTTTCAGGCATAGATGATATTCTGCTTATGAGAGTATTGGAAGCCCAAGACTTGTGGACATTTAGGACTAGCCATTGTTGTTAATAACTAAGTGAATGGAACAGGGTAGAATCTGAAGTGAAGATAATACTCTTAGGTCCACCAAACCAGTCTTACTAGGATCATGTGTGTGGTGGATCAACCCCTAAGACCTTTAACAAAAGAATGTTGTTAATTTGGATAAATTAGACACAATATACAGTTATGTCTAATGACAAACAAAATTTTGTCCTGTATAAACCCCCACCACAAAAGCAATATAATCTTTTTGTTGGTGTTTTGTTGTCATGTAAGGTTTTAAAAATATAGGTACCCCACAGAATTGTTCTATTCTTAGTAAGTTATAATGAATCATTTTTATAAGCAAAAAAAATTCCATAAGCAATAAAAATTCTTACTTTTTATTATTCATAACTAAGAAGGAAGAATTATTATCTTTTTCCTAAAAAGGAAAAATAATTTAGAGTAGTGCTTAAAATAAGGCCATGCATATGATAGACATTCAAAAAATATTGAATGATTTACTTGTCAAGGTCAAACAACTAGCCCCAGTAGATTGGGGATTCAGGTCTGACTCTTTTGAGTCCTGTGCATTTTAAGCCTCCTTGCCTCATTTTTTCTCAGCTTTCTAACCTGTATTTCCAATATATCACCCTCCCATAGCTATACAGGAATGAGAGAACTAAAGTTTTGTTCTTCTAATATAGTCTGGCAGTTGATGATGATCTTAGCAAACCAGTCTATAAAGTTATAGCACAAGTCTGCCAGTCAAGAACAAGAAATCTATCTAAGGAACTGCATGAGAGTGAGCACTAAAAATATTAGACATATGCATAGATGCATATGTAAAGATAAAGATGGGCCTTTATAATAATCAGGCGTTCTGGAACTGAGATCCTTAGTCTGCCATTTGAAGCTTTTTATAATTTGTAGGTTCTTTGTATTTTTCAGATTTTTCAAATTTTTCTCTAATACCAACATTTTTTAAGGTTATTACATTTCTTTACCACTTCTGTATCTTACTTTATATTCTCCAATCTCTATTTCTGTTCAAGCCATCTGTCTGAGATCATCCTGTATCTCTCTGATTACCAAAATACTATCCATTCTTTGTAGTATTTCACAGAATTCTCCCTTTTCTGCAGCCTTACTATTTGAACTATCCTAACTATTTGAACCTCTTAATAGTTTATCTTGAGGTCATTATGTCTTTTGTTCCTGTATTATTCTAAATAATGAGCCAGATAATTATAGAATGTACAAATTAATTATGAACTTCTAGCAAGCAAATATCTTGTTTGTCTTTGTATTCCCCACAAAGCCCAACTTTGTGGAAAATAGGAAGTTTAGATTTAAAGGGCATAGAATTAAATATAAGTTACAAACTATGTTCTGTTCTCTTTATAGTTTCATGACCTTGGGCAGTTACTTAACCTTTCTGAACCACAGTTCTATGAGTAATATAATACTTTCAGCAGGCTAAGAAAAAGAGAATCACTCGGTATCTGCACTTCATAGTATGTAACACTAGTCCTTAAATCTTTAAAGGATTAAATTGAATCACATTTTAGTGTGCTAGTTGACATTAGGTACACTAATGAATAATAACAGAGTTACCATCAAAAATGTCTTGGATTTAGGACTTCCACACTTGAAACAAGAAAATCATATAAGAAATGCTTTAATGAAGTGATAAAGTATGTAGTATAGAAATTTAGAGGAAAAAAATGAGGTCAATAGTGAATGAATACAAGTGTTTGGTCTAAATGATGATTTCAAAACCATGTGATACATGGAGGGCAGTAAAGGAAAGGAGGGTGAGAACAAATTGTCCTATCATGTGATTTTTCTTTTTTTTTCCTTGAAATTTGAGGAAGTCCTAGTTGTAGAACAAATGCCTGATTTGGAGAATAGTTGTGAGATGTCTGTGAAGGACCATCACAGTTTGAGTAGGCTTTCTGTTATATGTCACTTCAACCACACATTATTTAACTTAGATATTTTGAACACTGACTGGGCCTGTTGTCTGAACCTTCTTTGCCTCTAACCTTCTCTCCCTTACCCTTTATTATAGTCACATTGAAATTTTTCCTGTTACCTGAACATGGTCATTTTTTAGGTCTTTCTGTACTTTTTCCCCCCTGCATGAAAAATTGAACCCTCACAGTCTTGCACATGCCAACGAACACTCAATCCCAGTAGCTTTTGGTGTAATTGCTCCAGCCCTCATTATCAAAACAGTTATTTCTTCTGGTTCTTATACTAGATTTAAAAAATTTTTTTCTCTCATCTGTTTGACTGTCAGCCTGCCTTAAACTGACTCCTTTCTCTTTACTTGATTTCAAATGATTCCTAGCCTCCATGTTGGCCTCTGCTTTTCTCTAGATAAGGAATTTCTCTCAGTGATTTGTTTTGGTCCACAAGTCTTAAATACTGCCTGCTATTGACTCTCCCACTCTGAACTTTCTTACTTATCCTTTGACTCTTATATTCAACTGTATATGACATTTCTTTTTAGATATCTAATAAACGTTTCAACTTAATATATCCAAGACTTTACTCTCAATTTCTCCACTGAGATTTCCTTATAAAATTAAATTCTGTTCTCTTGTTTGCTCAGGCCAGAAACCTTGGGGTTATATTTTTCTCTCAGGTTCCAGCAGTAAACTCTCTAGCTTCTATCTCTCAAATGAATTCTGAAGTTTACAACTCCTAACCATCTGTACCTCTAGCATCCTAGTTCAAGCTGCCGTCATCTCTTTCAAACTTCTCTCCAATCATGTCTCCTGTCTCCATTTTCCAGTGTAGCCAGAGCAGCCAGAGTAATCTTGTATAAATGTGAATCTGTCAGCCCTTACCATTTTCCTTTGTAAAATCCTCCAGTGATTTTCCTTCATGGTTACTACAAGAACCTATATGATTGAACTCGTGATCCCTTTATCGCCACATCAGCCTCAACTTTTATGTCACTTCCTGCGAGATGCCATCTTTTACTGCTCTGTTGAAAGAAATTCCATTGATCCTCTGTTATTTTGTGATTTATTGTCCCTCACAATTCTTAAATTCTGTAAGAGTTTTTATTCACTTACTTGATCTTTGTGTCCTTTATTAGAATGTAAGTTTCAGGAAGGAGGGGCTGTGTTTTTCTTATTTACTGCTGTTAACCTAGCAACTAGAACAATGTCATGAACATAGGTAGTTACTCACTAAATGAACAAACATGTCCTTTCTCTTATTTTCTTGTGTAAAAAGTTCCACCCTTCTCTATTCCCCTGAACAATGAAAAACTCCTATTTTTCTTTTAAGTGATAAACTCAAGGTTGTCCTCCTCCTTCATATTTTAATTTTATTGAAGCTTTCCCCTGACTTCGTTTTTGTTACACTTTTCTTTCAGTTTCTCAGTACCTATTATACTGTAATCATTTATGTATTTGTCTATTAGACTGTGAGTTTTTCATGAAGAAAAACCATACATTTTTATTTGAGTTGGTTTCCTTAGCATCTGAAATAATGTAAGGCATTGAGTTAATGTTGATAAATAAATGAATCGAGGTCTTAACTCCAGTAGTTGTTTTTCAGAAGACAAAGTTGCTGTGTGAAATACAAAGATAAATAAGATTCTCATCTTCTGGCAATTCATAGTTTTTCATTATTCAGTAAATATACAGTGTACTTGGCATACACCTAAAGCCTAAAGATACCAAAGCAAAGTTCCTGACCTCAGAAGAGTATTTTAATTGACTATGATTTGCTTTGATTTTGATCAATAATATACATATGTATTTTTAGTCTGTAATTAACCAAAGAACTCTATGAAGACAGTTTTGCTGTCTTAATTTTAATCTTTGTGTTGTATGTTTATCATATAGTTATAGATTGGCAAAGGTTGATTGATTTAGTGCAGCCCAAGTATTTCCCTGATGCTATAGACATGTCTAAGTTTTGCTTTGTGGCAAGAATATAGGTTATTCAGACCTATTAGTAATAGACTTTTATTTTTATTATTTATAAAAATAGTGTTTCTTAATATTGACTCAAAAATAGAATCATGACATGTTTCTTTTTTCTTTTCTTTTTTTTTTTTGTTACTGGGGATCAAACTCATGACCTTGGGCTTGCCAGGCAGCCGCTTATACAATTGAGCTAAATCCCCAGTCCCCATGACGTGTTTCTTGATTTATGTGACTTTTCATATACTCCTTGTGATTCTGATGCATTTCTAACATTTTGAAGTTTTGGCATAGAATTGAAAAAATGTTGGTTTGAATTCTCTATCTTCTGAAATCTATATATTGCTGAGTCCTAAGTGAAAGCACAGTTATTTTGAAGGAATTTTGGCTTAGCAATAAAGTTCTATAGATTTTGATTGTCTCCTGAATTTTGGCTAAAATTATATTTCTGTTCTTTTACACTATTCACGAGTATAAACAACAGCTTCATACTTCTCTAGAACAGCTATTTCACTTACAATCGAATCAGAGTATACATTTTAGTAGCATATTTTGAATTAATAAAATCGACATTTCTTTTGGAGGAAATATGTACGTACTGTAGTTAGTAACATATAACTTGTGGAAACTTGTACATATGCAGAGTATTTAGGGTTGAAGTTGAAAACAGCTTGGTTGAGAAGGAGTTAACAGGTTAGCTCCCCTTGGTTGTTCTCAGCATGCTCTCTTGCCTTTAGGAACTGCAAAGATGATAACATTGGGCCCCGACATGCCAGTGTGGAGGTTAAGGTACTCCTGGGGTTTTTGCAGCTAGCTGTAAAGCAAGCTAGAACTTGTTCACTCTGAGTTTCTTGTTTTTCTTTGAACCCTTTCAGTGCCCTGCAGGAGTCATTAAATCGAAACTTCATGCTGATCATCACCCACCGAGAAGTCCAGCGGGAGTACCACCTGAACTTCTCAGGAAGCAGTACCATTCAAGAGGTGAGTTATGTCTCACAGCTAAGGAATAAAGGTAGCTCATTATAGCTAATGTTGACCCTGTTAAAGAGGGCTTATCTATTCTGGTTGCAAACTCTTTATGTTTCATTATTGAATTCTTAATTTTAATTAACTGAAGCATCGATGATTACTGTAGACACACTAAATGACTTGACCTAGAAAGATAGATGTTGTAAATGGGAGCTCTTGATAATTCTTTAATGTACTAAAACCAGGTTTAAGTATAGCTCATTATTGTATATTTCACAGTTTTGGAGTAATTGTTCAAAATAATAATTTAGAAAGTTTTGGCAACATTCATTCTGGAAGATCTCTTATTATATCTTATTTTAAAAGTCACTATAGTCACTTATTTTAAAAGCCCAATATACTATTTATTTGAGTTGTGCACTCTTCTGTTGCTGAAAGGAATTTGAGGTGGCTTTTTTAAAACAGTTCAATCTTAGCTTTGGGCAGTACTTGTATCATGGTGTTGGAGACTCCCCTTCAGCCCTGAATAATTGAGAAAAATTTGTTTATCAATGTTGTCTTCAGATTGTCCAAGAAAGGCCACTGTTTCAAAATAGAACCTCTCCCAAGAGATAAGAGATACCCTCTAAGTATGCCTTTGGCCCCACCCACCTAAGAACCAATAATTTATCTTCATAGAGGGAAGACAAGGCTATGATAGCACTTGTGTATTTAGAAACACTGATGTAGTTACTGTGTTATATTACTCCACATAAGAGGCAACAGTCATTTTTTTATCTGCTGATTTTTAAAGAGAATTAATCATGCTTAATCTTGGATTACTTCATAATTTTCTCTTAGACTACATTGCTTAAAATAATTACTAATGTCATCTTGAAAGAATAAGTTATTCTAACCTTAGCGATTTTTTTCAGAAGTGTATGAATTGTTTTAGTAATGGCTAGATTATTAATGGTTTCCATATCATATGTTTTGTCAATGAATTTCATCTTTGATTTTGGCTTAAATAACTCACTGCTTTCTTTTCTTCATTGATCACTTGACTAGTTTATTGACTGCTAAAGTCTTTTAATATTTTTCTTGACTCCTAAATTTAATCATAGTTTTGATTTATTTGATTTTTTCAGGATTCTATATGTGTGATTTGCCATTTTATTTTTAATCTTTATAATTTGTATTTTGTGCTTTAAGTTTAAAATTTTAATTTCTGAAGAAAAAATCTTTTTTTTTTTGCATTACAAAAAGTTTTACTGGCTGGGGATTTAGCCCAGTGACATAAGCACCTGCCTTGTAAGTGCGCGGTTTTGAGTTCGATCTTTGGTACAAAAAAAACAAAAACAAAAAAACCCAAAACAAAACAGTTTACTATGGCTGTATCAGAATTATTACAGGGTAAATATAATATCAATATCCAAATTACATGTGTAGTTTAATTTAGCAAGGAAATAATTCCAATTAAATAATTCCAATTAAATCAGTAATACAAGGTAAGAAGTCAATTTCTTTCCTTCATTGATTTACTTTTTGAACAGAAGAATAGTATAATGCCTGAAGAATGAAAAGGCTTTTTTTTCTTTCTCTTTGAGATTTTCATAGCTAAAATTTTCCTTTTTTTTTTTAAAAAAAAAACTCTTGGCTTTAGTATCTCAAGTATGTTTCAGTGTTCTCCCACAAGAGGGCAGAAAGGACTACTAAGGCGAGAGCCTAAAAATATCATTCAGTATTTTCAAATAGCTTCTCTTATATTAACAAAAAGGAGCATAATGGCCAAGTTATTGTTTGATTTACAGATAATTGGCATATTGCAGGGAGGAGACTTAATTTCACCCTTTTAAATTAAACAGGGAGATTTAAAAAGACATAAAATATTCATTAATGTTCGGTGATTATAAAGTAGTGGCATATATTTATTTTGCCTTTATTACTGTTTCGATGGGAAAATACTGCAAATATTTCCGAAATCGAGTTGGCCATACTGACAAGTTGAAATGTTTAAGCAGTGTTAATGCAATCTGCTCACACCTGATATCCTATGCAGAATGATTCAAAATGACTACATCAATTATTCAAAGAAATATTTAAAATTCTGTAAATGTGCCATAGTGTGCCACAGTTGGCTGAAACTGTTCTCTGTGGCATAGTATTTAGGTTGTCAAATAAATTTTAAGCTTCAAGGACATGAAAACAGTAAATCTTTTTCCTATCATTTTCTGACATTTGAAAAATGTTCCAGAAATATTTTTCCAGAAACAGATATTCTTAGTATTTCTTAGCAAGAATTTGGTTTCTTCTTCTTTAAAAGTTATTTTAAAGTAATATTTTAAAACACTAGTTGCAAAGAAAAAATAAAAGCAGTTGTTTCTAACAGTTTTCTGTTAGTAGACTGGTCCACATGCACTTTTATTTTATACAACTTAGAAAAAGAATATTGAGAGAAAAAGAATATTGAGAAAAAAAGTGAGGATGTCTCTGTAGGCCTAGCGCTGACTTTTCTTCTTCAACTTGTGGGTCACTCTGGGGCAGGATAGTTTCAAGACAAGAAAAGGTGTACTTGTTTATAGCCTTGCAATCCACGATAATACCTGAGTACATCTTAGTATTTCTTGTTGTATGACTAGATACCAGTTTGATTGCACTAAGATAAAAATACAAGCTTGAAACAATTTTGCAGCTATATAAATAGCACTGTTTTGTTGTTACTGTGGAAACATAATGATGATACATATCTTAAAGTGCAAGTTAATTTTTGTCATCAATTTTGGCAATCTCTTTTTAGTATTAAGTCCACGAATAAATTTTGACCAGTATAGTACATTGAGAAAAAGGAAGAAATTTTAAAAAACCAAAATAAAAATCTTTGCTCATTTTCTCTCTCTCTCTCTCTCTCTCTCTCTCTCTCTCTCTCTCTCTCTCTCTCTCTCTCCTTTCTTTCCTATATTATTTTATGTTTAGGTGAAAGTTGTTTTTAATTTTTGAATGCCTTGCATTTTAAAAATGAAGCTTTGATAATATTTTTCACCCAGAAGGCAGTTTTTCTTAAATAAAATAAGATTGAAAACAATACTGCTTTCAATTGCTTGGACAAAATACATTTTTAAAAAATACCAGATTAGAAAATAGAACCAACATATAGTTTGTGTTTTAAATAAATGCTTCAATGACCGTATGTGTATTCAAGTTAGTGGTGGTAAACCCATGGTTATAAAAGTGTTTGTTCATTCTGACTCTGTGCCGACTCTGGTCTGCTGCCTCACCATGCATGACTTTTGTCCTTTGGGTGCTCCAGATTTTAAATTAAACTAGTTACCGAGGTTTTTGGTTTTGATTTTTGTTTCTGTTTTTAAGCTTTTAACAAATTCTTCTACTTAAATGATCCTCCTGCTTGAGAAGGCAATAGTGGAATAAAAACAGCCAGAATAATTATATATAGCCATAAGAAGAAAAATCCTTTGTCTTTTCCATTATGGTAAAACAGCTTGTAAAAAATATCAAATAATACAACAGTAATTTTATAAAAGATTAAACATAACATGACAATAAATCTATGACAGCCCATCTTTTGGGGTTCTAAATTAGCTACTTGTCATACTGAATTTCTGCAAAAATTTAAGCATACTTATTTTAATCATTTTTCTACACTTATAATTCACATTTTTAACAGTTAATCGTACATATTCAGGTAATCCTAATACTATTAAAGATCTATAGTTTCAAATGTACTTGGAATGAACTTAAAATAGGAGAGGAAAATGATTGATTTGCTTTCTGCAAATCCTAAACCCAGGTGTGGAAAAGGATATAAAGTCCCTGAAATCAAGCCAACTTTTCTTGGAAACTAATTCTTTGTTGTCTATCTGTTATTAACAAAACTTCTGTTAGGCAAAATATCTGCTTTTCTTTGTAGATGTCATACAAATTTAAGGAATATACATCTGACTCAGAATAACAAAGATAAAAAACCTAAGTGTTTTTAGTGTAGAATCATGTAGTATTACTTCTCTATTACAGTGAGAAGCAGGTAAATAGCTACTGGAATTATTTAAATCCTCTCCTAAGTTTCACTTTACTGCAGAATTCTCACTGTTCTTATTAATGTTGATTTAGTTCTCAATGGAAATGAAAGGAGAAAATTGACCACCTATAAGGCTCTATCTTGCAGGAAGTAGTAGCACATTTCAACTACTAGGACTGAGTGGTACAATCTAGTGATTAAGTTGGAAGCCAATAGGGTTTATTTAGCATGAAGAGGCAAACTAAATACCTAAGTCATACCAATTCTTTAAAATAATTGTGAAATCGTGAGGCTAATTCATAATTCTGAAAATGTGAACCTTATGTCAGCTTTTGTGTTTTATGTTTATTTTTCTACATGCTACTCACTTAACTTGCTTGGCTAACGTATATTTTGGAGTATTTTTTAAATGGTAGTGGCCAGTAACAGTTATGAAATGTATAATGGTCTTTTACAGGTTATATAACGAGCAGTTTTCTAGTAGTGAATTGACTATAATTTCTGAGTTAAAATGCAGTTTTTCTAAATGTTTTAAATTTTGGGCAGGTTTTTGTTTTGTTTTGTGTTTTTTTTTTTTTTTTTTTTTTGGTTGTTGTTGTTGGTTGGTTTTCCAGGTGGGGGACTTGCTGGCAAGAATTTAAGAATGGGATAGCTGAGAATGTGAGAGAGTAAATTAAGTTGTGAGCTTATTTAATTAAAAGTTTAAGTGCTTTGTTTTTAATGCAAGGTAAATGGCATGTGTTGGATCAACTAGAATGAATAATTTTTATTAGTGTATATCATAGTTGATTTTTTAAAGTTTAAAATCACAAATGACTTCTTGGCAAGAAAAGAGATAATTTCTTAAGCAACTGGGAGATGAATTCAGACTTAATGTACAGAAGAGAAGATTGTAATTTTCTTTTAAATATACATATTTATTATTGGTTTCAAGTTGTATTTTAAAGTTGAGACCTTTTGAATAATACCACTTAAATGTACAAATCAGCAATAATCATTTTATATTGACATTTTCTGTGATTCTTATTAAATTGTTTCTTTAGGAAATAAATTGAATATTTATAATATATCTGTTTGGGAATGACAAGTCTTTCCCCACCTCTGAAATGTTTTAGAATACAATAGTTAAGAAATTTTTTCAACCCATGTAAGTATTTTTTACCTGCATTTCAAGAAGACACAAGCAATGAAATTTTGTTAAAAATTAGGATAATATTTTGGCCTGTCGTTAGCTAAAATATATGTATCCTGTCATTTTAGCCAATTGTGTATCATAATCTGTAATTTGGATGTTGGTACTTTTGAAATGCTTATGAGAAATTACGTTCAGGTATCAGAAACTAATAAACATAAGACATTTTTATATGCAAGAAAAGGCAGAGAGTAAATAATTGCACTGGTGACCAATACTGTAATAATCCTGTTTTACAATATGCACTTGACAGGTTGTAATAGTGCTAATTGAAGAGACTAATTCACACTTGCTTCATTCTATTCAAAGGCAAAATCAGCAGCTTGTTTTGCTTTTGACCAGATGGTCCTCATGAACACCTACTGTGCACTTTAAGTGCTTTACTAGAATTACAAAGGCTGAGGGCTGCGTTCGACTCCAAATGATTTGAGAAGGGGGGAACCTCTGTGCTCAATGGATTCGGTGCAAGTAAATTAATTCTAGTGGACCCATTACACACTGAGCCCCCTTTTCAAAGCTCTGAGCCTCCTCGCTTGCTCTGTAGCAATGAGAAAGAGAAAGAGAAAGGCAGATTACTGCAAACAGAAATAAAAAAAAGAGGAATGAAAGGGAGAAAAGAGGCCTTGAAGCCTTTCATATCATTTGAGTTTTTCAAGTGCGTTATTTTTAGGGAGGGTGGATGTATGAAAAGCCAATTGGAGTTTTTTTTGTTTTAAAGTACGCTATTTAAGCACCATGAATATAAGCGCAAGAGCAACAGTTGACTGAGTTTACTGTGGTGAAGCTTTGTGTCCGAGGATGAATCAAATTCATTATATTCAACTCTTTGTGTTTTAACATGAATGTAGGGTTAGTTTCACAAGACTGTGTCTGTTTAGGATAATTATAATTTAATATTTTCCTTTCATAAAGTTATCACTGTAGATGTCTAAAATTTTAATCAAAGCAGATTTTGTACATTGACTTTGAAGCACCCTGACAGTTTAAAATTCAAAGGAAAGCTTTTTTTAGTTTTCAAAAGAAAAGAAAGGCTCATTCTAATGGTATTGAAGCAGAGATTATTATAACTAATTAGAAGTCACACATCTGTTAGCTTTTGGTTTGTGACTTATTTATGTATTTTTTGAGTAAAAAATACTTTAATATATATTGCTGTTATTGAGTGAATTAAAAGGATAAAATACACTTAAAAATAACAATTTATTTGAGCCAGCTATTTTTGTAAATCTCTCCATGATTCCATGAAAGTATATAAGAAAATGTACTAAATGGGAATGGAAGTGGTGTACTTAATAACCTTAAATTGGAATACACTTCCAGTAAAATAATTTTCACATAGCTGTTAGCATAATTTTAGTTATTAACCATCAGTATGAAATAAAATATTAACAAATTCAGTTTGTGCAAATTGGGGGCCTTACCCTGAAAACTGTTTATAATGTACTTTGAAATACAGAAACTGTAAAACAATTCTTGTTGAAAGCTATATAGGTTAAGATACAGGGATTGAATTTAAAAATATAGGTCAGTTGTCTATATTTTTATAGTTTCTCATGATGTATTTTAAATGACATGGTTTACTGTTGTTTGGTGGCATATATTAAAATGCTGTTATTCAAATTAGTTTTAATTAATAGCTAAGATCAAAGAAGACAACAAAATCATACCAATAATACATTATAGTAATTATAAATGTTTCAGTCTGAATGAATGTCTAGAATTTATATTTAAAAAGATATAGTACAACAATATACTATTTATGTTAGTATGTATTAATTACATTCTTAGAAAATAAATTACAGAAATCATAAAGTAACCACAAACATGGTTTTATTTCTCAGACTTTTAATTGAAGAACATATTCTATCCTCTTTGACATTTTAAATAAAATGTTGCATATTTCCTACTAATATAGCCATTACTTTAAGACTTAGCCTTGAAATGTGAGTTGTGGGGATGAGGAGAGAGGTAAGGAGAATTCTCAAACCTTCAACCAACAAAATATCTAATGAAATTTATAAACAATGATGTATTAATTAATATCCTTGAGGAGGAACTATTTCAAGAAAAAATTGGACTGATTTAAAAAACTCATGAAAAAATTCCTTTTGCAGCAGACTATTTAAAATAAAGGTAAAACTAAAGACTATTTCTTGTTGGTACAATAAAAAGCTATCTTTAAAGTCAGAATCTCAATTAGCAGACATGGATTGATCATGACCAGGCGATTATTTAGGTGAGGCTGATCTCTGAGACAGTGGTTGGAATGCATTTTCCTCAAGAAGAAAAGTTTTATCTCACATTAAAATATTAACCCCTAGGTTCCTGAATACTAGAAACAAAGTTCTGTGCTATAGTACATACAGATTGCTTACATTACTCAAGCAAAGAAATATTTTAATATTTAATATTTTCCAGCCATAAAATAAGAATATACTCTTTCCTCCCTGACTCCTTTCTCCAGCAAAACAAATCACTACATAAGAAAACAAAAAGAATTAAAGGATGGATAAGTGAATATGAAATATTCATGAACACAAGGAGACCAAGACTAAATTAGGTATATTAAGATGAAGTTTACATGTAAAAAATTATTTGCATGTTTATCCTTTTAGACTAAAAGTTTTTGACCATAGCCGCTTAAAACGTTTTTGTTTTGCTTAAAATGTCTTATATAGGACTTGGTGTTCTATGGTAAAGGACTTACTCTTTTTCAAACATTATCCTCTGATAAATACACTTTTTAAAAAATCCTATTGCTTCATTTAGACCTGTATTATTGTATTGTCCTCAGTGGATATTCCTATTACTATTTTTAAATTTTATTTTAAAAGAAAATAGACTTTAAGAGCAAACATTTTGTATAAATGACAAAATGTATTCCTTGTTTGTGGTCATTGCGTGACCAGACAGTAGCGTACTGGATTGTTTGAAGGTTTTACAGCTGCAAGGCAAAAGCATCTGCTCAATTGCAAAGCTGTCATTGTTTAATTTTGACACTGACTTTTCCATGCGTCTTGTACCAAGCACTGGATTAGATGCCACCAAGATGAAATTTGTTTTAAGTTGCTCCCAAAGTGCAGCTGTCTCCATATACAGCCTTATAGCTTAACCAAAACAGACAGACAGAGGATCGATCAGCATCTTTATAAAGGGTCACCTCACTAGACTAGGAAAACTCAGAGGAAGAATGATAATAATATTTATTTAGCTATTATTTATTGTAAATAAAAGTAGAATTAGTTTCTAGGTTTAGTGCATATAGAAGTTTTTTCCTCTTTTTTAAGGACAATAACATCATTATTAAATATTTAGCTTTTTAAATTGGATTGTAATAGTTAAGTATGAAGGTACCTCTCCGTATGACAGATAGGCACTATTTTTCTACAATCATTGCTAATGGTGGTAGAGGGGTCAGTTTATTGGTCACTAAAGTAGTAATTGACTGAAAATGAAACCCATTCTAAAGGTCTCTTCTAAAATCTTGGAAAGTGGACATTTTTATAGAATGATAATTTTTCTTTAATGTTTCAAGTGAATGAAAAATGAAAGAGCACCTCACTTCCCAGGTTTCCTGAGATTGTGTGAATTTCTACCCAGCTGGTCCAAATTGATTGATACAGGGCCAAATATTTGTCTGCCTACATTTCAAAGTCTATAATTTGCTAATGAATTGTGGTAATAATCTTTCATCATACATGAAAGATTTAGCCAAACAATTTGCTAAGTATGTATTTTGATCATAAAATTTTTGGACTTATACCAAGCTTTACATCTATTTTACAGCTAATGCATGGGGGTGGAGGGAGGGCATTTGGAGAAATCATACTGAACATGGACACTTGATGGAAAGGAATGAAAGAAACAAGAGGGAAGGAGGTACTTTGGAAAAGAGTAGTGCTAGCAAAGTCCTATAACAGAGGGGAACAAATTACATTTGTACCTACATTATGAAATAGAATTTTAAAAATGCCATCACAATTTTAGCCTATAGCATCCAAAGATGTGGAGGGTATCTAATGTACATGAAGGCAAGGGATATTTTCCTATTTTGGATATAGCTATTCTACATATTGATTATGGAATAATTTACTAGAAACTTGATTCTGTATAAGTCAGATGTCCACAAATCTTGAACATCTGAAGGCATAGAAAAGCCAAATATTTTTTAGGGTTAATTTAAAGAAAAAAATCCAGTGAAGAAATAAATGTGATTTGACCAGTTCCAGAAGAAGCTGAAAGAAGAACCTGCCAGCCTAAGGTGACTACAAGCATTCTGGAGAACATTTTCTTCTTACAGAATAAAATTGTTCAAAGGAAAATCAGGTTTATATTTCTGGGAGGACATGTAGCATTAAGTAACTTCTGCTTAGGTGACCACAAAACATATGTATTGTGAGAAATGAGCCTAAAATGTGCTACAGAGGAAGTTAAGGATGTTCTAGAGAGTGAGAAGACAAGAAGATATTCAAAACAAGTCTCTACCTTATGCATATAATTTCTTTCATCATTAGAAGTCAAGGTGCTGGGACTTCCTTATTTGACTGAGATAATCTAAATATAAATTGTTTCATTGCCTGGGGATTTAAAGCAAGTAGTTAAAAAAAAAAAGAAAAAAAATTGTCCGGCAGAAAACACACACACACACACACACACACACACACGCACGCACGCACGCACGCACGCACGCGCTGGACTATTGTCTTAAATCCACAGCTTTAGATAGACTGAAAACTTACTGGACATAGTAGTACACACTTACAATCCTAATACTTAAGAGGCTAAGGCAGGAAGATTGACACAAACTTAAGGCTAACTGGACTACATAGTGATTTCAAGTCCAGCCTGAATAATATATAGTGAGACCTTGTCTTATAAAACAAAACAAATATCCAAAAAAAGAAAAACCTTTTATACACTTTCTCAGCTTCTTTTCTTCCATCTTGCTGACAGTCTAAATCTTCAACAGTGGTGCTCACTTCGGCAGCACATATACTAAATCTTCAACAGTGTCATAATTTTTAAAAACATTTCGTTGTCATGACAGTTATTGCACAAGTAAATAATAAAGTTTTAGTTTTGGAACCTTTATTCAAATTTTTGGTCATTCAAATTAGGTATCTCTTTTAAGTTCCCTCTTGCCTTCTGATATATCTTTCATAACACCTGACCACGCTCATCTACATTTATCTGTATTTGTTTAACTCATATTAGGTTATGTACCCCTTAAAATGGAGAAAGTATCAAATTTATATTTTTATTTTGGGGCCTACTACTGAATTTGTCACAGAGTAGGTAAACATGAATGAAAACATTAAAAGAGAAGGACCTATTAAGTATTGATATTAGTTCTAACTGAAGGCATTTGTAAAGAAGCTAAATATTTCTAATTATTTTAAATATTTTAAATATTAATGTTGAAATAAACGTACTTCCTAAAGGAGGTTGTATGGAATGATTTCTCTGGTTTGATTATAAATTTTCACTTATTTATAAAAATGAGGCCATGCATAGGTTTTGTAAGAAGTGCAAAATAAAAATTCTACTTTAAAATAGATTTATATTATCTTTATTTTGTCATATATGATAAATAATTTCTTGGTGACTTTCTTCTAAGTGAGGTTATACTTCAATTTTTAAAAATATTATTCTTAATCTAGTGGTGCAGATTTTGAGTGAGCAGTACTTATCAACTAGCAATTAGCTTGTGGTAGTAGAAGATTATCATATGGAGAACTTAGATTCTAATCTTTATATAAACTAACAAGCTACATAGTCATCTCTTCTTGAGTGGCCTGATTTTTATTTTTCATGTGTATAGTTTTTATAGTATACCAACTCAGAGTTTTTACTAGCCAAAATATAAAATTTCTTGAAACCTAAAATATTCCTTTAAGATTCCTCTATCCCGTTGAATCTGATATATACTTCTATTGCTGCACTTCTGTGCCCCCCCCCCATTGTTTTCCTTTTATCTGCTTTGGATTGAGTGTGTCCTTCTAAAGGTTCACATGCTGGAAGCTGGTTCACCTTAGCAATGTTCAGAGTAGTAGAAACTTTTTAGGTCATTAGGGTTACTGTGCTTAAAGGGATTAATGTAGTTCTTGCAGGACTCTAGTTAGATCTAGAGAAAGAAGAAGAATAGTCGAAGGTAGTCACTGTATGTAAGTGTGTAAATATGTCAGTATGCAATGTCTGTATTCCTTTAAAGCTTATGATGCTGAGGTTGAAATAGAATCCTCTGTTATCATAGTATTTAAATTCCTATAAATCAAAATTTTCCCCTACTAGTAAAGAATGCTATTTTTACTTAAACCTTTTGCCGTATGTATGTGCAATACAACAAGACTTTAAAAGTGAATTTAAAAATGAATATATCTAGCAAGTCTTTCTAATATGTAAAATTTTGTAATATGGTGCCAAGAAACAGTAAAAGTAAATGATATTAATTTTATATAATTAGCATTTGATATCAAATAATAATTTATCATTGTGCTTAAATGAAATTAAAATTTTATGTAGATACCAAGACTGTATAACCAAAGGGCATATGTCGGAACCTAAAAATAAATATATTTATGGTCAACTGGTTTTCAACAAGGCTACTAATATAATAGGACCTGGAAAAGATAATTTTTCAACAAATGGTGCTGAGACAATTGGATATCTGTAGAATAAAGAATGAAATTAAATCACTTCCTTATACCATATAGAAAAATTAAGTCAAACTGAACCAAAACCCTCCATAGAAAAATTAAAATTATAAATCTCTTAAAATATAACAAAGATCTCATGATTTTGAGTGAGGTGATGGTTTTTTGGATATGACATTAGCACCAACAACAAAAAGAATGGATTAATTGGAGTTCATCAAAATTTAAGACTTTTGGGCTGGGGATTTAACTCAGCAGCATAAGCGCCTGCCTGGCAAGTGCGAGGTCATAAGTTCGATCCCCGGTACCAAAAATAAATAAATAAAACTTTTGTGTCTCAAAAACCATTGCTTGTAAAGTAAAAAGATGCCTTAGAGAATGGGAGAAAATATTTTCTAATCACATAAGAGATTAGTATTCAGAATATAAAAATTATAAACACGTACCTCAGTAATCAAAAGATGAATACTCTATTTAAATATTGGCAGATCTAAACAGACATTTCCTAAAAAAAGATGTTTAAAAAGCTAAGGATATAAAAAGTTACTCACTATTTTTAGTCATTATGAATTTGCAAGTCAAAAACCTAAAGGAATTGAAATCAAGACATCAAAGAGTTATCTGCATTCTTGTGTCTGTTGCAGCACTATTTATAATAACAAAGACACAGAAGCAACCTGAGTATCCCTCAGTACATAGGTAGGTAGGTAGGTAGGTAGATACATACATACATACATGCATACATGCAGGGGGCAAATATACACAATGGAATATTACTCAGCCTTAAGGAAATTCTGTTAGTTGCAACAACATAGATGACCCTAGAGTGCATTTCTTTTTGTAAATTTTGTTTTATATTTTATTTCTGTGGTATTAGGAATTAAATCCATGGGAGCTCAGCCACTGCACTATATCCTCAGCTTTTCCCCCTATATTTTGCTGTTGTTTAGTTTTGTTTTTTTATAGACAGGGTCTCATTATATAGTTCAGGTTGCTTTGATCTCACTATGTAGCTTAGACTGGCCTAAAACCGTAGTGATCTTCCTGCCTCAACCTCACAAGTGCTGGGATTGTAGGGGTAAACATCATGTCTAGCGTTCCTTTTATTTTGAGATGTGATCTCACTAAGTTGCTCACCATGCCTGGATAGGACATTCCTTTTTTGACTAATATGCCATTGTGTGGAAATGCCACATTTTTTCATTCATTTACCTATTAATGAACATCTGTTTTGCTTCCATCTTTTGTCCTTTATGAATAATGCTTCTGTGTACATTCATGTAGATGTTTTTATGATGACTTAATGTTCAGTTCTCTTGGTATGCATTTAAGGGTAAAGTTGCTGGGCTAGCTGTGTATCTTTGTCATGCATACTATTTTCCTTTATTCTTAAGTTGTAGTAAGAAATACATAAATTATGCCATTTTAAGTATGCATGTTGTTGGCATCCAGTGGTATTCACATAAGAGTGTAACCATCACTGCCATCCTTGTAGAACTTTTTTATTTTTCCAAAGTACACCACTTGTAATTATAGCATTAGGAAGGCTGAGGTAGAAAGATTGCAAATTCCAAGCCAGCTTATATAATAGAGCAAGTCTCTATGTCAAAAACAAAACAACCCAAAATGAAACTCCATACCCACTAAAAAATAACTCCATATCATTCCCACTACCACCTCTAACTTACTACTTTCCTACTTTCTAGCCCTAATTATTTGATTACTCTATATAACTTGTTTAATTTTAAACAGTATGTAATCGTTGTGTCTTGCTTATTTCACTTAGATTAATACCTTCAGAGTTTATCATGTTGTAGCATGTGTTGGAATTTGTTTGGCAATTGTGAATAATGCTAAGTGAACATACTAAGAAGAAGAATTGCTGGATTACATGTTAATTCTGTGCTTTTCCTGCATCACTAGTACTTTTTATTATTGATTGATTGATTGATTGATTGATTTACTTACTTACTTATTTATTTGTCTTTTTGAGACAGGGTCTCACTATGAGGTTCAGGCTGGCCTTGGGCTCACTCTGTAGCCCAGGCTGGTCTCGAACTTGCCACAATCTGCCTGCTTCAGCCTCCCAAGTGCTGGGATTACAGGAGTGCAGCACCATGCCAGGCTTTATTTTTTGTTTTTGATGGTGGTGTGGTAAAAGTCATCCAGATAGATATGCAGTAGTATCATCATTTCAATTTCCATTCTCCTAATTGCTGGTGATATAGAACATCATTTCATGTATTTATTGGCCATTTGCATTTCTTTTTTAGAGAAATGTTCATTCAAGTTCTTTGACCATTTTTCAGTGGTTTCTTTTTGGAGTGATAAAAATGTTATGGGGTTAGCAATGATGTTCCAGAGTTTTGTGAACATACCAAATACTATTGAATTGAATACCTAAACTAAAAGTAAGCTAAATAACTACCAAACAAAAATAAATCTGGAGAACTGAGGGCTCATAAGAGAGCTACACTTATAAAATGAAAAATTGTGCCAAAATGAAAGATTAGAGGACTGGGGATGATACTGCCTAAAGTAAAAGAACAGCATTTTGGTGGTGGTGGTAGAGTACAGGGAATCAAACTGGGGACCTTGCCCTTACCAGGCAGGTACTTGTGCCACTAAGCTGTATGTCCAACTACCATTTTTATTTTCCTAAAGTTAAAGATAGAATATACTGTGGTTCTTTGGTTTATTTTTCAGTGCTTTTTCATCTATAACATGATGTCAAAATTGGTTACATCTATTCTGAGTAGACTCAGGCTTGAGATATATGTACATCTTTTGACATTCATTGGCTCACATGGAAAATTCCAACTACTACCTCAGCAATCTCAGAATTATGAAGGAGCCTACTTTTCTTACAATACAGTATGGAAATTTGTGAAACTATATTCTATTTCTTTAAAAAAATAATTTAGAAGCAATGGCAGTTTTATAGAAATGGTCCATAATAAAAACTTCCAAAGTGCTGTATCTAGCCAGAACTTAGGTTAGGGTAAAGCAGATTTTCAGACTAATAGTTCATTTTTAGTTTCTATGTAACATAGTAGAACATATTTTAAAAAGAGAACTAGACTGAGGAAGTAGATTCTGTATAAAAAATTTTAAACTAATTTTCATTTTACCAGTTCATTTGCCAAACATTTAAAGAACATTTTCTGAAATAGTGACTATTTTTCTATTCTATTGAAATTAAACCAAGAGAAAATAGACCTCATAATGTTAGAAACAACTTTTCTTAAGTTTGATATTATTAAGCATTGGAGAGTTATGGAATCACCTTTTGTAAGTTTTTTTTTTTTTCTAGACCTGTAAGAGGGGACATATTCCTCTTCTGTTTTTACCTTCTCTATTTATATTTAATATTTAACAGCCCACCTATTGCACTATTAGAGTAAGATTTAAAGAAAATTAGTATTAACTTTTTTACATGACAGAGGGAATATTATTAGGTAATATTTACATCATCATACAGTTTCCATGACTAATTTTGCATAGTATTATTTACTTAATAGTATTTTTCGGTTATTGTAGCAAAAGTGTGTTTGAAGATAAAATGAATACTTTGTATGGAGAACAAGTATATAACTAGTTTTTTTTAAACAATAAACATTCTCAGCTGAGTATGTGACACACATTTGTAGTCTCAGCTATTCAGGAAGCTGAGACAGAGGATTGCTTGAACCCAGGAGTTTGAGACCAACCTGGACAGCATAGTGAGATCCTATTTCAACCGACAAAACAAAAATACATTCTCTGTAAAGAAATGATCATTTATCATCTGTATTTCATGTATCGTCATGTTTCATCTGTATTTCCAGTAGGTACTCACTAAAGAAGAGAATGGAATTTATTTCATAATAATTTGTGTGTAAGCTTGTTGACCTTGAAAATTTACCAACTTCACTGAGGGGAAAGAGGAGGAAACTTTCCCCTTTACCTGATACTTTTCAACTCCTTTCCCCTCCCTTGGTTTGATTCTTAGTTTCTGCTAGTGTCACTTACATTGAAAACAGCACCACCTAGGGACTGGTGACAGCTCAGTTGTACAGTTATCCCCAGCATGGGTTGGGGGAATTGGTATATGGGGCTTGATAGTAAACATTTTCTGCCATAGAAATAGAGGTTCTGATGCACAGGCTTCTAGTAAACCATTCCATTTTTTTTGTGTATGATTTGTAATGCTTTCAGTGACTTCACTTCTAAATCTTTTTTTGCATTAACTTTGTCTATAAGCCTACTTCTCTGTCCTTATCTTAAAATTGACATAGCAGTGAATTACATGTACGATAGGTGTTAGCAGTAAGAATGAAAATGGTTAATGTATGTTGGCATAACTTAATTTACTCTAAAGATTTTTATATGAGTTCTTTCTGTTCATCATAGTTTATCAAAAGGTACTGTTTGTCTCTGAATGTGTTTCACTATTTTTAGAAAGACTCTGAGTTCCTTGCTCATATAGTTCATTTAACTCTTGTGCCTTAGTTTGACCTCTTCTCCTTATGTTTGTCAAAGATCTGTATATTGTTCAGGGAAACCACACTCAGCTGATAGATCCTTCAAGAAACCTATAAATCCTCTGTCCTATATGAAAGTACCCTCTTCCTCATCATGAGTTTGCCCTTATAGCACAAAGTATATGTGCCAGGGTACTCTCATTTGTGTAATTATTATAGTCCATCTTACAACCTGTATACTCTTTGAGGAGAGGAGAACTACATCTCACTAGTATTTATATTCTCTATAAAACTTAACAAAATACTTTAAAAATAATAGAAAAACAAAAGATATTGAAATTAATTGAATGCTTTAAATCAACCTAACCACAGCACTTTCATATACATCTGTTACAGCATTTATTGAGCTTGCAAATATTTGTTTACAGTCATTAGTTGTATAAAGATGGAGTTAATCTTACCAATGCGAAAAGGTAATTATCAAATATTCAGAAATTTGGGAGCTTGAGATTGGCTACAAAAAGAATGTTTATACCTATAGAAATTGGTGGAGCCTTCAAATGATGGTTTTTTGTTTCAGGAAAGTCAGTATACCAACATATCCCTAGTTGCTTTTTTGTAATTCTCACTAGATTGTGGCACCCTTCAGGTTCATCTCTTCTTGAATGCTTGAACTGTGACAGGCTGCTAAATTAATAAATAAATTAGTGATTGGCTATATCAGCTACTTTATTCCTCTATTGCCTGATCCCTGCAGAATTTCCAAATCTAGTAAATGTTTTAATCTTTAATTTTAAAAAGTAAAATAGAAGAAAAGATAGAAATAATACAGAATTAAAAAAAACAGTAAAAAATCAACACTAATGTATTGCATATTGTTATATTAGATGTAGTTGCTCAAGTTATAAAATCTAAGCATAAAAAAATGAACAGACAATCAAACAATAATAGCACAAACTATTCTTTTTTGATGAACTAAGAGAATTAGTAATGTGGTTGCCTGTCTTGCACACTTAAATATACATACAATTATATGTGTATACCTACAAGTTGTTTTTCCTTTTGAGCACTTTCTTTCCATTATTAAAATATCTATTGTACATTTTGGATATTATTACTCTTTCAATTTATTATTCCTTAGTTTTTACACTAGGGAGACAAGATGATATTTACAAATGTGAGTCTGACTTATTTCACCTACGAGTATAGTCTCAAGTTGTCTCCATTTACCTATAAAAACTTCAAGATCATCCTTTTTTATAGCTGAGTAATATTACGTTGAATAAAAATACCACATCTTTTTTATCAATTCTGAGGTTGATGGGCATTTTGGTTGTTTCCAAGATTTAGCTATTACAAAATGTACTGCTACAAACATGGGTGCACATATAGATCTGTGACATGACATTTTCAATTTTTCTGGGAAAATACTCATGACAGGAATAGCTGGATTGAATGGGACTTCCAATCCTAGTTTTTTGAGGAATCTCCATATGTTCCACAGTGGCTGCATCAATCTATACTCCCACCAGCAGTAGAGAAGTGTTCCTTTTTCCCCACAGCACCACCAGCATTTGTTATCGGTTGATTTCTTGATCTTGGCCATTTTTCTGGGATGAGATAGAATGTCAGTGTTGTTTTAATTTGCATTTTTTGAATGACCAGTGATGGTGAACATTTCTTCATGTATTTATTTGCCATTTGTGTATTGTCATCTGAGAAACACGTATACATGTCAGATGCCCATTTTCGGAATGGGTCTTTGAATTTGGGGGGCTTGATGCTTTTCAGTTCTTTAGATGTTCTGGATATAAGTCCTTTGTCTGGGGGACTGCTGACTGAAATTCTTTCTCATTCTATGGATTTTCTTTTCACTTTGTTGGTGTTCTCTGTTGAAGTGAAAAACTTTTTTTTTTCCCTTTGGTACTGGGGATCAAACTCACGACCTTGCGCTTGCCAAGCAGGCGCTTAAGCCACTGAGCTAAATCCCCAGCCCAAAACTTTTCAATAAGGTGAAATCCCAGTTGTTGATTCTTTGAAGTACTTCCCATGTGGTTTGTGTTTTGTTCATGAACTCTTTTCCTACTCCAGTGTCTTCAAGATTTCTCCCTACCTTGTCTTCCAGTAGATTTAGTGTTTCTATTTTAATATTTAGATCTGTGATCCATTTTGACTTTAGTGCATGGTGATAGATTTAGGTCTAGTTTCAGTCTTTGGCATGTGGAAAGCCAGTTTTTCCAGGATGATTTCTTCCATTGAATATGTTTAGCTGCCTGAGTGTCTTTGTAGTTGTGTTTGCATCTTCTAATCTTTTCCATTGATCCTCAGGTCTGCTTATTTGTCAGTACCATGCTGATTTTATCACTGTAGCTTTGTAGTATAATTTCAAGTCAGGGATTGAGATGCCTCCTGCCTTGCTTTTGTTGCCCACAATTGCCTTTGCTATTCTAGTTTTCTTCTGTTTCCAAATAAATTTTAGGAGTGTTTTGTCTAGATCCGTAAGATATGTTAATGGTATTTGGATTGGGATTGCATTAAATCTGTATAACAGTTTTGGGAGTATGGCCATTTTCACAATGTTGTTTCTTCTTAACCAAGAGCAAGGGAGATCTTTCCATTTTCTAGTATCTTCTTCAATCTTTTTTTTTTTTTTTTTAGAGTAGTATAATTTTCAGCATGCAGGTCTTTTACATTCTTTGTTAGGTTGATTCCTAAGTATTTCATTTTTTTTGCATGCCATTGTGAGAGATGTTATTTCCATAGTTTCTTTCTCAGTGAGTTTATTGTTTGTGTATGAGAATACTATTGATTGAGTGTTGTCTTTATATCCACCTACTCTGCTGAATTTGTTTATTAACTGTAGTAGTCTTTTGATGAAGTTTTCAGGGTCTTCTATGTAGAGTATCATGTCATCTGTAGTGATAACTTCTTCCTTTCCTATCCTTATTCCTTTTATTTCTCTCTTGTCTGATTGCTCTGGCTAATGTTTCCAGAACCATATTGAATAGGAATGGTGATAGTGGACATCCTTGTCTTGTTCCTGATTTTAGAGTAAAAACTTTCAGCTTTTGTCCTTTTAGTATAATGTTGGTTGTTGGTTTGTCATAGATGGCCTGTATTAGATTGAGATAGACACTTTCTATTTCAAGTTTCTGAAGGATTTTTATCATGAACAAGTGTTGAACTTTATCAAAAGCTTTTTCTCCATCTATTGAGATAATCATGTGATTTTTGTCTTTGACTCTGTTGATGTGGTGTATTACATTTATGGATTTGCATATATTAAACCATTTCTGCATTCCTGGGATAAATCCCACTTGGTCATGATCTATAATCTTCTTGGTGATTTGCTGCATTCTATTTGCCAGTATTTTATTGAGAATTTGCATCAATGTTCATTAGTGAAATTGGCCTATAATTCTTCTGTTTGGTTGGTTCTTTCTCTGGTTTCGGTGTCAGAGTATTACTTGCCTCCAGGAATGAGTTAGAGAGGATTGCTTCCCTTTCAATTTCATTGAAGAGTTTGAGGAGTATTGTCATTAAATCTAATCTAAATTTCTTGTAGAATTCAACTGTGAATCCATCAGGACCTGGGCTTTTCTTTGTTTTCTAAGTTTTTAATCATGTTTTCAATTTCAGTAGCTGATATTGGGTTATTCAAAATTGTTATATCTTCTTGAGTCAGCTTTGGTAATTCATATGTTTCTAGAAATCTCTCCATTTCCTCTGGGTTTTCCCTCCTATGTGAGTAAAGATTTTTGAAGTAGGTATTTACTGTCTTGAATTTCCATGGGATCTGTAGTAATTTCTCTCTTTTCAGTCCTTATTGTATGAATTTGAGTTTTTTTCTTTCTTTTTCTTGATAAGATTGGCTAGAGATTTATCAATTTTGTTTAGTCTCTCAAAAAAACCCCAGCTCTTTCATTCATTGATTCTTTGTATTGTTTTCTTATTGTCAATTGCATTAATTTTTGCCCTGATCTTTTTAATTTCCTCTCTTCTATGAGCTTTGGGTTTTACTTGGTCTTTTTTAGAAGTTTGAGGTGTAGCATTAGGTTGTTTATTTGTGCTCTTTCTGTTTTCCTGATGTGACAGATTTTTGCAGTATATTTCCCTCTTAGGACCACTTTCATTGCATCCCACAGGTTCTGGTATGATGTATCTGCATTTTCATTGAATTGTAGGTATTGCTTAATTTCTTCTTTAATTTCACCTATAACCCATTGATTGTTCAAGAGGTTGTTATTTAATTTCCATGCACTTATGCAGGTTTTGAAATTTCTTTTGCCTTTAATTTCCAATTTCAGTGCACTATGGTCAGATAATATGCATGGGATTATTTCAGTCCCTTTACATTTACTTAAGAATGTTTTTTGGGATAATATATGGTCTATTTTGGAGAATGTCCCATGCACAGCTGAGAAGAATGTCTATTCTGATGTGGTTGGGTGGAATACTCTGTAAACATCTACTAAGTCCATTTGTTCACAGGTTTGAGTCAATTCTGTTATTTTTTTGTGGACTTATTGTCTAGTTGGTCTATCTCTTTGTGACAATGGACTATTAAGGCCCCTTATTACAATTGTGTTGTTGCTTATTTGGTTTTTCATGTCTATTAGTATTTATCTTATGTATATATCATATATATATATATATATATATATATATATATATATATATGAAACATATATGCTTCTGTATTTGGTGCATATATGTTTATGATTGTTAGCTCTTCCTCTTGAATTATTCCCCTGACAAGTATGTAGTGACCTTCTTTATCTCTTTTGATCACTTTTGGCTTGAAATTCACATTGTCTGCATTCAGAATAGTGACACCTGCTTTTTTCTGGGTTCCTGTTGCATGGAATATTGTTTTCCATCCTTTGACTTTTAGTCTATGAGTTTCCTTTTTGAGTCAGATGTATGTTTTGTATACAGCATGTTGTTGGATCCTGTTTTTTGATCCATTCTCTCAACCTACTTAATAGGTGAATTGAGGCCATTTGTGTTCATGGGTATAACTGATATGTACTGTTTCAATTTTGTCATATTACTTTCCTACTGTTGGTTTTCTGCTTTTCTACATTGTTTAATTGCTTGCTCTGTCTGGTGGTTTCCTTCTGTTGTTGTTCTGGGAATTGTAGTCATTTTTCTCTCTCTCTAATATGTCTTTCACTACTCTTTCTAGGGCTGGTTTGGCACGCAGGAATTTCTTCAGTTGTTCCTTGTCATGGAAGTATCTTATTTCTCCATTAAATTTCAAAGAAAGTTTTGTACATCCATTTGTGTTAAAAGTTGTTTTCTTTCAGGGCTTGAAATAATTCACTCCAAGCTCATCTTAACTTGAGGGTTTGTGCTAAAAAGTCTGCTGTGAGTCTAATGGGCTTTCCTTGATAGGTGAGTTGTGTCTTTTCTCTAACAGCTTTTAGTATTCTGTTTTTATGCTGTATGTCTGGGATCTTAATTATTATATCTCTAGGTGTAGATTTATTTTGGTTATGACTGTTTGATATTCTATATGCGTCACTTATCAGTATGTCTTATTCTTTTCCCTTGTTTGGGAAATTTTCTATTACTTCTGCTAATAGTTTTCCTATGCCATTTGCATTGACCCCTGCATCTTCATTGATGCCTATTAGTCTTATTTTGTTTCTCTTTGCATCATCTTAAAGCTGTTGAATTGTCATTTCATGCTGCTTTGTTATTTTTAAAAGTTCTTTCCTTTCATGATCACTAACTGCAAAACTGTCCTCAAGGTTCGAAATTGTATCCTCAGCTTCATTCAAATGATTTCATCAGCTTTCAATAGATTTTTTATTTCCTGGATATCTCTTTGAATTTGTTTCATGCATTCTACTTCTTTTCTATATTATTCATTCAAGGTTCCCATCATTTTCCCATGATGCTGTACTTTTTAAAAAAAATATGTGTCTTTTCTAGCTATGCTGAACAACTCCTTTATTAAGGCTGTTATTTCTTTCTTTACATGAAAGATTTTTTTTTTTATTTAGACAAAAAAGGAAAACGGAAAAAAGGATAGAAATAACACAGAATTTAAAAAAAAAAAACCAGAAATCACTAGTTGATAAATTACTTATTGTTATCTTAGAAGTAGTTGTTCAAGTTACAAAATCAAAGTATAAAAAGTAGACAATCAAACAGTGACAATACACACTATTCTGTTTGATGAACTAACAAAAACTTAGTAGTATGTTTATCTCTCTTGTACACTTAAGTATACATACAGTTATATCCTTTCAAGCACTTTTGATTTCTTCTATAGCCTCATGGATTTATTTCTTTATTTCACTTGCTATCTTTTCAGAAATTTCAGGTGTATGACTTTTAATATCCTCTATTTTGATGTCTCCTGTACTTGTTCATGATGGACTGGATGCTTGAGGTTGCATTCTGCTTCTTTATCCTGTCATTTTCACTTCTTGGGCTAATAATTGTTCTTTCAATCCCACTAGTCTAAACTGTCCATAGTGCATGTCTTATGGTCCTATTGTGTGGTTGATGTTTGTCCAATTGCTGAGTCCCACTATGAAGGGGAGATACAGTCACCTTAATTCTTCCTGCAGGGCCTGTTGGGTGAGTCCTAGGCTGACTAGCTTAGCAGTGCTGATGTAAATCAACCCTTAGTTCCAGCTATTACTATGGCTTCAGGTTGTTCCAGGCCACCAGATCTACCTGGCTATAGTGTTCACCTCAGCTGGGATCCCACTGTGTCATTGGGTGTCTCCTAAGCCCTTTTGATATCCTCCTGGTTGGGGGAGGCCTTATTGGCACTCTCCTCAACCCACCTGGTGTTCTCTGTATGGAGGACGGACTCATCCAGACCCTTGCCAGGCTCGCCAAGGTCTTACAGCTGAGGGATGGGAGGGACTTCGCTATTGCTCCTGTTTACCCACTGAGGTTCTCTATTTGAGGGGCAAACTCACTACAGTGTTGCAGGCCTGCTGAGGTCCTCAGTATGGATGAGGGGTTACTGATTCTCTCATCAGTTCAGCAAGGTTCTGCAGGTGGTGGAAGGGATCGCTGATTGTCAGTGGGCTGCTGCAGTCTTTTGTATGTGGGGAAAGGGTGACCTACAGTGTGCTGCCATCCCAGGTCTAGGGGTTGAGGAAGAGGCGCAGCTGATGATCCTGTGGCCACCTCAGGTCCAGGGGTCAAGGAAGAGGGGCAGCCAATTATCCCAAGCTGCCCTTAGTCTGGGGTAGGAGGGTGTGAGGAGGAGGGGCAGCGGAAGGTCTTGTGGCCGTCCTAGGTCTGGGGGGTGAGGAGGAGAGGTAGTTAATGATCTCAGGCTGCCCTAGATCCAGGGGGCAAGGAGGAGAGGCAGTTTGATCCCTCTGTCCCAGGTCCAGGGGGCAAGGAGGAGGGGCAGCCAGTGATCTGTGGCCTCCCTAGGTCCAGGGGTCAAGTAGGAATTTAGTAAGAAAAAAAAAATTTTTTTTTTGTTTTATTTAAAGAGAGGGGAAAAATAAAGCAAAACAGAAAAAAAAAGCATAGAAACAATATAGAATTAAAAAAAATGAACAGTAACAAATCACTAGTTGATACATTACATATCTTCTTGGATATAGTTCAAGTTACAGAATCAAAGCATACGAAGTGGACATTCAAACAGTGAGGCTGCAAACAGCTTCATTCTCTGATCCAGCAAAAACTTAGCAACATAATTATCAATCCTACACCCTTAAATATACATGCAGTTATATCCTTTAGAGCACTTGCTTTTTTCCTTTTGCTTTTTAAGTCTATTATCTGTTTAGTTATATCATGTTTCAGGTTGCTCAGTACCTTGCTGATCTGTTTGGTTGTTGTTATTTACTTTTGTTAATTTTTTCTTCTTATTATTTTTTATTTAATTTATTTATTTTATTTTAAAGGTAGTAAAATACAGAAGAACAAGACAGGACATAGCCAACTGAGGCAGTGCAGTCAAATTGGCACAGAACCTCACAGCAGGCCACCGGGACAACAGCAATAGCCACAGTAGTACATCTGGTTTTCTTCACAATAGTTGTTCCTTCAATCAGGCAGAGCAATATTGAAAGAAATACCAAAATTACAAGAACAGAATATTGAATAGAGCAATACCATTGATCAAATCAGAGCAAAACAAAGATAAAAACATTTGCCCTCAAAGAGATGGCAGAAGAAAATCCCCCTTACTTGCTATATCGCATATAGTCCAACTTGCAAAGAATGCTCAGATCTCCTTCTGGCTCTCACTTACTGCGGTGGGGTGGGGTGGATGTTTGATTGTTAGCCCGTGCCCCAGTAGGCTCACAGCTGCCCACCAGAGGGGTGAACTGGTTGCCCGTTTTCCAGTACCCCAAGGTCCAACATGGCGCATTGCAGATCTCAGGAAACGCTGATATGGTTCTCGCCCTGGGGCGGCTGCGGCTTGCTAGGCCACAGCCGATTACCAGAGCGGCATGATGGTGGCTGCCTCTCTAGTAAATTTTTTAAAGTTTAGTTTTGAAATGGTCCATTGTCAGAGACTAGTTTCTTTCTGCCTTGAAGTTTGAAGCAAAACAAAGCAAAAAAAAAAAAAAAAAAAAGAAAGTGTTGAATGTTAGGGTTCTTAAACACACATATTTCAATAGCACTGTAAGGATGGCTATTACACACTATTATTATTATGTCTGTTATTACTTTGTTAAGCTATTCATGGTATGACTTTACTACATACTAAGTTTTGGCATCTAATGCTTAACTAACTCATCTTTCAGTTTCCAAGTTGGGAGCCAGTAGTGTGAACCATGTCAAAATAACTGAAAGATTTCCTTTCACATTACAAGAGGTAAATAAGTGATTAATTCTTTCTAGACATAGACAATATAAATACCAACAAATAGAAATATAATATCTGGAACTTAAAATTGTACTTTAAATACTATTGCATTAAAAGAAATTGTATTATTCTGTTACAATTTCTACCAGTTTTTATAAAGTATAACATTTATATAAAACAAAATTTAAGGAAGTATTGAGTTACTTGGATTTATTTTATTCTAAAATATCTTCCATAATCATGATGTGTGTGTATAAACTTAGTATCTTCCATAATCATGATGTGTGTGTATAAACATTCTATGCAATACCAATTGTAATTTAAATTTGAAACTTGTTTTAAACTTAATTTGGCAGTGCTAGAGATTGAACTGAGGGCCTTGTGAATATTAGCCACTCTACCACTGAGTTACACCCCCAGCTATAATTATTTCTTCATCCTCTTCCTTCTCTTTTTCCTCTTCATTTTCTTCTTCTTTTGCTTGTGTTTTTTATTTTTGCTTGGGATGGAACCAGTGAAGCAACTGTTTGCTTGCTGTATTAGAACTCTCACTTAGCCACCTTCTCAGCAAAGTTGCAGATTTTGAAGAAAGTAAACATTATATTCAAATCTTAACACTAAATATTAAAAGATTAGAAATGACAACTTATTCTCAAAATTTGTTTTATGATATATACTTGCACACTATATAAAGATGATTCTTGGAAATCTGTAGTGTGAGAATATCAAAACATTTACAGAGACTAATAAGCGTTTGAAATTTACAACAAAGCACAACAGAACATTGCATACCTTTTTGTTTTTCTCACAGTCATTACAAAATGTGATAGAAAAGAAGCATATAGTTAAAAAACAGCTTTCCAATCCAGGCATGGTGACACATGTCTGTAGTCCTAGTACTTGGGATGCTGAGGTGGATCACTGTGAGTTCAGGACCAGCCTGAACTGCATAGTGAGACCCTGCCTCAAAAAAACAAAAACAAAACAAAAAAACTTTCTTTCTCAGCCATTTTATAGAATTTAGAATTTTGAATGTGAGTTGTGATCTATAACATGATCAATTTGTATCTATAGAAATAACTGTCCACTTAGCATATGAGAACAGCTTACTATTAATTCTGTGTGTAATTTATTTGTGTAAATAAGGGGTCTTTTAAATTAATCTGAGTTAGAGATGGACAAAAAAAATTTCAAAATTTTGATCATTTTCAGACATTCTTGTTACCATGTGTACTACAATGTTTTGACCAGATGATCTCATAGGTTGCTATTTGCTAATAATTCTTAGATGTTGTGATTGATTTTCAAAATGTTTTCAATAATTGTAACTTTCTTTTGAAGACATCTTTTCTTACATAACACACCTTATCTAAAATATATATATATATATATATGTATATATACGCACACACAAACTTAAAATTTGGTAAGTAACATATTTTTTGATAAAGCTAGTTATTAATTATACTTGAACAATGGTTATATAAAATATTCCTTTTATCAGTCTTTTACATAGTATCAGAGCTGAGCATTTCTTCAACTTGGAAAATATTATTTTAATATTTAAAACCCTCTATAGTTTTTTTTTTTTTTTTTTTAAGATTTAGGATTGGTCTACATAGTTCAAACTGACCTTGAACTCAACTATGTAGTCCAGCCTGGCTTTGAACTCAGCAAATCCTCAGCTTCCCAAGTACTAGGCTTACAAGTACACTTCACCATGCCCAGCAAAGTGCTCTACATCTGAGGCATAATTAATTCAATATGAAAAAGACAAAAGAAGTGTCATTTCTTTTCCCTACCCCTACCCCTTCCCCTTCCCTCTTCCCCTTTCCTCTTCCTCTTCCTCTTCCCCTTCCTTTCTTCTTTTCTTTATTTTTTCCCCTTTCCTCATAGTACTGAAGATTGAACCTAGGCCCTTGCACATGTTAGGCGAGTGCTGTACCACTGAGTTACATCCCTAGCCCTTTTATTCTTATTTTGGGACAAAGTTTCACTAAATTGCCCAGGTTGGTCTTGAATTTGCATTCCTGAATTACTGGCATGATAGGCATGTGCCACTATGCTTGGCTAAAAGTAATTTCATAAGTACTTAATTTTTATGGTAGATATGTCGTTGTAAAAGTGATTTTCTTTTCTTCTTAAATCTGAATTCTGAAAGCAAACTATTTCTTACTTTGAGATAGAGATATAAGTTCCAAGCTCTAGAACTTTTTCCTGTATAGTCTCTTTACCAGAAATGAAATGTATTTTCAATGTGTTGGTGGTGTTATTAGATGTATTTACAGCCAAGATGTATGGTCCAAATTTTACTAAAGTAAATGGATATACAGAAGCTATTTATTTTTGAATATTTATATTAAGAATGTTGGTGACATGCAAATACATGTAGAAATAAATAGCAGTTACTAATACTTTCATTTTATGTTTATATACTACCATGTATTACCATGTGCTTTGTATTTGATCTACACATTATACTTTTGCTCATCAGTAACATAAAATGAAGTATAATTAATAGGAGTAAAATAGAATTTACCGAAAAATTATTTTCAACCATATGCCTTCTGAGTTTTGATTCTTAAAGATGAATTAAGATTAAGACTAAGTTTAGAATAGTAGAGATGTAACAAGAAATTGTAAGTCTGTTTCAGGCATTGAACTCTTGGAGAACATTCTTTGCCACCTCATATCCTTGTTTTGAAGAACAACTTATTCGTGGCTCTATTGATGCCATCATATACAAATGTGGCTTTAATGCCAAGTCACAATTAAGAAATTCTCAATTAAAAATATCTTGATCACATTTGTAAATATCATATTATCCCTCTAGTATAAAAATAATAATAAAAAACTAAAGGAGTAGTAAGATCCAAAATGTATACTAGATATCGTAATAATGAAAGGGAAAGAAAGTGCTCTAAAGGATGTAACTGTATGTATGTTTAAGTGTGCAAGATAAGCATACTGCTAAGTTTTTGTTCATCAGACAGAATGGTTTGTACTGTCATTGTTTGATTGTCCACCTTTTATGCTTTGATTTTGTGACTTGAGCAACTACTTCTAAGATAACAATATGTAATTTATCAACTAGTGATTTCTTACTATTTTTTTAAAATTCTGTATTATTTCTACCCTTTTTTCTGTTTTGCTTTTTTTCTCTAAATTAAAAAAAATATCTTGAGAGGTCCTTTAACCACTTAATTTACAGTTGAATAAAGTAAGGTTTTCTCTACTTTGAAGCAAACATTTAAATTCTGTGGTCCTTTAGAGGTATGTAGAAATTAATTACATAATTTGCAAACAGCACTGCCTGACTACAAATTCAGATAACCTGACATTTGAGTCCTCACTTTTTATTGTCATACTGTCTTGTTAAAAGAATGAGAGCCTGAACCAATTATTCACTTGATTTTCCAGCTTATTTTCCTCTGCTATGAAATGCAGAATTTTAGGGCTAGGGATAGACAATAAAGTATTTATTTTAAAAGCTTAACTTCCCCAAACAAGTAAATGTTAGACATCTGGGTGTCATCTTTGATTCTTTATTTTTATTCCTTACATATACTTCTAGCCACTATTATCTTTTATCTGGTGTAAGTAGCCCATTATTGGACCCTTTATAGGTTGACATACCTCTAACCCAAATCTAGACTTCACATAGTAAATTGATACTTTACTATGTATCAAAGTATACATACATAGCCAAAATAATACCTTGAAAGCGTATTTACCACATTACTTTGAACTTTCTGCAAGACCACATAAAAACAAAACAAAACAAAACAAAACAGTAAGTACAGAGATATAGCTCAGTTTCACAGCGCCTGCCTGGTGAGCATAAGGTCCTGAGTTTGATTTCCAATTGAAAAATGAAACAAAACAAAAACCTGTAAGTACAAAGATCCCATTAAGCTGATCATAAATGATGTGGGCTATCTCTCTAGTTTTCTTCCTGCACACCACCAGGCATTATTCCTTATATGCACAAGTTTTTGCCCTATCTTGTCACCTTGGTTCTGGCTCATCCTTCTGTCTGAAACATCCTTTGCATGTCTTGCTCCTTATTTTTTTGTCTCAGTTTAAATGTTGTTTTAGAAAAACCTATGCTGTCACAATTATCCCCCCCATCTAATTGGATCTCCATTCTTTTGTTAGTTTCTGGTGTTATTTGTCTTATAGAGAAGTGATCACAAGTTACATATTTGCTTACCTGTCTTTTCCATTACATTCTAGGTTTCATTAAGCAAAACTATGTGTGTCTCATTCCCTAGCCTCACCTCAATACCTAGTTCAACAGCTGCAATAAAATTTTACTGCCTCTGAGACTTTTTTTAAAGAAATACTCACTGTGATCCTACTGCGGTATACCACCTTATTCTAAACCCACCACCTACCTATTCTCTGACCTTAGGGAGCTGTATACTTTCTCCATGCTTTAGTTTCCTGATCTTTGAATTTCCTGTAATCCCTGATCTCTGAATTTCCAGGAATTAGTTTCCTTACCTCAGGATTTGTGGTGAAGATATAGTGTAGTATTCTGTAGGAAGTTAAAGTCTGTTTCAATGCTGAGGTCTGTGCTTGAAAGCTGCCACCTCTCTGAGACTTTCTCCCGCCATCCTCACAGTCAGAATGACTTTCTTCTTTCTCTTGGCTTTTGACTTATGACTTCTTTTGTTGCATAAAAATATAATATCCAAAAATTTGGGCTTTATGTAAAGCCTACACAGAAAAAATACAGATTTATATATTCAACAAATACTAATGGTGATCCTACTGTGTGCTTAAGCCATGGCAGCAGGTTAAAGCAAATGGATGATTTGCATGCAGAATTTGTTTCAGGAAATATGCTCAAAGCATATTAAATGTAGCTTAGTAAATGCTGTGCTAGAAGTCTGATACATGGAAGGCTGAAGTTAACAATGTTTTAAGAAAACATTTTTTCTGAAGCATCTAGAAAAAAGTTTCTTTTATCTTTTATATATGTCAGATAGTTTTAAAATAATGATTTAATATTTAAGTAATATCCATTTAATTTAAGTGATATCCATATAAGCCACTCTCTATGGCTGCTTTCTTTTGAACTATCTTTATTCTTAGTTTAGTTTGAAGTGGTGATGCAGTGGCTACTACATAAAGCTCTCTGATGTTTCTAACTTCATTGAAATTTGCCTTACATATAGTTACAAGAAAATCCTGCTACTGATTTAATTGACTTAGCTTCAGTCACGTTTATCTTTAAACAAATAATTTTGGTTAGTAACAGGATAATGATGTTATTAATTTCAAGAGATGGGGGAAGGCCAGATCACTCCAAGTGAAATAGGGCACTTTTAGATATTTTCAGCGGAGAAATTACATTATCTTAATATTTATTTTTATTTTATTTTTTAAATTTTATGTTAAAGAGGATACAACCAAGGAAAATAAAACAGAATAAAACCAATCAAAACAAACTAGTGTAAGTGTGTAGAACTTTAAAACCTTAAAAAAACTGCAATAGTTACCATAATGCCTTTGTTGTCTTCAAAATAGCTGTAGATATCTTCAGACATAGTAAAAACTGAACAGAACAGAATGGAGCAAAACAATAAAAAGAAAACAATGAATGCAATAAACGACTTCAAAATAAGCTAAAAGTAAATCCAAAGTGGCTACCATAATTATGTCTTCCTGTCTATTTTAAATAGCTGCTCATGCCATTAGATTTAATATAATCAAACAAAACAAAAGAGAATAAAACCCAACCCAAGAAAACAATGAAAATGATATGGTTTCCAGGTAGGGACCACCTCCTTGTGAGGCCTGCTTCTCTCCTTGTGCAGTATGTGAATGGCGCTGAACTACAGAGAGAAGCTTGCGTCTGACTGTCCCATTCCAGCAGCCATCCACACGTGGTGCTGGTTTCCAGGTGGAGATCACCTCCTTTAGTGTTTATTTTTAAAGTGTCACTTTTGCTACTATACATAAAATGGCTGTAGAATGCAAAAATAAAAACAAAGAAACCAGTGAGGTTTTATAATATTTTAACTGTGAGATGATAGTGTTTTTTGTTGTGGTTGTTGTTGTTTTAGTTGTGGGTGGAAAGATGAACAGTAAGACTAAAGGGAAATAAAAGATGACTCTAAAGTTTTAACTTTAGTAACCAAGTGAATGGTAGTACCATTTATTGATGAAGCAGAGTAAGTGTGAGGATAGTTTAGTTTTAACCTGAATAGTTTTGTTATTGCTGTTAAATATCGGAGTGGAGAAGCATGGACATCAGTTGGGCAAATCCTTAGGTGCTGTCTTTTTAATCTGCAAAGCACAAGTGATGCCGATCTATTAATAGGATTATTGAGGTATGTATTTATATAAAGAGCATGTAGCAGTGAATGATTAGTCGAAAGAATAAAATAATGAGTGAATGAAATTGATATTCAAACTCTAATTTTGTGGCCACATGTAGTTATGAAACAATGTACTGTGTATTGAGTGTCCTATCAATAGATAAAGGATCTAGCATAGGGAAACATAATTTTTAAGTAAAAAATAATTAGTTTTACTTTATCAGTTTTCCAGTTCTTGCCTTCTTCCCTGTGTTATACTCTTAAAACTGGTGAGTTTTGTGAGTTGTGCTGGCTAAAAGATAAAGGGATTCCCTTTAGTATTTTCATCAATGAATTTGCCCTTTGATAAGTGCTTGACATTAGTTAACTTGTCCCTCATTATAGGCTTGATGATATCTGACCCATGAGTTAAGAAAATGACATTGTGGTTCTGCTGGAGTACAGTTGTCTGGTTATCCAATCCCTAAACACTTGCCTCTGAGGTGAATCCTATGTGGACTGTCTATGAGACTACAGAAATAACAGTTCTTAGTTTTGCCTTGTGGTATAGTTTAGAGACAGGAGTGAGGAAGGGGTGAAAGGGACGTGTGGTTAAAGTTGACTGGAACAGGCAAAGAGCCCAAAGTCAAGCGTTAAATTGACCATGGCTTTATCCAATAGTCTTAAGTTATCCAAAAATACAAAAGAGTACTTTCCCTTTGTAGTTTACCTATTTGGCCAGATTTTCTTCCCAACTCATACTGGTCTAAACTTAGTAATACAGACTAAAATGAGGAAGCTGTCCCATACATTCAGGCTGACATTGGAATATATAACAACAAAATTTTATCACATTATTTTTTTTTAAATTATTCTGGAAGAATATGAATAACATTTTTATTATAAATGACTCAGGAACTGAGAAACCTAAAGGTAAAACATAGAACTTCCTCTTCATGAGTTGTACAAAATTTTCTAGGATAAGTACTTAGAAGTGGAATGGCAGGGTTTAAGGGTATCTTCATTTTATTTTGATGTTGTCAAATTGCTTCTTAAATAAGGCTTCACCTGTTCCACCAAGCAGTAACTGATAGGCATGTTTAAAATATACATGAGAATATGCTTACCAATAACTGATTATGTCGGATTATATAAATATTTTTACTTTTTGCCCATTGCAAAGGCAAAAATGTTTTTTTAATTAGCATTCCCTTATTTAAACATTTTCTGTGTGTATTGGTTTTTATGTGAATATCATAATTTTGAAACCAAGTAATTTTAGTATTTATGCAAATAGAAAGTGATTTCATGAGGCAATAATTGGACTATAACAACACTGAAGCACCTGATTCAGATTGTTAGTTTTACTACAGATCAAATATATGTTGCAAAGTATATTTCATTGTCCCTTCTCATGTATATAACAATGGAAATAAAATGTAAAGAGCTAGTGTAATATATTGATTAAAAACATGTACAGCTGAATCAGAATGCCGTAATCAGAATTCAAAGTGCTAATTATGACATTGGATAAGTTATATATACCATTTCTGTACTTCTGATGCCTCATCTGTAAATGCTCTCTTTATCTTTTTAACTATCACGTTATATCATAAATATTTGTTTCTTGATATAATGAGTGCAAAAATATTATCCTTATCTATCTTTGTTTCTCTCCTGCAGAGGTTAAAAACTGGCAATTGCAAGACTATTTAGTTTACCACCAGAGTATTTTAAATTGAGATCCAGAGTATTTTAAATTTGAACTGGTTGCCAAAACTTAAAAGCTAGGACTTTTCGCATTTAGAAAAAATAAGATTCTGTGATTATATAATGCATGATGAAATGAGCAGCTACTTTGAAGAAACAGAGACACTAAGGTACCCAATGCTGATTCCGTAACATCATGATGTGAAATCCAGCAATACTATTATTCTTTGTGATTTTAGTCTGTTTTGTTTTGTTTAATTTCAACATACATGAAGTTATGGCCAGCTGTTTTGAAGAGAATGAGAGACATTATGGCAGCCATTGTTTACTTCCCTGTTGTCTGGTCTTGAAGACCTAAAATGCCTTCATCATCCTGTTATGATCAGTTTTATACTGTTTTGTTTTGTTTGAATTCATTGTATGTAAAGATATTCATTGTATTTGGAAGAAAACAAGAGACAATATGATAGACAGTGAAGAGCTCCGGTTGTCTTGCTTTGAAATCTGTGCCTCTTACATTGTTTTCTTATCTGTTTTGTTCTGTTTAATTTTACCCTCTTTAAAAATAAAATTAAAAAAAAAGAAAAAAAAATAAGATTCCTAATTTTTGGATTTTCTCAAATAATCAGAAAATTCTGGTGATTTTGAACCCCAGGTTTTCCATAGTAGCAAATAGCTGATCTGGAGTAGCATCTACCTCCTTGGATAAAGCATCCTCTTCAATTAGGCACAGTCCTTAACACTCTAGTATTGTTTCCTCAACACTGAGTCTGGATGCTATTTGCCTGACACATGTCATTTGTAATGTCCCTTGTGTGGCTGCTCTAGGCATTTGCATTTGAAACTGCTGCTCTAGCAAGTATAAGAGAGGCTGGAATGTAAGAAATGCTCAATAAATGTTTGTTGAATGGATTAAACAAAGAACCATAAACATACATGAGTATAGAAAATTTTTAAGGTTTTGACCTTAAAATGCACAAGGTGATTGAAGTCAAGGTCTGTGTCACTGTATATTATTACATCTATTCCCATCATCTATTTCAGTATACAGCACGAAGAGTAAATGTAATGTTGGATTGTCAGAAAATGATGATCTGAAATAACTAACTTTCATTGGATGTGATTGCCAACCTGCCACAGTTTTCAAGGATGGACATCTTTGAATTTATTCAGTACTGGCATAATTCAGTGAAATGTGACAAAAATAAAATATGATCAAATAGGCTTTGCATTTATTTTAGAATGCATGGCAATATCTATTCACCTGAGCAAAAACATACAAACAACACCCAGCTGTGTTTGAAGACAACGTATCTTTGATCAGAATCTCTGAAATATGCCTTTGAGTTAGCCATCACTGTGATAAACTTTATTAATTTGTACCTGCAGTAATTTGGGGTTTATGGTTATGTAGTTTAGTTGAATTAGCATGTCCTAAGTCCATGAAGGAAGAGTAAGCTAAGCAAGTGAACTATGTAACATTTTTTTGGTAGTGAGTGAGATTGGGGGTTAGGGGTAGGAGACAAGAGAGGTTGATCCATAGGAAAAAAAACCTGGAGTTTTAGATTTTAGAGAACTCTCCTGGTACAGTAAAAAAGAGAACTTGCCTCAGTACCACAGATTTCCTTTTTGATCCTGCTTCTGTCACTTACAGAGAGAGTGTGGACCCTCTGTTTATTCTATAAAGAAAGTAAAGCTGCATTGATCCTGATGGTAAGTAGTAGAGAATACATACATGTATGACAGAAGTTTTGCATTTTGTGTTTTCTTGGCTTAGACTACCCTTTGTGGGACTTGTACCTTTCCCATCCATCTAACTTAGAAGACAACTAGCATAAATCCATTGTCATGCTTAACAGCACTTTTTAATTTTTCTTCTGCTCATTTTATCTAACAGACTTGAATAAGGTGGGTTTGGGGGAGACCATGGCTTAGCTTACACTACCTTACTGATTATCTTGTTTATACACTCATTTCTTTGCTATTTCTTTCCTACATCTTTCCTACCACTATATACATACTATAATATAAATGTAGTGTCCATGAAGACAGATATTTTATCTTTTTTTGTTAGTACTATAAAATTCTACCTTCATGATAGAAAATTGTCTTAGTTTTCTTGTTGCTGAGACAAAATACCCAGCATCCAAAGTTAAAGGAGGAAAGGTTTATTTAGCTCTCAATTTGTAGTTTTCAGTCCATAATCTGTTGGCTCTGAAGGCTAGGTAGCTCATTGTAAAGGGGACACCATTTGTAATGGCAGAAGACACCAAAAGCAACAGGAGAGAGAGAAGAAACAAACCTCTTTCTGTCTCTTATATGGTATGCAAGCTACCAGTCCTAAAGATGGTGTAGCACTTACACCCTTAATCCCATCATTGGACTATGAATCAATCACAAACTCTAGATTTCTATCTATCTATCTATCTATCTATTGAGACTGGGTGGACAATTGAATGAATATCCATGAATTATTAATACTCAAGCAAACATACTTGTTAAATCCAGAACACATTTATCAGTTTATAAATTCATTGGGAAATTGTCCCAACACTTCATTAGCAGTACATTTTGTATTTTCTTAAGCTACCCTAATTTATATGGCTCTTAATTTTTGAAATTAATAAAGAGATGATCTGCTTTTTTAAGGGGCAGAAACTTTTATATTTAGTTTTTAAGTATCATCTCTGGGGGCTGGGGATTTGCCTTAGTGTTATAAGGGCCTGCTGGCAAGTTCAAGGTCATGAGTTTGATCTCTGATATGAGAAAAAAAAGTATCATGTCTAGTTCTAGCTACATTTTTTCTATCTGTATTTTTTTCATTTATTCAGCCATTTTATTTACCTTGTTTAGAAAAATTACTGTAGCATGTGTATTTATATTGTAAACAACTATTTACATATTTCTCCCCAACGAAAATAAGTTTAATGGAGTATAGAGATTTACTCCCAAAGCATCTTACCCTGGTACTTTCTTTGTTGTACTGTAGGCACTGGTGATAGAGAGCAAGTAAGTATGTATTGAAATCAGTAGGGGATTGTCTATAATATTAAATAAGAATTACAGTATCTGTTGCACCTTTCCATCTCTGCTTCTGACATACTACATGAATGCTTGAGAAGAAATGGAAAGATTCATAAATATATATGAATTACCAAAATTGAACTAAAAAGATTTAAAAATGTCAGACAATCCAATAAAAGGCAATGAGGTTGAACAGGGGATGGGGAGTGCAGGGGATGGACAACTAAGTAAAGCCCAAGAACTGATGGATTCTCAGCCAGATTCTTTGAGAACTTCAGGGAAGATCTAATCATAATGCTGCTCAAACTTTTTAATCAAATTGAGAGGGAAGGAGTACTTCCAAAATCATTCTCAGAAGTTAACATCCATAGGATCCAACCAAAAAAGAGAACTGTAGGCCAACTTGTCTAATGAACAAAGATGCAAAACTCCTTAACAAGATATTGGCAGAAAGGATGTGACAGATCATCCAAAGATCATATACCATGATCAAGGGATGCAAGAATGGTTCAACACACAAATCAATAAGTGTAATTCATTACATACACAGAAACAAAGCTAAAAGGTGATTATCTTAATAGATGCAGAAAAAGCCTTTGACAAAATCCAACATCTATGCATTCATGATTTAAAAAAGAACTATGAAGAAAATGTTTATAGAGCTGGGGATTTAGCTCAGCGGCATAAGCACCTGCCTTGCAAGCACGTGGTCATGAGTTCGATCCCCGGTACTGATTAAAAAAAAAAAAAAAAAAACAAGAAAGAAAATGGTTATAGAAAGTCCTTACCTCAACACAGTAAAAGCTACTCATGACAAACCTACTGCAAATATCATCATGTTAAATGGGGAAGAATGGAAAGCCTTCCCTCTAAAATCAGGAGCAAAACAAGGTTATATATATTATAACTCCTGCTCAACATAGTCCTCAAAAATTAGCCAGAATAATCAAGAGAAAGAAATAAAAGGGATACATATAGAAAAGGACAAAGTCAAAATATTAATTTACAGATGAAATACTCTTTTACTTAGAAGACCCCCAAGAACTCAAGACTCCTAAAATTGATAACCAAATACCGTAGTGTAGCAGACAACAATAAACACACAGAAATCAATAACATTCCTATATGCTAATAATGGACTCACTGAAAAAAAAATTAAGAGAAAAAGGTCTTGATTCTTCCAAAAAAGGAATTAATTTTGAGCCATCACTCTGTTAAATAACTGCCAAGAATAGAGTTGATAATAATGTAGTAACATCATTATAGTAACATCTAAATCACAGTAGTCATTCTCAGATAATCATTTTTTGAATCATTTTGTGGCAATTGTAGTATGAATATTCAACTGATTTGACATTTTAATAGTTATACTTCATTGTTGCTTTCTGTTTTTTTTTTAATATTTCAAGTTATCATTTACATGTATTCTACCCATCTTCCTTCAACTTTTAGATACTAAGTGATACTATCTATTATGACTTAGATCTAAAATACCCCTCACAAGTCTCATGTGTTAGTAGAAGTGGAGTTTTTGGAAGGTGATTGGATCATGAGGGGTATAACTTCATCAGTTGGGTAACCTATTGGTGAGATCATAACTTAATGGCATAATTGGTAAGTAATGAAAATTCAGGAGATGGGGCCTGTCTGAAGGCAGTGGGTTATGGGGTGTCATGGTTTATGTTGGTGGCCCCAGAGCCTCATGCGTTTACATTGTGCATTTGTGATTGTTTCATTGTCTAGCTTGAATTGATGGTGTTAGTGCTAAACCCACCTAGGAGTGGAGCCAGCATACAATGTAATGGCTGGAAGAAGGCTGTCTCTCTCTTGCTGGTTTCCCCCTTGCTGTTTGCAGCCCCCATGAAATGTGGCTCGGCGTGCCACCCTGCCTTGGGGCCAACTGAGTATGGACTGAAACCTCCAGAAACTGTAAGAAATAAACCTTTCCTTTCCCAACTTTAGGCATCAGGTATTTTGTCTCATCGACAAGTAAAAAGTAACTAAGACATGGAGGAATGAACTGAGCCTCCCTGGCTCTTTCCCTCTCTCTGTCCTGGCTGCAGTGAGATAAGCAGCATTGTTCTACCACTTCCTTTCACCAGGATGTTCTGCTTTAGCTCAGACCCACAGCAATGGAAGTCACTGACTGTGGACTATGGCCTTTGAAAATGGGAGCCAAAACATACCTTCTTTATTTTTTTCTAGGTATTTATTAACAAAAAGCTAAAATAGATATAATTCTTACTAATACTATTTAGGTACCTTTATATAACATTATTAAAAACATTCAAAGTAACTATGGAAAAATACTTTAGCTTCAATATTTTTATCTAAGTGTTTCAAGAACTATAAAAAAAATGAGGTGAAACATACCAATATTATTTTATCAATGGTATGGTTTTTGTGTTGTGCTGCAGTTATTTTCTTAAATAATCTTAAGATATTGCACAACAGGGTAGCTGTTAGGCATGAGAGACAATTTAAATTTAAATGAGTGTAAAATCTTAAAAGTTAAGAATTTTATTTTTGAGGATATAGCTCAGTGATAGTGTGCTTACCTAGTGTGCGTGATATCCTGAGTTCAGACTCTAATATGGGAAAAGAAAGAACAAGAAAAAGGCCTGAGTTTTATCAGGTACAGTCATGCATGCCTGTAATCCTAGCACTCCAGGAGGCTGAGGCAGGAGGATCACTAAAAGTTTGAGGCTAGCCTAGGCTGTCTAGTGAACTCAAGACCAGCCTGAAGTACATAGGGAAACCCTGTCTTAAAAAGAAAGAAAGAAAAGAAAAAAAAAGAAAAGAATTCTTCATTCAGACAAGCTATATTTTAAGTGCTCAGTAGCCACATATGGCTGTTGACCACCCCATTGGACAGCATAAAGAATATTCTGTTAGCTCTGATGGGCCATGATATGTATAACAACTTTTTATCCTTTATTTCACCACATTGTCATTAGAATTTTTTCCTTATCATTGAAAATGAAGTTTATGTCCTTAAAATACTAGCTTTTGTTAACTTCTTAAAATCTTATTTTCCCATTGTTGCTCTTTCAATTAATGCATTTTAATTAATATTCTTGTTTTTCATTTGTTAATAGTCAACAGCTAACAATTCTACCATTATTTAAAACTCTTTAAGTGTTATGAATATAGTTGAAGTAACATCTCTAGGTATTGTCCATTTTTAAGACTGTACAACATATGACAGTGTCTTTGCGAGCCTTTTCTACCACAAACAGTGAAAAAATACCTATAAAGTTGTGATTTTTTCTTTATCTTATTAAGTAAATTATATATCTATATATATTTTTTAATGGAAGCCTCCATAGTTAGAGATGTAAAACAGCAATTTCTTGGTTCTATAGCATGACATAGTTCAGAGCTGAGATTAGAGAAACCCCGTAGAGTTGTTAATACTTGAAGGGCATCTCCAACTAGAAAAGTATGTGAATTTAGGCATGGGAGGAAGGAAGGATCTGCTTTAAATTTAGTGTAGGGTCACTGAATCTTAATGATAGATTAAACAAGGGAGGTAGAATAATGAATAGGGGTATGCTGTGTGTAGCACTAATACCAGAAGTCCATGGTTTGTGGCGGTTTTTTAATGTCCTTTCCCATATGGTTTTGAATAGAGCAGGTTATGGCAGGGATGAGCTAAGGAATAGCTTTGTTAATGAATAAATAGGAGTAATTTTTTAAACAGGAGACTCCAGGCAGTTTATTTAGAATGCTTGCTTATTTAATGAATCATGTGGTTAATTTTTTTCTGATCTTAATACATTAAGTGGGAATACAAAGGTATTTCTGGCATTTTCTTTCTAAATAAGCTATGTCTACATTTCACAGCCAGCCTTAACAGTGAAATCCTTGGGTTGAGATTTTAACTTCCTTAATTAAAAGCAGTTGTGTGGAGCTCCAGAACATTGGCAGCTCAGCATCAATCCTTAGGGTTTGGTGTGCAGTATTAGACTTTTGCTCATAGTGTCAATTCGCTTAATAAAATTTAATTAAATCGTCATTTGGAGCTAGTTGCTAATTCTATCTCATTTGCCTAAAGTTAACTAGGTATGTAATTTTGGTGCTTAACTTGTCATTCTTGACTTAGGCAGCCACTTTCTTAAGGTATCATCTCTGCCTTTCCACCCACTTACCTCTCAGAGTAATGCTCAAAGCTGATCTTGGAAAGTGGCAAGTTAGAGCTTAAAAAAAAACACTTGACCAAATGTACTTTTAAATATCTCTTAAGGGCTGTTTTTTTGTTTTTTTCTTAGAGAAACTTTATATTTCTAAAAGGAGAAATTAAGTAGGTTGTCTGTAGTGCCTTAGTTAAGGAGAGTGAAGGGAAATGTAACTCTCCTGACTCCGGGGCCTCAAATACAAACACTGGCCTAGTTGTTCCCAAACTTTCTTCTTGATGTGAGTAACTTGAATGGTTTATTTTCACTTGATGAGCCACACCCCCAGGCCACTTTAGTATTCATGGCAGACCCCAATGCTAAGTCCCTTTGTTGTCTTTGTTTTTTGCATTTTTTTTGTTAACAAGAAAAGATAAAATTATGAGAGACTTGATTGTAGACTGGAGGTTCCATTGCTGATGGTTCCCACCACTCTTTCACATCTAAGAGAAAGTGAAGGGCTGGATGGGCAACAAACAGAAAGCAGCAAAGCAAACATAAACATGTCTGAATGCCCGTGTGATGCTACCAGGTTAAGAAAGGACATATATTGGTTCTATCAAAATATAAAGATATTTTAATCAAAATATTGTCAGAATTTTAGAAATACTGAAGTATGCTATACAAGTGATGTTTAAGAAAAGATGTTTTTTAGAAAAGAAACATGTTAAGAATGTTTAAATTCTGCATTATTCTGGCTTAGGCATTAACTAAGTGAAGGACACCTAGGCAAGTAGTTTAATTTATGTGCATATGCATACACAAGTTTGTGTTTTAACTCACATGAAATCAAAATTTAAAAAGGAAATGTAATTCTGCAAAAAAATTTGGCAGACATTAATGGCACTGACCTTTGTCTTCTTTCCATTAAATGCAATTTTATTTCAGAACTTAGAGGATGCAAATAAAACACAGCAGCTGTTTCTGATGAGAGTTTCACTTGCTCAGATCAAAACATAGAAGAGGAGCTGGCAAGAGTACTCAACTATTGACAAAGGGAAAACTAGAATAACAAAGATAGAGCATGATTAATTTACTGTATATTGGCAAAGTAAAAGTAACAGGTCCATAGCGTGAATGTCTTCATATTCCTTTATTCTAGTCCAAGGTTTTATATTAATAAGGGTTTGGGAGACTTGGGGCATTGCTTTCTGTTGCCAGTTGCAGTACAGCAGCTATGAAAAGATTTATTGCTCTCATGCCAGAGGATTTACCCATAGTTGGTTACTCTTAACTCATTACCACTTAATGACTACCATGTAGAGTTAGTAGAAAGAGACTCATAAAAATTTTTTTACTTGTTATAATTACAGAACTGTAAGGTAGAACAGAATTTTTAAGATAATTTATTATACAGCCTTTTATTTTACAGAAGAGGAAAGTGAGGCTACGAGAAGCCATGTCATAATCATCAAGAATTGAGACTTAAGACTTTCATAGAATATAGAATTATATGCATTTAAACTAGATTCCATAGTTTATTATTATCATCACTTTAGTAATCTCTCACAATCCCATTTTCATTACAGGTAAGAAGTAAAATACATTTTTCAGGTATCATACAAAACAGAATCAAGTTGCAGTTGTTGGGATTAATTCAGTTAGAACCAAAAGACTTTTTAAAAGTGCTGAGTACAGTTCCTTCAAAGCCTGATCAAAAGCAGTTTCAGTTTTATAATTCTTTTGAAACAACATCTTCATTGTTTTCTGGAAAGATAGTATTTGAGAAAAAGAAATGTCTTGAGTTACTGTTTTTATGAGGAAAGAATTGCTTGGTCCTTTAAATGGTTAATGAGAAGAAGTAATAGTTAAACACTTGGAGCATTGATTTCTGATTTGAATTCTCTAACACAGGCCAGCCCTGGGGGAAGGAGAAAAAAAAGCTTGCTAATTAACATTTGATTACTGATGCCACCTTCTCATTCCCCTTGCACCAACCAGTTTCAAACGTTTTTTGTTCAGGAAGGATTTTTAGGAGGGTTTAACTTGCATGCTAGTATAACAATTCCATGTGCAACTACAATGCACGTGCAGTATGTTAAAAAAAAGATAAGAGAATGCATTAGATATTAAAGTATATGTTCAAAACCTACTCTGAATCAAAAGTGATTGATTTTTCAACCATTTAAGCTTTTCAGAGCACCAGTGATTGCTAAGAACTGGAAGTGAGCCTAGTGTATAGATCTTATTTTGATTTAAACATACATACACTTACTGGTTCAGTGCATTTATTATTTGGCAAACTTTTAACCAGAATGTTATTTGATAGTTGAAGTACTTGAAGCACACAATTTGATATATTTAAAATTTGTAAGAATTATGTAAGAATGAAATAGATGTCTACAGTTTCAAGATACTTTTTGTAAAGGCTATAATATGCCATAATATGTTAATTCAGAAAATCTAGAAACTAGAAAGCTAATTGACATTTCTTCTAAGATCATGTTTTGCTTTACCTTTGATATATTAAAATGTCAGTTATGTGAAGAATTCCAGGCCAGATTTTTAAATGATGTGATAAATTAATAAAGCTTTAAAACTAACACTTAGGAAGTACTATTCTGACAAAACTGTAGCCTCCTTGATAACATTTGATTGAAGGAATTATTTGGGAAATTAGTGTGACAGGCTTTATTTGTAAATGAGATTTCATGAGTGAAAACTATTAAGTAGATTTTTAGAAAAGTACATGAAAAGTGAAAAACTTAACACTTCACCCAAGAAAAAATTGACCTGGAATGGTATTTTTTTCTTCATTTCTCACCTGAAATTGGTTGATGTTTTCCTTCTTGGTGTTACTTTTACATTTACTAACTCTACTATTCTTGTTCTATTTTGCTGGCCTTAATGGTGGTAAACTTTCCTTCATTGCTTCTTTGTCTTGAATATATTTAGTTCCTTTTTATACCTAAAATTAACTCCTCATGAAATATCCTCATGAAACTATAGGATTTTAGAGCTTTGAAAATCAGAAATGATCATGGTTTATTATGTTTGAAGATTGAGTAAACTAAATCTCAAAAAAGATCTACCAGTTTACCCACAAGCAATAGCTGTGCAGAATTAAGACTAGAAATCTGGTTCTCTGCTTCACTATGTCAAAACACCTCAGACTTAGTGCTTTTTTGTTTTCTGTTAGCACAGTCTGCTTGCCTTTGGATAATGTCTGAATGATATTAAAATTCTGTGACTTTTTAAGCATAGTTTAACCAACATTTAGCTCACAAAGAATGTTTTTATTATAACTGAAATGTTATGTACTTAGCTGTATCCTTTCAATTTGAAAAGAATATCTCATTTAATCTAATCTGAACTTTAAAATTAAGCCTGTAGCAGAGTAACTTTCCCTAAGAATTATTTCTCTAGAAAACTGCTAAAATATAAAGGAAAAATAAACCCGTTTCAAAACTTAAGTGAATTAAAAGAAAAGTTTGTAGGAGATACAAACTTTTGTGGATATAATTTTTGTAATTTTATATTGAACTTGTCATAATAAAATGATCTTTTTTCCAGTGTTGTGTATAACAGAAATTTTTACAGATATTGAGGAAATATTAACTTTGAAGTAGAAACCATTGCTTAGCTTTTTATATTATAGTATATAGATATTTGTTGACAATGAAATGTAAATAATATGAGAATAAACCAGTACTATATTAATTCTATTGTGTTTCAAGTTAATCTGATTTGTATTTTTTTTCTCAGTCACAGTTTTCTTATCTGAAACAATGAGGGGGAATTAAATTACTTGTTTGAAAGAGTCTAGAAAACACTTTCTAGAAGATCTATTGTCAATCTAGAACTCGATTCAAATAGTTTGGTTTGTGACCTTTTAATGCTTATCTGTTAAAGCATATATTCAGTTCCTTCAGAACTAATTGAAACATTTGCAGATTTTAGCAGCCTGAAATCTCATAGATTTACAGCTTAATGCAAAACAAGAATTGAAAAGATTATGAAGGTTCAGCATGATCCTTAAGCCTATACTGATCAATGAAAAGTTGTAAGACAAAAAGGTCCTTAAGAAATGTTATCCACTTGAAGTTATGTTATCCCCTAGAATTTAACAATCTCTAAAGATGAAATTCCATCAGAAGAAGCAGAACAATAATGGCAGCAGACATGCCAGCCACCGCACCCCAGCCTGAGTTTGTGTTCTTTCTGCCTAAGTACTCTCAAATCAATCACTCTCCTTCATGCTTTTTCCCCCTCCCTCTCTCTTTTGTCTGTTCCCCCATCTCCCTCTCATTCTTTACCCTCCATCTTCTCTTTTTCTCCACCTTCTCTTTCTCCTTTCTCTTTATCTCCCCCTTTGTGAGAGCTGTCTTTCATCTGATTCATGGTGACTTTAAGTTTAATTGCATCATTTTATACACAACTGTATTTTATTATTCAGCTTTCCTAGAATACCAATTTTAAAAAATAATTATTTATACTTTTGCTTTGTTACATTTTGGATTTTTTCCTTCCCAGCAGAATTGTAATTTGAAATTTTGACGATAATCATCAATAAAGATAATGAAGTGTTTATATCTGTATTACTGAAATCACTACTATAGTTTTGATGAAGATGGAGTCATTTTTGAAAAGATAATTTGTTTTCACTTAAATTGTTGTTTAGTAATTGTGGTTTAACACAAGATTCTTTTGGCTTAATCTCCGAATACTCTGAATTTAGCCATTGCATTGGAACAATCAAACATTGGCCTAATATGCTTTACATGGTACTCTCTAAGCCAAGTTCTGTCTGTATTAACCAGTTTGTTCTATGACAAGTTGCTTAACAGATGTCATTCTGGGGAGAACAATGAAGCCAAATACTTGTGCAATGGCTAACATTACTCTAACTTTGATCACTTTTGTTCAGCACATCAGTCTGGCATTGTGCTTTATACCAACATAACACTATAGCCAGAACATGCTTTTCAGGCTTAGAATAGCAAAGGAATGTTATTCAATTCAATGCAGTTACAGATGAGTTAATGAAAGAAGAAAATACTGTTCATTTCATAATACTCTATTGTTATATTCTGGAATTAAGGGAGAATTTAAAGACTCTTACTTCAAAGTTATTTGTTTATGTAGTCATAGGATTTGTGTATAGTCTCCATTATTAGAGTACCCTTGCCACCTTTCCAAAAGATATAAAAGGGTTTTTTCTGTGTTTTATCTAAAATAGCTGAGTATTATTAGGTTTGATGTTTCTGGACAATCCAAGAATAATTTATTAAGGAAAGAACTTTTGCCTTGAAACTTAAAGACTCCTCATACTCCTTTCTTGTCTTTCTTCTCTCTTTGAAATCTGAGTCTGTGAAACAACTTTCTCCTTATGTACACAGATATTTAAACATGACAGAATTGTCTCAGCTGGTGAAAATGGTCAGAGGTTAACCCAGTTACATTTAGTAAAATTGTTGGGTTGATAATGACTGATAAAAATTTCCAAATTTGATGTGAAGAAAATATTGCATGGTAAACTGGCCATTGCTAAGAACCTCTGAAGAAAGGTGGTTTGATCAACCATACTTCAAGTTCCTCAGATCTTTCACTAAATCTTTTTTCCACAGGTGTACAGTGGGTAAAAATAGATTGAGTTCCATGTTTTGTTTTGTTTTTTTCTTTCCCTAGTGAATATATATCTATTTCACTGGAAGGGCAAGTTAGATGTATTTATATATATGAAAGAGTAATATGATAACAAAACACTGTAATTGGACAACATAATACTTTGGGTTTTTGCATTTTAAAAACATGAATGAACGTTGTTTGTCTAAGTTCAGCCAACCATATTGAAGTCTTATTATGGAATGTATGCAGTATTTGAGAACTAATGCTATTTGTTAGATCAGGGCAATAATACTATGACTAACTTGAAGAGTTAGTTTAGATGGATGATTTCTTCATTGTTACAATTTGTTAATTTATTTTCATTGTAAAGAATAAAATAGGGTTTCTGTAACTTGTTAGGAAAAAAGCTAAAGATATACCATTTCTTCTGATGAGTTACTTTCCACCTCTTCTTTTAAAGCTGAAAGGTATACTCTTGCTACTGGAAAAGAGAGTTTTTCTTAATGTTTAATAGGATTTAATCTGTTTTCCTTTCAATAAGCGTCTAAACATTATATTAACGAATAGCTCTGGTATTAGTAAATATTCTGTTGATATAGTTTTTATTTTTGCATGATTTCAAAAAAATGACCTATGCTACTTTATTAAGTTTTTGTCTTTGAAACTTACTTTTAAAAAGGCAATTTCAATTTTGAACTTCTCCCTACACTAAAAACAAAACAAAACAAAACAAAACAAGACAAAACAAAACATTTCCTTTCCCAAATAAAAACTTGAAATATTTTTTTTGAATCATTGCACAGTTTTAAAATTAAATAAATTATGAACACTTATCATTGTAATCTGACCTAAGTAAACTATAGACCTAAAGTTTCTTGAAAAAGAACCTTGGATTCAGCTAGGAATCAAAAAATAATCAAAGAAGAAAGGTTTTTCTTGAACCATTACTCCACTGAAATTCAGTTTTTAAATTTAGTTTTATTTCTTTTTTAGGCTTGGGGCCAGGGATTTAGCTCAGCATCATAAAAGCCTGCCCCGCAAGTATGAGGTTGCGAGTTCAATCCGTAGTACAAAAAAACCCCAAACAAACAAACAAACAAACAAACAAAAATTCAGGCTTGTGGTTTTACCTTAAAATTCTCATTGTGAAAAAAAACCTTATTTTAATCTAGACAAAAAAGGAAATGCATTGTATGTTACATAAATTAACTGAAACTATTAAGTAGTCCTTTTTTAATTGTGTCCTTTCTTTTTTATAGGTAAAAAGAAATGTGTATGACCTTACAAGTATACCTGTTCGACATCAGTTGTGGGAAGGCTGGCCATCCTCTGCCACAGATGATTCGGTAAGTAATAGGTTATCAGTTTTATGTCCTTTTCTCTTTTTTTGCCACTGTCAGTTTGATTGGCTTTGAAAACAAGAAGAATCAGTTACTTTGAATATTCCATTGAAAAAGCTTTATCAGTTAAATAATGTGAAAATAAGAGCAGTTTTAATAATTTGAATTTATTTGCAGAACAGATATCCAAAGCCAAAAACAGCAGTACAACAGTAATGTTACAATGTCAGTTGTCAGGAATTTGATGCTGTTTTCCTTGATGAGAAAAGTGTATTCATCCACACAGAAGGATACCAGTTTGAGGTCAGCCTGGGCCGCTTAGTGAGACTGGATATCAAAATAGAAAATCAAGTGAGATGTAACTGGCGATGTAGCTCAGTGGTAGAATGCTTCCCTAGTATGTGTAAGGCTTGGCACTCAACCACCAGTACCACACATACATAAAAAAGAATTATATTTGATGTATTTGGATGTTACTAATAAAATACTCAAAATATTACAGATATTTCAAAATCAAACTAATCATTATATTTAAATCTACATCCCCAGTGTAGACTGTATTTTTGGATACTTTTTCTCCTCATACTATTCCACCATTAAACATTTTAATATGGAGGAGTTCTTTTTAAAAGACAGAAAAATTCTAAGATGATGTGCTTATATGGTTGTTGCTTGGGTCTGATTACTCACAGCATAAACACTGTGCTATTAGAAAATGCCTAAAAAAATGCTTTGTGTATTGCAGAATGTTAAAATAATCAGAAAATAACAAAACTTTTATTTACTTTTAGTGAATCCTTCCAGAAAAAAATTTAGATATAGGCAATTACATTTATTTCTGAACAATTGATTTTAGCATTAATATTATATCACCAGAATTATTGACAGGTTTACCATTGCTAAGAATAGAGCTGGAGGTTTTGTATGTTTTTAAGTAGTTTTTGTTTTGCTTTGTTTTTTTCCTATTAGGGCAAGGAATTTGATAGAAAATGTGCAATACTTATTTAAGAGCATTGTGTAAGGAGACATGAACAAACTAGACATGTTCATTGCATTATCTAAGAATCTGTTACAAGAGATAATAACATTAATAGAAGAAAATAATTAAAGTCTGGGCATAAAATTCTTCCAGTTTGATTTAGCTGTCTACTTTGCACCATTGTGAAGATTAGGAATAATGTATTTCACCACCTAGTTTATCGTAGACACTAAATGAATGAGAATCAGTCCTATAATTAATGCTTAGATATGGTAACTCAAAAAGATCATAGGCACAAACTGACTGATTTAAATGATGTAGGATTTGCCACAAAATAATCTGTGGGATGACAGGAACAATGAGGATAGAGGTAATATAGATTGGCTATATTTATCATTGGATCTTGATGCACATTTAAAGTTTTATGTTTGAAGATCCAAGAATAAAAAGTTGAAAGCAAAAGTAATTACCTAATTGGAGAGGGAGGACATAAGGAAATAGAGAAAGTCTAAGAATGTGGAACTCCACAGGCTTCAAAGCAGATCTACTAGCTACAGTGCTTGAGTTTAGGCCAAAATGAGTTGGATACTACATTGTAGAAAGTAGACCAAAACAGTCTCATCGGCTGCAAGTTCAGAAATGAAATTTATTGAAAAATGAGCAATTTTTCTGTGACAAAATGCCTGGCTTATCAGGTGCTAATTCATTGAGACCTATATATTAATGACTTTTATAATATGTATCTTTTAACCAAATAGTTATAGTATAATTTTTTTATTATGGGAAAATATGGAAAGCAGATAAAACTAAAAGTATTCAGAAGGTAATGCTACCTGCTGCTGTATCTAAATCACAGAAAGTACATGAAGGAATTTCCCATTAAGAATCTTGATTCTTTTTGCCTCATTATTCATATTTGCACCTTGTTCCAGAACCTGTAAACTGTTGCTTGCCCAGACTTCCCCAGAGCAAATGTTGCCACATTGGTGGGATGGTGCTTTGAGCTACATGATTTGATACAGTAAAGATATTTAGGGCCAAGCTGTCTTTAACTGGAGCTGTAGCATTAGCTGCAGTGCTTGAGTTTAAACAAAAATGGCTTTTTAATTATATACGTTTAGGAGATTCTACCCAAAGAAATGTCACAAAATCTTTCTATTGTTACCACTATGAAAACTTAACAAAGTTGGTGGTTATCTACATTGTTGTAGGCAGAGAGGTTTCTACACTTGATAAAATCAAGTGGAGGCATCTGCTTCAACACAAGATAGTCCTCACAGCTTAGGGCATGAATTGGGTATAGCTGAGAAATGTCAGCTATGTAAACAGCCTGAAATGTGTTACCAACAAAAATATAACTAATTTCTTTCCAAGACATTGTCCCATAACTTAATACTTAGAATGGTTTAACTTTCAGGGAAAGCACCTGAATATTTTCCTTCTCAGTGCCAGAATAGAGGGTTGATTGTAAAGGTCATTAAAAGTGAAGGTACTTTGTGCTTTTTCTGCTCAGTTACAGAAATTTATGTGGCTTTGAATATACAGTAGTTTTATGGAAATACAGCATCATAGATCAAAATGTTAAAGGTTTTGGGGTGATGCAAGTGTTCTAAAATTAAATTGTAGTAAAAGTTGCACACCTATAAATTTACTAAATGTTATGGAATTGAACATTTTAAATGAATACATATTATAGTGTCTAATTCATATCTTGAAGCTATTTGGTTTTATGGAAGGTAATGAAGGACTAGACTAAAATGCTTTTTTCATTTATGTTTTCATATTCTATGAGAATTACTTTGCAGTAACGGGAAATGTTTTCTTCAGTATACTTCTGATTATCCTTTGATTTAGAAAGCAGGGGAAAAAATTAGACTTATAATTAGATTCTTGTATTACCTTCAGTCTCATGAACCTGGCGGGATTCAGTCTTTTGCCATTTTTAAACTACTTGGTAAAGTTAGCAATTACGCAAAACATTGTTACACATTTTCCTTCAGAGTTAGAATATTTCTTTGCTTGTAGTTATATTCTAATGGAATATGAGATACTGTATGAATTGTCAATAACTCTTATCAGTTCCTTTTACACTGTTTCATCTGGGAAATAGCTATCTAAAGCTTCACCAGTAGGGGAATGTTTTCATGCTGTGATAGTTCAGCTGTGAGAACAAGGAGTTGTGAAGAGGGGAAATCTCATTTTACTCTTTAAAAAGGAAGCTCTTGGCTTCCAGAGAGTAGAAATAATTTTAACACAGTGAACTATGTCTATATACTTTATTGTAATGCAATTTTATGTAGTTTGTTTCAGTCCCAAGATTTAATAATGCTATATGCAAAGGAGAAAAATCTTTTTAATACTTTTTTGTTGTGTACCTTTTTTTTTGTTTTGGGAATACCAATGCTATTCTGTGGTTCTGTCATTCACTAAAGGACATTAGTTCAAAATTTGGGAAGTTGCAAATTATAGAATCAGAGGTTTTTGGCATGTGATAGGAGTCAGAAAGAAACGTATTAAATATTTTTACATTGAGAATATGAATGACAGAAGCAAAACCATTACTCATAGCCCTTTTTTGCTGTTGATATATGTTGTGGGTTTTGTTTCTTTTTTTCCTTTTTGAAACAGGGTCTCATTGTGTAGCCCAGACTGGCCTTGTGCTCAGCAATTTTCCTGCCTCAGCCTCCCAAATGCTGGGATTACAGGCATGTGTTACCACACCTGGCTGTTGTTGATACATGTTTGTGATACATAATAATCACATAGATTTTAGGGTAGTAGTGTCTACAACTACCCCATTTTGAGAATTTTACATCCACTATCATCCCCACCCCACCTTTCTCCCTTCCCTTCATCACCTTCCCTTCTCCAAAAAGTCGAACTGCCTCACTCCTGCAGTCTCTCCTTTATTTTGCTGTTTATTTACATTTTGAGTTTCTAATATTAGAAAAACTATGTGATATGTTTTTTCTCTGATTTATTTCACTTAGCATTATGGTCTCTCAAGATCTGTTCATTTTCCTACAAATGACTCAAATTTATCCTACTGAATAGCCGAGTAGTATCTGTTGATGGACATACAATTCTATAATTTAGTTATTGTGAATTCTGTTACTATAAACATAACATGCATTGCTGCGGTATTATGACTTTAACTCTTTCAGGAAGATGCCCTGAACAGGAATAGCAGGGTCAAATGAAATTTTGTTTTTGAGGAATTTCCATATTGATTTTCATAATGATCATATTAGTTTACATCCCTACCAGCAATGTAGAAGACTTTTTTTTTTTTTAATAACCTCACCAGCATTTGTTATTATTGATTTCATAAAGTTAACCATACTTTCTGGAATAAGATAGAATCTTCGTGTTGTTTTGATTTTGTCTAATGGCCAAAGGTGCTGAACATTTAGCATGTACTTATTGGCCATTTGCACTTCTGTTGAGCAATGTCTGTTTATTTCAACTGCTCATTTTTTTATTGGATCTTTTATTTGAGGGGTATCTTAATTTTTTTGACTTCTTTGAATATTCTAGATATTAATCATCTGTCCAAGGCGTAGCTAGCAATTTTTTCCTATTCTGTAAATTGTCTCTTCACTCTGTTCATTGTTTCCTTTGCTGTACAGAAGGCTTTTAATTTGATATAAATTAAATTGATTAATTCTTGGTATTATTGGGTTCTGTTAAAAATTTCTTGCCTATGTAACTTCTTGCCTTCAAAAGTTTAATCTGCTTTGTCTTCCAGAAGATTCACCATTCCTGTTTTTATATGTAAGTCTTTGACCCATTTTGATTTGCTAAAGTGTAGGGTGAGAAATATGGGTACTACAATCATTCTGCACATTCCTGGTAGCATTTGTTGAAGAGTCTGTCTTTTCTCCAGCATAAGTTTTTGGTCCCTTTGTTAAAAATCAGATGACCGAAAATACGTGGGTTGTTTCTGCATCTTCAGCTCTATTTCATTGGTCAATATGTCTATTTTTGTGCCAGTGGCCCAGCTGTTTTTATTACTATACTTCTGCAATATTTTGAAATCTGAAGTTAAAATGCCTCCTGCTTTATTCATTTAGTTTAGTATTCCTTGGGTTATTCTAGCTCTTTTCTAGGTTCATATAAATTCAGGATTGTCTTTTCTAATTCTGTAGAGAAAGCTGTCAGTATTTGACTGAAATTGCAGTGAATTTATCAGTTTTGTAATATGGCCATTTGACAATATTCCTATCAACGTACAGGGGATGTCTTCCCATTTTTTTTCTCTTTCTTTCCATTTTCTAATGTCTACTGCATTCTCTTGTCATACTGCTCTAATTTTTATTATAGAGGCCTTCTACTTCCTTGGATAGGTTAATTCCTAGGTATTTAATTTTTTGAAGCTACTATGAGTGGAATTCTTTTCATTTCTTTCTTGATGAATTCATTATTGCTTCACAGAGATGCTGTTGATTTTGTATCCTGACACTTGGCTGAATTTATTAGTTTAAAAAGTATCCTGGTAGAGTGTTTTTGGGTTGTCTGTGTAATTGATCATACCATCTGCAAATAAGGATTTTTTACTTCTTCCTTGCCTGTTCATACTCCTTTTATTTATTTCTGTTGCACAGTTTCTCTGGCTAATTTCAAATACTATTGTGAACAGCACAGTGAGAGCGGACACCCTTGTTTTATTCCTTGTTTTAGAGTGAGTATTTTCAGATTTTCTCTGTTTAGTATGTTATTGGCAGATTTGTCATAAATGGCTTTCATCAATTTGAGATCAGATCCTTTTATATCTATTTTCATCAGTATTTTTTTTAATCATGAATGGATGTTGGATTTTGTGAAAAGCTTTTTCTGCATCTACTTAGATGTTCATGTGATTTTTTTTTAAAAATCCTTTTTATGTAGTATATTATATTTATTGATTTATATATGTTGAACCATGCTTGCATCACTGGAATGAAATGGACTTGGTCATGATGTATGATTTTTTTTTTTGCAATGATTCCCCCCCTTTGATTTTTTTTATGATTGCAGCACATAATGATTATATTCATTGCAGGAGATTGATGCCTAGACATAACACATTTCAATTCCCTTCTTTTTTCTTCCTTATTCCATCCCCCTTTTACTTTTCCAGCATCAGATTCATTTATTTATCTTACAAGACTGTGTAAAGTTAATGACTTTGGCAGCCTTCCTTCCCTTTCAATTTCATGGAAGAATTTGAGGGGTGTTGGTGTTAGTTCTTTCCTGAAGGTCTAGTGGAATTCTTTGGTGAATCCAGTGAGTCCTGTGCTTTTCTTAGTTGTAGGGTTTTTATTACTGCTTCTATTTCATTGTCCATTATTGGCCTTCTCAGGGCTTTTATAACTTCTCAGTTCAGTTTTGGTAATTCATATATGTCTAGGAATTTCTATATTTCTTTTGAGTTGTCTACTTTATTGGAATATAAGCTTTCAAGATGGGTTTTTAAAAATTTTAATTTAATTTATTATTTTTTATTTTTTGAGAGAGAGAGTCTGGCTGTGTACCCTAGGCAACTCTCAGACTCACAACATCCTGCTTTAGCTTCCCAAGTGCTGGGATTATGGGTGCCTCCATGGCCAGCCAAAATAGATCTTTATAATCCTTTGGATTTCAGCAAGATGTATTGTGATTTCTTTCATCTTTTTCATTTTTTAATTGCATTGATGTGAGTCTTTCTTCCTTCTCTAGGTAAGTTTGGTGATGGTGAAAGATTTATCAATCTTTTTTTATCCTTTCAAGGAACCAATGCTGATTCATTGATCATTTATATTTTTTAGTTTCTATTAAATTACTTTCCACTCCAATCTTTATAATTTCTTTCCTTCTCCATGTTTTTGGGTTACTCTTGTTTTTCTAGCATTTTGAGGTTAATCATTAGGTTATTTATTTGAGATTACTTTTTTTTTCAATGTGTGGATTCACAGCTATAAACTTCCCCCATTGTATCCCATAGATTTTGGTATGATTTGCTTCTACTGTCATTTAATTCAGTTTCTTCTCTGATTTCTTTTGTGATCCACTGATTATTCAAGAGTATGATTTTTTTATTTTTTTAAGAGTATGTTATTAATCTTCATGTGTTTGCAAAGTTTTTGTGGTGTGGTTTGCTATTCTAGTTTCATTCTGCTATGATCTGTTAGTATGTAAGAGATTATTTCGACTCTTTTGTTTTTACTTAAACATGCTTTATGGCCTAAGATATGGTAGATTTGGAGAAAATTCCATGTCTAGCTGGAAAGCAAATGTGTATTTTTTTGTTTAAATCACTCCAGAGATAGATTTGTTAAGTTCATTTGCTGTATGTTGTATTTCAGCTCTGATATGTTAGTCTGATTGACCTATTTGTGAGATGGGATATTGAAATTCCCTAATATGACTGTCTTAGTGTTTAGAAATTCTTTTATGTTCAGTAGTTTTTTTCTTTTTTGATGAAACTGGTTATGCCAATATTTAGTGGATATTTATAATTGTTCTTTTTTAATTGAATTTGTTTCTTTTATCAGTAAGCAGTTACCTTGTTTCTTTTGATTAGTTTTTTTGGAAATCTCTGTTGTCTGAAAATAGGATAGCTACTCCTTGTTTTGGGGCTTGGTTATATGGAGTGTTGTTTTCTATTCTTTTATTTTCAGTCTGTATGTACCTTTGTCAATGAAGTAGGTCTCTTGCAGACAACATATGGTTGTGTTTTGTTTTTTGATCCAATCTACCAGTGTGCATCTTTTTTTTTTTTACAATGAATGAAATTATTTAATAAACATAGAAAATTATATGCATTAACTGCTTGATATATATCTTTAATAGATATATGTATATAGAGAACTATTAATACATTGAACAAATTTTGGACCATAAAGCAAGTTTGAGCATCCTTCAAAAGATTGAAAACATAAACCATATAATCTCCAATCATTGTGTAGTTAGATTTGAACCCAATATTCAAAAATTAAAGAATGTAATTCTAAACAACTACAGGTCCTATAGGATCATGTCTTACAGGATGTTTTCAATGAACAGGACCACTAAACCTTATCCAGGAAGAATGAGCAAACCTAACCAGTCAAATAACTCTTGAGAAATTAGGAATTTAATACCTATTCACTAAAAAAAAATTAAAGCCCACATTTTAACTTAGAATTTAATTGACTATTTAGAAAAAAATCACCCATACTGTACAAATTATTCAAAGGAAAGAGAGATAAGTGGTTGAAATTTTCACACTAATTAAAAACAAAACAGAAACCTAGCCAACCATGGTGGTGCATGCCTGCAATCCCAGCTACTTAAGAGGCAAGGTTATAGAATGGTACATTTTTAAAAATTTAATTTAATTTTTAATTTTGAAGGTAGTAAAATACAACAGTATAAGACAGAATAAAGCCAATCAAGCCAGTGCAGTGAAATTGGTACAGAACTTCACAGCAGGTTACAAGGATAACAGTAATAGATACCGTAATATATCTTGCTATCTTTGTAATAGTTGTCCTTTCAATCAGGTATATCAAACTCAATCCAAATACAGAACATCAATTAAAACAGAGTATTGAATAGAGCAATATAATTAATCAAAACAAAGCAAAACAGTGATAATAACATTTGCCTTCAAAGAGATGGTAGAAGGAAATCACCCATATTTGCTATATTACATACCATCATCCTCCCAAGAGATGCTCAGACCTCTGGCTCTCATTTGCTAATGGGGCGGTGGTGGTAAGGGATGTTTGATTCCCAGCCTGCGTGTAGGTAGGCTCACAGCTGCCTATCAGGGAAGTGAGTGGGTTGCTTTGTTGCCCAGCGCCCTGAGTTCTAACATGGCGTGGATCTCGGAAGATGCTGGCTGCCTGGTTCTCTCCCTAGGTTGCCCGCCACTCGCCTGAGCCACAGCTGCTTACCAGAGGGTGAGTGGGTTCCAACATGGTGCAGATCTCGGGAGATGCTGGCTCAGTGTTCATCTTTTTGATTGGGGAGTTAAGACATTCACATTGAGTATTGTTACTGAAAGATATATACTTAATCCTGTTATTGCATTATTTCGTCAATGCTGGTTTATTTCTTTTCTTCTGTTTGACTATTTCAGTTAGATATATTGGCCTTGCAGTCTTTGAGAATCCCTTGAGTACTTTCTCCAATGCTGATTTTATGATCATGATTTTTTTCTTTCTATCTATCTATCTATCTATCTATCTATCTATCTATCTATCTATCTATCGGTACCCAGGGATCGAACTCACGACTACGTGCTTGCAAGGCAGGTGCTTATGCTGTTCAGCTAAATCCCCAGCCCCTAAATTTTCATTTTTGTGGAAGGTCTTTATTTCTTCATCAATTCTGAGGCATAATTTTGTAGGATATGGTAATCTGTGCAATCATTTGTTTTCTTCAAGGGACTGAAAAACTTCTTTCCATGTTCCCTTGACCCTTAAGGATACATTGAGAAATCTGTTACTCTTTATAAGTTACTTGATATTTTTGTCTAGTTTTTTTTGTGTGTGTGTGTGCAGTGTATCAAACTATGACCACAGGTTTACCAGATAAGCACTTGAGCCCCTGAGCTAAATGTCTGGCCTCTAGCAGGTTTTGATAGTCTCTCTTTGTGCTAAATTTCTGTGATTTTGCCTATGTGGAGTTGTTGTGACACGTGGGGGGTTCTGTGTGCCTCATTTACTTAGATATTGCATTCTTCACTAGATTTGAAAATGCTGTAATTTTGGTGAATAATTTTTTTACACCTTTTCCTATCTCCTATAGATATTAGGTTGTTTTTTTAAGGTTCTTATTTGTTTTTTTTTTTGCCATCTAACAGTTGTTAAATCCAGCTTCCACGGTATCTTCTTGATTTTGGAGTATTACTGTGAATGTCGTATATCATATCAACCTTGTTTTCAGGTTCAATTTCCCCTCCGACTAGTTATTCTTGCTGCTCATATTTTTCAGTTGAGTGTGTCCTATCCAGAATTTGTTTTGTTCTTTTTCATAATCTCTAATTCTTCATAAATTAACCATATCTTGCATAGTCTTCTTTAATTTTTTGTCTGTATCTTCATTAAGATCATTAAATATTAATGAGATATTTTGTTTACATCCTGTTTAAGCTCAGTGAACATCTTATAGCTTTACTTATTATTTTCTTCATTGTTCTCTCCAAACATTTCAACCATTTGGATTTTTAGCTTTTTGAGAGTTCCACTGCTATCCCTGTGAGATAAGCTTTTGAGGAATTAAGACTTTTTGTATACATCTGATTGCCTTGCTTTCTCATGTTTCTGTTGTTTTTGTGCTGAAAGTTGAACACCAGTTAAGCGTAGAAAATCTCTGTCATTGCTGTGGAGCTTTCTTTAGTTTGTGACTATCTCCCTGTCATGTGACCTTGGTTTTGGTTTTGTTCAATCTGTTTAGTGTAATACAATCGGTCCTGACCACTGTGTTGCAACATATTTCAATCATATAATTTAACAATTTCATACTTTGCTCAATGACCCAGGAAGACAATGAAATAGAACTGATGACATGTAGGCTGATATGTGGAAGATAAGGGAAGAAGAAAGGGAGACAATAGTTCAGGAAAAAAGAAAAAAAAGAGCTAACAGCAAATGAAAGAAAGAGAGACAGGACTTGTCTTTTCTTTATGTCTGGGATGGAAGGAAGGGGGTTAGGGGTAAAAGGGGGTCCTAGGAAAAGAAAAAAGAGGGGGTGAAGTATACTTAGAGATTGGGAAGAGGTATAGAAAGGTTGAAGCCAATTAATATCCTGGTAGCAAGCTTGTGTTTGAACCCTTCATATATGCTTTTGGTGAGAATTAACCTGACATGACCATGAAAGATACTATCTGAACCTCCGTGGTGGTTGTGTAGGAGACCAGTGCTTGAGCCAGTTTTCCTTGTACAACTTGTTCTCTTATTTACCAGTGAGTTTTCTCCACCCAGAACACACTGGTCACAGCACTTGTATGCCCTGTGACTTGTTCCACAGATCATCCAGTGTCTGGTGACATAGCCCTGTTGAGGACTGTGACCTTTTATTTTTAGTGTTTCTGTCGCTAAGGCTTGCTGATTCTAGCACAGTCACTGCCATCTGTGTGGTTGTCTGGACTGTTCCTTACTTAAGGCCTCATTCCTGCAAACATCTTGCTTACTAATCTCCATTTCCCTACTGGAAGTAAGCAAAGACAGATAGGCACTGGGTGATGGCTGCTAGGCTGGGCACCAAAGGAAGAGCCTGGCTGCTGCAGCTAAGTATTTGGCTTCTTCCTTTGGGGGTTAGGTTCTTTCACAAAATGGTATGTTCTCTGGATGTGTACTGTAAGCAGTACTGTCATTGTGAGGTACCCTGCTTCTTTGTCTAAACATTCTGCTACTGAAATTCATCTGATGAGTTTGCCTTCCTATGTCTGGGGTTTTTTTGTTCCACATTTTGAATACCTGGGGATTCTGTTGACTGCAGACCATCTTCCAAGTGTTTCATGACTGCTGCTGCCTCCAGCCCTCTATGATGTCCATCCATATGACCTTTCTAAAAGCAACCCTCACACACCTGTTTTGATAAAACAAAGAACCTACAAATGAAAGAACGTCATTTGCTTTGGTCATTGTGATGGGGCCCATTTTTTTCTGTGATTTCCCTAAAGCCTTGTATTAAGAAGGAGTTAAGTTATAGACATTTTGCTGACCCTGTACCTCTGTCCTCACTCTGCTGGAACTCCTGTCCAAATATGGACTTTCACAGTTAAATTTATCATGTTGAAGTTGTCAAATTTGTAAGTCTGTACCATAGATACTCTGTCTATTGCTGTAAGATTATTATTTCTAAAGTACATCATGAGTCATCAGCTGTGCTTATTTACCTTTAATGAAAAGTTAATATCTGCTGGTTTAGCACAGATTTTTTTTATGTTGGTATTTAGGATCTTTTATTCTTTGGTCTTTAACTTCCAAGTTTTATTTTGCCATATAGACTAGAGCAAATCCTACACACACACACACACACACACACACACACACACACACACACACAGAGAGAGAGAGAGAGAGAGAGAGAGAGAGAGAGAGGTATACTGAATGAATGATTAAATATTGTACCATATGTGTCTTGCCTTTAACAAAGTACTCATTTAGCTGTTCTTCAAATATTCTTTGTGCTCTCTCAATGCCTTTTAATCATACTAATTTTTCCACCCAGAATACCTACAATTATTTCCTGTCTTCAGGACTTTTTCTTAAGGAACACTACCCATGCCTCTTCCTAGGCAACCTTCTCTAACCCTCTTAGAAATTAGTCTATAGTCCTTTTACTTCAATTCTTTTGTTTTTTCTTATTTTGTTCTTTCTTTCATTTCTCTCTTTCTCCCACCTGGCTCAATCACTTAACATCTGAGTTACCATAAACAATTTAACTTTTGTGGGTCTCAGTTTCTGTGAATGTAGAACAAGAATAACTACTCATGTTATTGTGAAGATTAAAAGGGTTAATGGTATCAAGGATAGTTATTCCTTTTTTTTTTTTAACTGAGGTAGTCAGTACAAGAATGGCTGACATGCTAATTTTTGTGTGTGGGGGGTTTCTTTTTGAGACAGGGGCTCACCATGCAGTTCAGGCTAGCCTTTAGCTCACTCTGTAGCCCAGGCTGGTCTTGAACTCACAATGATCCTCCTGCCTCAGCCTTCCAAGTGCTGGGATTACAGGCCTGAGCCACCACACCCAGCTTGACATGCTAATTTTTGACTATTACTTTTTTTTTTCCTTCCATCTACCTATTCATTCAGCTGACATTTGTGAAGCAACTTTGATAGGTCAGCCCAAGTGATAGTGCTAAACCCTTAACATTACATAAATAAGGCCCTACTTCTCAAGAGTTGCAGGTTATAGTGAGGAACTTACATAAAGAAACAAAGACCATTGATTTTTATGCTTGGAATGTAATCATGGAAGATTAAACAACTAGTTTTGCTAAAGGAATGGTGAACAAATGGCTTCACATAGAGACATTTTATTTTTTTAAATTTGTGTATTTGTGTCTCTTCTTTTTTGTTACGTTCTAAACATTGGAGGTAGAGGCTGTTTTCCTCATTTTTGCATGCTCAGTGGGGTATAACATAGTACTTTATGCATCCATCCATTTGTGCTATTCAGAGCTTTATCAAGTTGCCATCTACGACAATGAAAAACTCAAAGATCAATTCATAAAATTGAACGTTCAAAACAAAACATTTCTTTACTGACAAATAACAGATTTAGGAAGGAGGAGGACTACATTGTGAACTGATTTATATTAATATGTGGCTGGTGTGTTTGTGTGTGTGTGAGGGAGAGGGAGAGGGAGAGAAACAAGTCAGTACAAACTCATGGAATTTGAATTCATACACTGCTGTTATTTGGATAAGTTAAATAATGTCTAAATTTCAGTTTATCTACAAAATGACAATATTAGCCTTCTTGAAAGTCTATTGTGAAGGCTAAATGAGTTAATGTATCAGGTTGAAGCCACAAGTTGTCATTTTTAAGGACTAAATGGTTGCATATTAGCAATTTTATATGGTTTACCTAATATATAAAGTATAGTCCCACTCACCATCTGTTTTTGTCAATAATGTTATACTAGATCATATTCACACTCATTTGTTTACATATTTTCTATAGCTGCTTTCCTTGTGTATTCACAGGGCTATATAGTTGCAACATTAACCAAGTGCCCCATAGAACCTAAAATATTTTCTGGCTGCCTATTTATAGTAAAAGATTGCCAAGGGCTGGAAGTTTAGCTTAGTATGGTAAGCACCTGACCTGGCAAGCATGAGGTCGTGAGTTTGATCTCCAGTACAAAAGAAAAGATTGTCAATTCCTGGTATATTGTCTGGCATTTAATAGGCATTCAACAAATGTTAACTATTTTCCCCTTAGATAAGCACCTTTTTTTATATCACATACACATACAGAATCAGAAGCATTCCTTGAGTACCTTCAGCATCCTATTATGCTATTTAAATTACTTTGTTAACTTGTCTTAGGGCAGCCAGGTTCAGGCAATTTTTGGGCATTTTTTGCTAGGTTTTTTCTTTATTTAACAAGGTAATAGATAATGTTGCTTCTGATGATGGTGAGACTCAGTAGCTTTGAAGGGTTCATTGCTCTTGTCAATATATATAGCCTGACAGGCAGAGACTAAACAAATGGAAGTATAAGAAAGCAGTACAAAAAAGTTTGGCTTAAAAAGGAATGAAAAGTTATAAAATGGACTTTTTTTAGATATTAAAATAGAAATTCTGGAATGTGGTTGAAGAACTCAAGGGCCATGTTTACTTAGTACATATGAGGAAGCAAGAGAGCGCTCATTAGGAAACTTATAAACTGTTCTGAAGCTATGAATCTTAATTTCAGTTTATTAAAATTGCAGGCCTATGGATTACTGTTTCTATCCATGAAAAGATGACTACTTTAGGAATTTTCTTCCGTTTGTTAACAACTAGAAGATAGAATAAAATACATGAAAGAGCTGTTTTCTGGTATTAGACAACAGGTACTACAGGAGTCTGAAGAAAAACAAATTTGTTCTATGCTGTCCTTACATTCTGCTTAGAAGCAACTTCTGGCTCCCAAAGCAGGAAAGAGAAACCAAAATACAACCTGGTGATTTCACTGAGTTGAAGCTACAGAGACCGAAGTTTTGAAAGGGCAACAAATCTGGCTACATTTTGCAAGGCAGAGTACCAATGGAGAAAACTTCCAGAAATCTACATATGGTTCCTCAAATTTTCAGCTGAATGTCTGTCTGTGTGTTTATAGAAATAAATTCATGGAGGCTAGACAAAGAACAACTGCTGGAAAAAATAGTTGTAGCTTTTATCCACCTTAGTAACGACACCTTAGGCCACTCACTAGATGCCACCCAAAGAGTTACATCTTGAGGAAATAGATAAACTAGCCCTAGAGTGAAGACTACTGTGATATTTCCCTGAAAATAACTGAACCAGAAAATAAGCCATACATGAAATTTTAGGATGCTATATGCCCTGTCCTCAAAATAAACTCCAGTTAAGATCGTCAACAAGATGATGCATTTAGTATGTCCATTGAAACACATAACAGATGTATTGAATTGTAAGATAATAAACTAATATAGCCGGGGATTTAGCTCAGTGATGTAAGTGCCAGCCTGGCAAGCATGAGGTCATGAGTTCAATCCCCGGGACCAAAAGGAAAAAAAATATGTTTAAACTAATACAAAATTAAATAAATAAATAATATTATTAATACTAAGTATTTGTGACCACTCAAGTGGGTACCTTTGGATGAGAGGTGAAGGCTTGTGTAAACAGATGAACTCAAGACTTAGTGCCAAATGACCAGTTGGAGTACAGATATAACACATGAATAAGGTGTGCATTTAATAATGAATGCACATGATTGTGTCTAATATGAATCTTCATAATTCATTACTTGTATATTGTAATGGATGTACTTAATGTACTCCTGTGAAACAAAGAAACATTTTCTGAATTTTGATGCCTGTATTTTTTTTTGTCACTTTTGTATGGTTCATCATTCTTACCCATCATCATTTTTGTTGCCACTCCTGTCTTATAAGTCTTCAACTATCCCTTGATTCAGTGAAAACTATGGGAAACCTAGCCTGCAAAAGGTTATGACATGGGTGAAGAATTCATAGGATAAAAATCACTGATAGCTATGTTGCCAATGCACTACAAGCAGGCTATCTGGACAAGAAATGCTCATTTAAGCAAAGCTTAATTCCTGGACATGAGAGATTAGGGCCAGTGGTTCTACAGGAAATGGAGTTGCAAGAAATTTAGACCAGAATTCAGGCGTTGGAGAGTTATAATGATTTTCCAGAAGATGATGTCACTATATTAGAATAAATGTAGAGTTTTGTACATGAATAAATGAAGATAGTTGTGCATGAATAAGTGTAGATTATTGTACATGAAAAAATAAGATATCCCCTGAAAATAAGCACTATTGCTTCTTTTGGAGCAAAAAAATTATTGTAAGACCCAGTCTTATTTATCAGGGAAATATAGTGTTTAAAATCTTTAAAACAGGCTTCAAGAGTAGTAAGTTGATTAACAGGTACTTGCTTCTAAAAAGAAAGTTCAGCATCCAAGATAGATTATAACCTATTCATAAATAAACTCTTAAAAAATTTTAGAGAATTTAAATGGAAATTGGTGACCATGATGAAATAAAATGCATATCAATAATAAAAATCTGAAAAGCCCCAGTAAACAAAGTTGAAATACACAACTTTGTTTTAAAAGGTATGAATCAATAAATTTCAGAATTTTTAAAAATTCAGAAAATAAAAATTTGTGGAATGCAATTGATTTGTAGCCTTAAATATTTATATCAGAAAAGGAGATCAAAATCAGTGATCTAATGTTATAGCTTAAGAATGTAGAAAAAGAAAACCAAATCTATTTAGATGAAATAACATAATAAAGAGCAAAAATCAGTGAAATAGAAAACAGAAAAAGAGTAGAAACCATTGAAACCTAATACTAACTCTGAAAAGATCAATTAAATTGATAAATATCTAGCTAGACTGATCAAAAATAAATAGGGCAAAATTACTGATTAAAAAGGGCCATCACCACAAATCATATGGGCATTTAAAAGGATAAAAAAGAAATATTGCCAATAAGTTCTGCAATTAAGATAAAGTGATCAGGTTGCTTAAAATACCTTACTGAATTGATCCAAGAAGAAATAGAAAATGAGGATACCCTAATAATACTTTTCAAAATAGAATGTACAATTAAAAATCTTTTCAAGCTGGGCATGGTGGCATACTCTTGTAATCCCAGCACTTGGGAGGCTGAGGCTGGAGAATTGTTTACAAGTTCGAGGCCAGCCTGGGCTACAATGTAAGCCCAAAGCCAGCCTGAACTGCATAGCGAGACCCTGTCTCAAAAAAAAAAAAAATCTTTTCATAACAAAAACTCCAGGACCAGGTCTAGCAAACTACCAACATTTGAGGATTTTTTTTTTCACCCAGTTTATTTTATGAGGCCCCTGTTATACTAATAAAAAATTGGTCAGAGAACCCGGAGTAGCACCCCATCCCCATGTGAGAGATCCAACACACACCTGAGAAGTGGTGTCCCCACGAGAGAACCAACCCAAGTAGCACCCCACCACCACATGAGAGAAGAGATCTGCGCTAGAGGAATGACACTCCACCCCCAACTGAGAGAGCCCACCAGCATCAGAGAGTAATGTCCTGGTCCCACATTTGAGAGGCAAACCATGCCAGAGGAGTCAAAGGCAAAGAGTAACCAACCCACCTGATCTCAGACAGGGACAGTGACCAGAGAAAGGAGCAGCCAGTCTCTGGATGTTTACCTTAAATCCAGCAGCCCCCTTGAACCTCCACTGTGTCCTAAATCCAGTTTTCTAATTTGCATTATTTTTATCTTTCCTTTCTTGAGTTTTTTAGAGGAAACCACTGAAAAGTAGACATTAACAAAAGAAATCTCAATGCTATATATAAAGCTTTGTACCATAAGCAGCCTCAACACAAAACAAACAAACACAAGTATCAACTCAAGAAGACAGGACGATAAAATGCCTCCAGAAACTCCAACTTCCCCATAACTGATCCATGGGACATCAAAGAGAGGGAAACAAAAGCCTTACACCCAGATAATTTGAAATGATATGAGTGGAGATAGCATCAGTGAGACAATTAGCAAGATCACAGAAGCTATAAGTAATGTTTGGGGACCAGTTAACGGAAATCATCAATGAGCCTAAAGACACTAGTAAAAAGATAGAAGACCTAAGCAAAATAATGCAAAACATGCATGAACAGCATAGGAAACAGTGAGAGTCCCTGAAAAGTCTCCTAGAAATTCGGAAGATTAAAAAATTCTATTGAAATGTGAGGACAGAGTCTTAGAAGTAGAAAACAGAGCTATTATCAGTGACCAATTAGTGAGATATACCTTAAAAACAATGGATCCAGCAGCTCCTAGATGACACAAAGAAGGCAAATCTAATTGGAAAGGAAAAAGGGAAGGATCAAAAGATAGCACAAATGACCTAAAAAAGCTGTTTACAGAAATAATAGCTGAAAATTTTACAAACAAGGGAAAAGATTTAACATACCGATAAGTGAGGTGTACAGAACCCTAGATAGGTATGATCAGAAAAAAATCTCTCTATGATACATTATAGTCAAAATCTCAGAAGTCACACAGGAACAGAATATTAAAAGTGGTTAGAGAAAAGCAATGAATCGCTTATAAAGGAAAATCCTTTAGAATGACAGCAGACTTCTCAACACAAACTTTATAGGTCAGGAGAGTTTGAACTGAAGTGTTTAAAACTTCAGTTCAAAATTTAATTTCCAACCCCGAGTGACATCCTGTAAAACTATCTCTAAAAATTGAATGAGAAATAAGATATTTTCATGATAATTAGAACCTAAAGAAATTCATAATCACTAACCCAGCACTCCAGAAATTCAAGGATGTCCTAGAAAGAGAAGTTGAGGCTAACAATGACAAAAGCTCTAATAGAAGAATACATCAGGTAAAGTGAGCAGGTGAAAGGAAAAATAGTCAATAACAAGAAATATAGGCAATGAAGGGAATAAAGTCAATATGTATCAGTGGTTATTATGAGTAATAACTCTTAAATGGTCTCAGTTCGCTAGTCTAGTCAAAAGATATAGAATGGGTCAAGAAACAAAATCCAATCATATGCTGTATATAATAAACACATTTAACCCAAAGAGAAACTCATAGCCAAAAAAAAAAAATCAGAAGTTGGAAAACAATATTTATGCAACAGAAATTTGAAAATAAAAAAGCAGATGTAGTTATCTCATATTCAGACAAAGTGGACTTCAAGCCAAAAGGGATCAAAAGAAGCAAAGACATTTCACTACTTATTGATTAAGGGAAGAATCCATCAGCAAGAGATAGCAGGTTATTTTTTGGTCCCAGGAATCAAACTCAGGACCTAGTGCTTATCAGGCAGATGCTGTATCACTGAGCTATATCCCAGGCCCCGAGGTAGCAGTTATTAACATACACATATTAAACAACAGTGCATCCAACCTCTTAAAACAAGAGCTACTGAACATAAAAGATCAGATAAATACAATTATAGTGGGGGACCTCAGCCACTCCAGAAATAGGTCAACTACATGAAGAAAAAATATCATTTCCTGGTACTGCTGCTCTTTTCTTCTTTATATTATTTCTTATGTGTCTGTTTTTCTCAGAATAATTTCAATTTTTAGCTATCCAGCCCAATTTGGATATTGTACTGTACAATTGTACTGTAGTACAATTTGGGAACTATAGTAGCAAGTGGCATAGATAGATAGGCTTTCCAAAGTACTTAAAGTGTCTTCCAAAATCTAATCTAAATCTCTAATGACATTACAAGTTAGGCATTTGTCTTGATCTCTGAAAATAAAGTCAGATAAAGACTCAGGGAATAAACAAGAAAGTAGCATTATAAACCACTAATTCTACTAAATGGTTTATGTTCATATGCTTGTTGCCAGAATATAAACCATGCATAGATGTTCATACATACAGAAAAACACAAAGAAATGAAGGTGACACCTTAAAACTGGTATCTGATGTTCCCTAACCCTCCATGTATGCACTGACAGTGCAGTAGTGAATAGACTTAAAATTCCTGCCCTCATGGAACTTAGACCCATAGCAAAAGACATAGAGAAGAATCAAATTATAGTCATAGTGAGTAAGTAAAATACATGTATATTACCTCATATTAAGTATTCAAGAACCTGTTATTCTTACCCTTTCACAGTTAAAAAAAAATTAAACCTTAAAATATTAGCTCCACTCACAGCTCTTTCCTATAATCTTAGAATTCCAATTCACAATAATACACTTTCTCCATAAATTGTAGTCTTCCTGGAGGTTCTTTTGTTGTTCTTGGGGATTGAGCACAAGGTCTCTCACATTATTATGAACTCTACCACTGCCACAGTCCAGAAGGCTCTTTTAATTCTCAAGTAAATAATTTGCTTCTGAATCAAACAAGTATAAAATTTGCTGATTTGAACTCACACTCTGAATATTTATGAAAATCTAAAGCGAGATTTGAAAAGATGCCATTCAAACCTATGTCATTAAGAAAAACTTAACTTTGAAAAGATTTATCATTTTTAAATAAAATATTGTTAATTTTTATATTTATCTTCATATTTTCAATTTATTGCATAAATTTATTTCATTTGCTTTGAGTATTTGTCCTTCCAGTGTATTAGAGTATAGGCAGGTTTATGTTTTATTGTAATATACCCAGTACTGTGTAGTAAAGTTCTTAATAAGTCTTTGGAAAAAAATTTCATTCTATAGTTGCTGGTCATTTCATGTGGCTATATGTTAATGAGTTTTTTCTTTTTTAAGTAAGAAAAGAACGTGTGTGTGTGTGTGTGTGTGTGTGTGTGTGTGTTGTGTATAGGGGGAATTGACAGAAAACAAAAGATATTTATACAAAATATTTCAGAAATTGATATATATTATATATAATATGTATGTGTAATATTTTCTTCTGTAGTGTTCTTTGAAGACTGAGGTACTTAAATTTTATTGTTCTGTATTTATACCTGGTTCAATGATTTCAAATAATAAATAATGAGCAAATATATTGAACTATACAGATGAATCTGCTGCATGAAGAGGACTCTAAAGTAGATTTGTGTTGATGAATAGGCTTCTGGTGATGATGGTAGCTGAAATGAGTTTAATGTGCTGCTTCATGATGTAATCACATAGAGAAAGAGTTGTTTTGTAAAGATGTTTCATAGGACCATTAGACAAAATTTGGTGAGTGAATATTAGAGGTGATGGGGAAAAGTGAAAAAAAAATAACTGAGATTTCTTAAGCTTTGGTGATTGTGGAAATGATGGTTCACTGTTAGTGGTAGCACAGAAGGCCCTGTTCATTTAATTTTTGAGATGAAGTCTTGCTATGTAGTTTAGGCTGACCTTGAATTCAAACTCATGGGTATCCTCCTGCAACACACCTTATTTTTAATATGGGGCACAATGAATATTAACATTTATCCCACAAGAACCTATTATACTGCTATCCAACTGAACTTCCAATGAGCCATTTTATAAGCATTTCAGAGATTAATCTAATGCAATTCCAGTATTTTGCTGAAACTTTTAAATTATAATGATCTTATATTGTTATTTGCTGGTGATCACACCCAGGACCTCCTTCATGCTAAGCACACATTCCAGTACTGAGCGATATCCCTAGTCCTTGATTATATATTCTTATGTTTCCATATTTGACCTATCTCAATTTTTAAAATCAAATTGTCTAAAAAACTTAAATTACTCTGGAGTAAAAGTGTTGAAAATAATTTCTATTTTGAATTTTAGAAAGTCAATAAATTAGCTTAAAATTTTTATTATTCATGTTGAGTTCGAAGCTTTATAATTTTTGAATAAAAGGCAGAAAAAGGCAACAAAATTTTGCATTTAAAGTGTAACCTTGGGCTCTTTGAATATAAACGAATTTCAGATTCTGACTGTGGCACCCTTGTTTGTGTATATGTTTTTGAATAGCAGCCATATTATTAATATATTGGAATGAACTGCAGTCTATTTTAGAACAGTTAGCAAGTGCTTGTGATATATTAAGAGGCATTGTATAGTGATTTGTATATGGGAAAGCATATTTGATGTGCATGAGCTCATTTAAGCTGTGTAGTAGAATATAAGTAAATATTTTGTGATAGTATGGAATACAGTCACTATTTTTTAAACTTTTTCTCAGGGTTACTTGATACCATATTTTCCTTCTAGCTAGCTTAAGTAAAGGTTATCTGCAGTAATTTTTCTATATGAGACTCTAAACTCCTTGAGGACAAGACACAAGTCTAGCTTCTTTTTCTGTCCAAAGTGCCTCATCTAGTCTCTGGTACAAAATAACAGTAAAAATTGCTTACATTAATAAAAAATTGAAATGTGAATTAGCAATTATTTCTTGTTGAATATTCCAATACATATTGTATTATTTCACAGGTACCTCTACTGCATTTCTAGAAGCCAAGCTTTTTCTCTATTAGTCTATTTAGTAAGAAAGGTCTTGTTGGAACCTTTACACTTGACCCTATTCTATGACTGAGAAATAGAAGGTTGTTTATAATACATATGTGTGGCACTTAATCTCTGGCATTTGTGTTTGCAAGTTAACATGCTGTCTATTGCATTTGAACAGCTGTAACATATGTGGTAAGATTTCTTAATAAGTTATTTTCTTGAGCAGTAGAAATATGAATGTGAAGAATGCTAGTCTCAATTTATTATTAGATTGTGCTTTTAGACCCCTGGGCTTTAGATATAATCAATTTCCTATAATTTTGTATTTGAGAAAGATAGGGAAAGTAGCATTATAGGCTATTTGGGATTGTAAGGAAATTCTATGGCATTTTGTTATGTGCAAAAAAAAGTGTTGTTGACAACTGTGTCTAATGGGCTATAAATTCTTAGCAATTTTCTAATCCAAAGAGAAGGCTTACAATGAGCATTCATGCGTGAGCTCAAAGTGACTTAATCAGTAGTCAAATCAATTGCTGTTTCACTTCATGCCATTGTTTAATATTCCACACACAGACAATATGTATATATATTTTAAAAATAAATATCCAAAAGAGATTGTTGGTACTGATATTTCCCAAAGCCAGTGAAAATCTTTTTGTTCTTTTATTGTATGTTTGTTGACAGTTGTGATCAACATGGAATGAACTGCTTTACAGTTTATTACTTTGAAAGTACAAATTTGAATGCTGTGGATTCAGATGTATAAAAGAGATAAAATTACAGACAGCTTTGAGTGGCAGTTACATATCAAACCTCATGGGGGTTTGACAGGCAACGAATATCGTTATTAGACGCTTTTTCCATAATTGCTGACATTTATCCAGTGTTTCACAGTATTTGCTAATGTATTAATGCAGTCAATCTCTGAGAGGCTGCACATGCCTTTTTAGCCCTGGCTTTTATGGGATTCTGAAATTCATAGACCCACAGATACTTATTCCCTGCTGGTTGCCGTAGTGACAGAGCTCAGAGATAAGCCAAGACAGAGCCCTTTTGTGATTGCTTTTCAGGTGACATTCAGCGGCAGCTTGAGTAGAGTGTCCTTTTATAGTTCCTGTAATTCAGAAAATGATAACAGCTTTTTGCTGCTTAGAGGAGAAGTCTGTGGACTGCTCCCAGTGGGATTTCAGTTTGCTATGCCACTTCATACCAACACCAGCCTGATAAAGTTCTTATTATTGTGGAGATTTCAAAGTGCAAGAGGACTGAATTAATTGTGACAGGTTAGAAAATATAGGACTAATACTAATAAAACTTTGAAGAACTAGCACATGTTCCCCAACCATATGTAACAAATTGATTTGGATATTTTAAGATGTTAGTGGTGCTATAGTTGCTTAATAAGTAAATATAGCTGACTTCTAAATTTCTAGTTAACACCACAGACTATTCTATCTGAAAGTTTAGAAGTTAGCTTTCATTTGCTTATTTGATACTGTTGTGTCAACATTTTATTTCAAGGCAGATAGCTTCATTTGGACACTTCCTTAGGTTTACTGTAATATGCTTTCACTATTTTCAGCAGTGGAATAATTGAAATTGGATACTTTATAAAACACCAGCTTATATAAAGTGCTTCAAATTAAAAAGGGAGCACCCATGATGATGAGGAAGGAGAGCAGTTAAAGAAATAACTTGAGAAAATAGAGTAGTCCTACCTGAAAGATCCCAGAGGTCATAAGAAGCCATTGTTTTCCTCCCAGACCTTGAGGCTAAGAAAGTTAATCTTCTTAATTCTGGAAATGCTCCAGTCACAATTGCTAAGTGTGGAGAACCTTCAGATCTAAAAACTACTGTCTGTGTAGTTGATGATAATGAAGAAGGAGGGAGAGAAGGAGACAAGGAGGAATAGCACCAACCCCAAATTAAAATATGCAAATTTGAATGGAGAGACAAAGCATTAGCCATTACCCTAAAATTTAAATGTAACTCAAGGCTAAGTAGAGAAATAACATTAGGATCTAAAGAGATGAAAAAGAGTAGATGTGTTCCTTGATTTCTGAATTGTCAATGAACCATGCTAGATGAAAATGAGGCACAGAAGAGCATTTTAGCCCAACAAAATTTAATCAGTTATTTTGAATTATGCATGCAGTTGAAAACTGGAGAATCCGAGACTTTTGTTACTTGTTTCTAAACTTTTAGTTTCATTTATAGCAAATACAAACTCAACTTTCATAATATTTAAATGCTTATAATTTAGACCCAAAAGAGGTTACCTGTAGATTAGCGGCAAGCATGATCTTTAACGAACAGTTATTTCACAATGTTCACTGCATCTTTTACTTCATATTGTTTACTTAATCATCTATCTGCTTTGATATAGTAAAAAGAAAGAAATAGGAGAAGAAGGATTTGTGTTATTAAATGATATGCTTTTTGGTGCTGTGGTTATCCACATCTCAAAATTTTGTCATCCACTGACAATGTCATGTAATTCCCAGTGTTTTATAATTGATAGACATCAGCTTTTATAATTGCTAGTAAAACAAAGCAAGTAAAAATTGAAACCTACAGGATAGGAAAAAAAAAAGCATATAATCCCTCAAAAAAATTGTGATTCCCTAGCTTTTTGCCCTCATTCATATTTACCTGTATGTTTTGTTTACCTAGAACACTTCACCAAGAATTTAGAAATCAGAGGAAAACATTTATTGTAGATTAGGAAATGATTTTTTTCAGTAGCACAACACATTAGTTCTCAAAATTCACAAGCTCAAAAATTTTATCTTCCTTGTCATACTCATCTATTTTCAGATAATTATAAAGTATAGTACAAAAGAATAAGACAAAATTAGTCTTTTACCATGACATGACAAGTTTTAAAATGAGAGCCAAAATATCTTTCAGAAGTTGAATTTCATTGACTTTATTATAAAATGTTTCCACTACATAGTGACCCCCTAGGAGTGAAAACAAATGAGTGTAAATGAGACATGCCCAACATTAACCCACAGGCCACATATGGCCCTGGAAGCTATTAATTTGACCTCATAAGATCTTAAATGTTTAACATTAATATGTGATTTTAGCTATCTTTTTCATGACTGGATAGCATGGTATGTCAATGCAGACTTCATAAGTAATAACAGTATGCTATGTAGGGGAGGCAGACAGAGTGCAGTACTAAAAGCTATTATAACTTATTAAATTATTTCATGAAATAACACAAGTCCAGGTTTAATAATTAAGAAAATGTACTTGTTTGCCTAATAACAGTAAACACCTATCTTTGCAGACACATACACCTGTAGGTAGACTGAAAGACCATTATTGGTAATTGCTGTTTTACTGTTCTTGTCAAGTTAGACAAGTGCACATAGCATCTGATACACATGGGTTTTGATTTGAATGAGTGTGTGTAGCTGGCACAAGTGGCAGAGTTAGCCCTGTACTGTGCCTGCCTCCCCTACACAGCATACTGTTTCTACTTAAGAAGTTTGCATTGACACACCATGCTATCCAGTCATGAAAAAGATAGGTAAAATCACACATTAATATTAAATATTTAGGAAATGCAAAAATATAACACATAGTGTTTTTGCTCATGATATTGTTATAATTAGATATCTAACATCACTAATACTGGAAACATTATGGCAAAAATATTTCTTTATGTATTTAGTTAGTTTTTCAGTTTTTTGATATAGAATCTCGCTATGTAGTCCAAACTGGCCTTGAACTGTGTAGTCCAGGCTGACCTCTTAACTCTTGACAATCCACCTTCCTCAGCTTTACATGTGTCGTGATTATAGGCATGAGCCACCATGCCCAGCAACAAAATATATTTTAAAATGAAGCTTTGTTAAATACACTAACTGTATTATGTATTTTATATATTTTCCACTGTCTTGCTTGCATTTTATTCTCCAAGTCCCACAAACACACGTAACACCTCACACACTGGGGTTTTGATTTGATTGACTGTGGTAAGTACAGGAGGCATAGCTAGCCACTGCACGCTCCTCTACACAATATTCTGTTATCATCTACACAGTCCACGTTCAAGTACCGTGCAGTTGAGTAATGCAAAATACTGCTAAAATTGCAGAATAACTTTGAAAGTTTGCGATCCTCTGCAGCTGTGTTACTAACTGCAAAGTGCCACATGTTGGGCACAGTGGGATGATATTTAACTATTTTTCTTTATCTCTGTACTATTGTTAATAATAAAAGCAATAAGAAACATTATACATTTATTCTACTTTGTTAAAGTGCTTTGCTAAACCTTTATATATTTTTCCCTCTAATTTTCCCTAAAAAGTAGATGTTACTATCCTTGTGCTTTTGTATGACAGAATTGAAGCCAATAGTAATTTATAACTTGTTTAGCAACATACATAAATCATAATCGAGAGGAGGTCCTTGCCCAGTTTTGACTCTCAAGACTGTATCTTCCCACTGTATCAAAGGAATTTCATTATGAAACTTAAAATTTCAAACTATTGTTGTTCTGTCCTTACTCTAGTTTCTCATCTTCAACTACCATGTACATTTAGAAAATTTCCTTAAAGAATCTATTTGATCACTTATGATTGCCTTGCGCTCACCTTAGACCCTTTTCTCCAAGAATATTGATATTAGATAGTACATAAAAACTTACTATATACAAGGAACTAGCAGTTGTAGCAATGCATACTTAATTTACTTGATATTCTTAGTAACTGTAAACTGAAGGCTATTGATTGTCCCATTCTACAGATAAAAAAAATGTGGCCTTCATATGACCACAAAATTAAGAAGCAACTGTGGGATTTGAACTCAAGCAAAATGATCTTACCACACTATTTGGCTTTCCTAGTAACAGAGGAAGATCAATGACAAGTTGTCTGTGAAAGCCTATCACAGTGGTGGCAAACTATGGCACACATGTCACAGGAGGCTGTTTTTGTCATTGAAAGCTTTAAAAGGTTCTCCATCACTGGCCTATCAACTCTGCTCTTCTGCATACCATAATACTTGCTGTGGAACAACTCAGTGACAACCATGCTATGTTCACTGTGGCTATAGTCTCACTTTTATGGAATGTCAGATGAAAGTGGTATCTGGACATTCCTATAATTTGCTATGAAGTATGCTATGCCTGCCAATTTTTTCCCTTTTATTTTGCATAGTGTAAAGACATTTTATAAGATTAATTAACTGTAAGCTTTTGACATCAGGAAGGAAAAGCTAGTATTATTCTGTCCTTTTTCATATATTCAGATAACAATCAAGTATTTATTAATTGAGCCATAACATTTCATAAATGATATTAAATTCCATCATTATTTTAAGCATGGAAGATACTATGCCTAGCTGTTAAAAAACTTGTCCAAGACCACAGAGACACATTTAAAAGTTTGAAGTTCCTTTACATTGAATGTTAGAATATTGCTACCAGTCCAGACACACTTTCAGAACATTAACTGCAGTTTACAAACACTTCTGTTTGCAACTAATTCAGTTCGCAAATTCCACATTGGGTGACAAACACAAACTCAACCATCTCCCCCAAAATCATAAAACAAATAATGTTTGTAAATCCAGGTTACTACTGTATATAGAAAAAAGATTATTCCCCTTGGGGATCAAACCCGTTTTTCTAGTCCAAACTAACATAGTCCTTCACCTGTGTTCTCTATTTTCGTCCTATTTTGTCTTTTCAGGAACTATATATTATCAACAATATCATTAGTATACTAATCTCATTTTACTAGATAGTCTACCCACATGTAAATGTGAACAGTTTCTCCTTTTAGAAGAAACACATGCATGCACACCAACTTACATATCATGAAAATAAAAAGTAAATCTTCCCTGACTTTAGCTATTATTTTCTTTCTTCTTTGCAGCCAGAGTTATGTGTAGTTACTGCCTCCATTTTTTTTTTTTTCTTTTTCACTTATTCTCTAACTCACCACTCTGGTCTTCAACCCCTATCTGCAGTAGAATAGTGTTTCTTCAAGTGCCAGTGTCCCCCATAAATCAAATAGGCCTTTTCATTTCTCTTTAATTCTTGGCTTAGCAACATGAAAAAACAAAGCAACTTTTTGTGGATATATGCATCATTATTGTACAAATTGATGAATTTTTTGTACCATAAATCCAATAACCAGATTAAGAAAATACTTGTAGAACACTAGAAGCCCTCTATCAGGTTTTCTTTATTCAAGATATAAAACGAAAGAATAGTTTTACCTGGCTTTGAACATTAATAAATGGAATCATATAGTATGTACTATTTGTCTAGTCAAGTGGAGGTGAACCTATGGCATGCATGATGCAGCAGGCTGTTTGTTATCATTGAAAATTCTAAAAGGTTCACCATCACTGGTCTAGTCCATTCTTTCTTTCTTTTACTGTTTTGTTCTATTTATGTTTGTGAAGTGGGTCGATATTCTCTTTTTTTTTTTTTGTACATATTGGCAGTACCTAGTGTTTACATTTCTTGTCTGGAGTTCATACATGTACATACACAGCTTGATTCCATTTTGCATTCCTTTCCCCTTCCTTTCCCCTACCTTCCACCTCTTGATCCCCTTCCCATTTCAGAAAGATCTTTCTACTATTATCTATCTTTTATTTTGCTCTTTTTTAATATATATTTGGGGTTTCTCACATAAGAAATCATGAGATATTTGTGTGTCTGATTTATTTCACTTAACATTATGGTCTCGTCATGCATCCATTTTCCTACAAATGACTCATTTTTTTGGTATCGGAGATCGAACTCACGACCTTACGCTTGCCAAGCATGTGCTTATGCCACTGAGCTAAATCCCCAGTCTCATTTTTCTTTCTTTATGACAGTAGTATTCCAATTCCACTTTTTCTTTCCCCATTCATCTGTTGATAGATATACAGGTCACTTGCAAGATTTAGCTGTTATGAATTGTGTTGCTGTAAACCTGGGTATGCGTATATCACTGTTATTTGATCTCTTTAACTCTTTCGGGAAGATACTTTGAAGGGTAATAACTTCTATTTCTGCTTTTAGTTTTGTGGGAAATCTCCATATTGTTTAATTTAATGATTGTACCAGTTTACATTCCTACCAATGTTATAAAAAGCTTCCATTTCCCTGCAGTATTGCCAACATTTGTTTTTATTTCATTTCTTGATGATAACCCTTCTTCTTAGGGTAAGATAGAATCTCAGTGTTGCTTTAATTTGCATTTTTCTAATGGCCAGCTATGTTGAGTGTTTTTTTGTGTATTTTTGGCCTTTTGTACTTCTTCTGCAGTGTATTCATTTCATGAACCCAATTTTTGATTGGATCTTTTATTTGGAGTGGGGGGGTCTCTATTTTTTTCAAATTAATTCATTGTTACTTTGTATTTAATGTCTGTCTGTCTAGCTTGCTATCTTCTATGTAGTAGTACTGACCCCAGGGCCTCATATATGCTAAGCAAGGATTATACCTCTGAGCTATATCACCAGCCTCTCTCTCTCTCTCTCTCTCTCTCTCTCTCTCTCTCTCTCTCTCTCTCTCTCTCTCTCTCTTTTTCTTTTTCTGAGACAGGATCTCACTAATTCAACTAGGCTGGCCTCGAATTAGTGGTTTTCAGGATTGTGTGCTTCAGCCTCTCAAGTAGCTGGGATAACAGGTGTACACTACTGCACCCAGCCATTGTCATTGCTATATAATATTGTATATAGAATATTCTACATTATTTATATGTACTGTTGATGAAGCAAACATTTAGTTAAGAGTTTCCACTTCTATGCTTTTAAAATTACTTTGTATTTTTGACCCTTCATTTGACTCCTTGAAATACTGTGGACTCCCAAGATACCATACTCTTCTGGTTTCTCATCTGTTTGTTAGTCTGTCCTTTTCTATTTTCTTTGCAGTCTTCAGCCTTTATCCAGTCATAAATGTTGGAGTTCCTTTATAGTTTATTGCGATACACTCATTTCATCTTAGTATATTTTCCCTACATATTCTTACTAGACCTGTAATTTAATTGTCATCCATGTTATGATGATTAACAGATTTATATTTCTAGCCCCATCTTCCTGTGTCAGTTCTGGAATAGCCTTCTTATCATATCATATCATATCATATCATATCATATCATACGATAGATGTCTCAAAGGACTTTAAATTCAGCATATCCAGAATTGAATTCATGTTCTTTCTTGGCCATACCTAGTCATTTTCTGAAGTTCTTTAATTCCCTAAGTGGTATCACTATCCATCTAATTCCACAAACCAGATTTGAATTACTGTATTCTTGATGACTTCATCCAGTCATCATCATTTCTATCAGTTTTAGCTCCTGCATATCTCCCATTCATTCACTTCTGTCCATTTCTACTGCCACTATTCTAATATAAATAAGCAACCAATTTCTCCAATCTGAGGTATTACAGAAGCTTCTAAACCAAGCTGTCATACACAATCTCACTTCTTTTCAGTCAGTTCTTTATATATACTACATAAAAAATAATCACTTTTAAAATGAGTTTAAATCTATTTGAGCAATCTTCCTGCCTAAATCTCCACAAATAAAGACTAAATTCTTTAACATGACCAGCATCTGCACATTGTGCTAGTTGGCTACTTCTTTAGGTATTCACTGTTCCATGTTCTCTATTATATGGCTACACTGATCTGACAGTTCATTCTCTCAATGTACTGTCACTAGGCCTTACATTCTCCTCCCTCATCTTTTCTGTATGACTTATGCTCATTCTTCCAACTCAAACATTTTTTTCTATGGAAATTGTTCTTTCATTGTATTTACCACAATTGTGTTTTTATATTTAGTGTAAGCAGTTATTTCTCACTTTAAATTGCATGTTCCACAAGATCAGATACCTACTTTTGTTCACTGTTGCATACCTAATACCTTCAAGTAATAACAGCTTAATAAATAAAATTTGAACAAATAAACCTCAGTTCTCCATTCCTACGACTATCCAGCATTATTGTAAGGGTCAAGTAAGATTGTATATGTGGAAACACAACACACTAAGAAAATTTGGAGCCAGGCATGGTGGTACACTCCTGTAATCCCACCACTTGGGAGAGTGAGGCAGGAGGATTGCTGCACACTCGAAACCAGCCCAGAGTACAGAGTGAGCTCAAGGCCAGCCTGAAGTGCAGAGCAAAACCCTGTCTGAAAAAGACGCCCCCCCACATACAAAAAAATTAGTATTACGATGTCCAAACAGATAGACTCTTATTAATGAATATTGTGTCTTCATTTTCACTGTGACTTAGGAATTTTTCAAAGAAGTGTCAAGAAGTTTTGTGGCAAAAAAAAAAAAAGAACAAAACAAACAAAAAAGAAGTATTGTGGCTTTAGTTCTCATCATTTTAATCTTTTTTTTTAAACTTTTTTTTAGTAGTAAAATACCAAAGAACAAGACGGAACAAAGCCAACTGAGACAGTATAGTGAAATTGGTACAGAACTTCACAGCAGGTTACCAGAGATAACAGTAATAAGTACTATAGTATATCTCATTTTCTTCACAATATTTCAGTTCTTTCAATCAGGTATATCAGAATCAAAGGAAATACAGAACATTATAGAACTTATCAAAACAATATTGAATAGAGCAATACAGTTGATCAGAACAAAGCAAAACAGTGAATAAAAATATTTGCCTTCAAAGAGATGGTAGCAGGAAATTCCCCTTATTTGCTGTATTGCATACAGTCAGCCTCGCAGGAGATGCTCAGATCTCTGCCCCTGCTTGCTAACAGGGATGGGGGGGTGGGGGTAGGAAGGGGATGGATATTTGAATCTCAGCCCATGTGCCAGTGGGCTCACAGCTGCTTACCAGGGCAGCAATCTGGTTACTTAGTTTGCCAGCACCCTAAATTCCAACATGGCGCGAATCTTAGGAGATGCTGATGGTTCTCACCTTGGGGTGGCCGTGGCTTGCCAGGTCAAAACCACTTAACCAGGGCGGCAAGCTGGGTGCTTGGTTTCTGAGCACCCTAAGTTCCAACATGACGTAGATCTCAGGAGACACTGATGGCTCTCATGGTAGCAGCTTTCCAGGCCACAGCCGCTTACCAGGGCGGCGAGCTGGTTGCTTACTTTACCAGCGCCCTAAGTTCCAGCATGGCGCGGATATCAGGAGATGCTGATGGTTCTTGCTCTGGGCCAGCCGCGGCTTGCCAGGCCACAGCCACTTACCAGGGCAGCAAGCTGGCTGCTTGGTTTCTTCATCATTTTAATCTTTTGATCTGCCTCCCCCAAGTTCTTGCATTTCTCCCAGTGTTTTAGCTCTCACCATTTTTTCTTGTTTTCCAAGTTTCAGGTCTCCACCTCTTGCTTTTCTTTACTTCTTGTAATGGTTAATACATTGTGTCAACCTGAGAAGTTTAACTAAGTAACTCAGCAGTTCTACATCCTAAGATGTAGAAGACATGTCCTGGGGCAACTGTTTATACTCCAGGATGTTGTAATGGTTGATTCATTGTATCAACTTGACAAATTTAGGAGTTTAAGTGACTCAGCAGGGCTCCAGGGTCCTCACTTTGTGACTATTTTTAGCCTGTGCAAGAGGAGGGTACTGAGATGGTATGGGTAGCCTTTATACAGTATAAGAGAGAAATAGAGGCTTGCTTCTCTCCTTTTTGCTCTTGTTGCTTTTGCTTTCTTCTGCCATGAACTGTTGCCCCTCATCTTGCCACCTTGTGTTGGAGCCAGCTAATTATGGATTGAAACCTCCATAAATCTTTCCTTTCTTAATTTTGTGTGCTGGGTATTTTGTCCCAGCAACTAGTGTAAAGTAACCAACACACTCCATTCTCCAGAGTTTTTAGAGTATCAGGTGTCTTTGTTAAGTACATTTGAATCAGCTTATTTATTATTTCTCTGCTTCCATTGATGATAGAATAATATGCAAGCTTCTAAATGGTGCTATGAGGTTCAGAGAGATAAATGACTTTCAGAAGAATACTAGAAAGTTAGAAAGTTGTGCCTGGACTAAAAATCCATTTCTGACTTATCTATCAGAATTCCTCCCACAGAACTACATGACATTTCTGGCTGGCTGCACTATCAAATAGCGTATGTTTTTTAATCTCTGAAGAATTTTTTAGCCTAATAAAAAATCTCTGAAAATTCCAAAACTAAACTCAAAATGTAACATTGTCCCCCAAATGCCACAATTTCAATGAATGACCATAGTCCAACAAAGTTTTTAAGTGTTCTTCACTTGATGTGGGCTGCTATAAACTTGATGGATTTATTGAGATGGTTGCAGCATTTAAGAAAATAAGACTCAATACAGATAAGATTCTATAAAGTTGATATCTAGTGAGAATAGAGTTATGGTATAGAAGAGAATATGGTCTCATTGTCAGAGGAGATGATACTAGCCCTATGAAATAGATACTAGGGTACAGTAGGATTTACCAAGTCTAGGGTGATGAGGGAGAGAAAACTAGATCCTAGAGGAGAATTCTATAGGCTACCTTCCATTTTTGTCCAGTTGGGCCTACCCTTACACCCTGATGTGCATGGCTCTACTAGCAGAGATTCTCTTCCTCCTCACAGTATTCCCAAGGAAATTTTCCACTCTAGTAAAGGAAAGATCTTTGTCACTTGCCTCTTAAATGCCTGTGTGTATCCAAAAATGACAACTTGTTTCTTAAGACTCAGGCAATCAGTCTTCAAATGCTTCCTGAATTCACAAACCAAAAGATGTTTTTTGGCTTTCCTTAGCAGACTTTATTCACAACTGGCTATAGCACGGTAATTTTCCCCAGCAGTACCTACTGAATAAAGGCTTTAGTATTATGGAATTGGAAAAAGTCCAATTTGGATAATGTTATTTTGGTTCTGTCAGAGAGATTTGAATGTCATTTTAGCTGGGGAACAGTTTGTATTACATCATTTAGGAGACTTGGGTCACATGGTAGTGATAGGTGTCTGTAAGTGTCTTAAATGACAGAATATATAAAGGGTTTGATGCATCGGAGCCTGGAGGACCAGTTTGTAATCTCTCTCTATATTTCTACAGGTAGCTGTTTGACATAAGTCCTGAGGACTTTTATTTTCTTAACAGACAAATGAGTTATAGTAGAATGAGTGTAAGAGAACCATGAAATAGAATATGTTACTTGACAAATTTAATTTTGCAAAATTTGAATTTTCTCATGTGTCATATAGGTATATTAGCAGCTTTGGGATTCAACAAGATAATAATTATAAATTGTCTGGTTTAATGTGATTGAAAGCTATAGACTATGGAGTCAGAACAAAATGAATTAGAATTAACTATCAATACTACAATGAGCAAAGTATCCTTAGGACTTCTGTTATCTTACATTTAAAACAGGAGTAATAATACTTACTTTATAAAATCCTTGTACTAATAAGGTGTGAGGGGATGAATCTAAAGTGTGTGTTGTATAGATGTCCAGTAAATGTTGGACTTTTCTCCATTTCTCATCACCACCCTCCCTACCTCCAAGTCCAAGTATTTTCCTAACTCTAAAATTCTCTTGTGTATAATTCTAACACATAATTCTTTATTAAATGAAATGAATCAAAAAGCAGGTAATTTTTAAATAATGTAGGACTTCTAAGTGATGAGTGCACTGACAGTTTTTTTTTAAAATAAAGCTTATATTAATTTTGAAATGATCTTTTTCATTTCGTGGAGAAATTTCTTCTTTTAAAGGAAGATTTCTAATATTAGTATGTGTTTATCAGAATAATGTATAACATGATTTATCCACCATCTCTTGAAAAAGTTTTCAGTTTTTAGCTTTTGTTAGATTCATATTTTCTTTAATACAGTGTTTTTCAGTAAATTTATACAGCTCAAAGTTAAAAAATATAACATATAATAAGTACACAAAAATGACTTATTTGTGTTTCAAAGAATTAAGTCTTTGTAGCTTTTATTTCATAATAAATTTGGAGCGTTGACATATGTAAATGCTGTAGGTGTTGTCCATAGCAGACAAACTTTACTTGAAACCAGGGCTTTTTTTTTTTTTTTTCATGTGTCAGATAGTTTTTAAAAGATTATTATATCTGAGGTTTTTCTTGTTTAGCTTTTTGAATTTTTAAAAGTATATATAAGTATGTTCTTGGGATATTTATGTGTGTATAAGAACCAGTAACCATTAAGTAAACATATACACATGTGTATACCAAAATTTACTAATTCTTGTATTAACTTGAGTGAGAGCCCAGAAGTATACTTAAAAGTAAAATACTGCCAAGTGCACTATTCCCTCTACCCTTTGAGACATCTAAAGGATAAGAGATGAAAAACGAAAATTAAAAGATGGTACAGTTACATTAATAGCTGACAACATAGACTTTCAGATAACATATGGAGGAGAGTAACTACATAATGGCAAAAGATCTATTCACTAAGAGGTTTTAATGCTAAAAATCAGATGCACTTAGCATGTAAGTCTCAAATCATACAATGAAAATCTTTGGTGGAAATTCTGGCGGGGGGATGACAAATCTATTATGATACCACACATCATCCCTCTTAGAAATCACTCAAATTAACTAGAACATAGAGGATAACTCAGACTATGTCTCTAATGAGTACCCTCAGGTGTAAATATAGCACTTACAGATATCATTATCAGATCATGCTAGGTATGTTATTCTTAAATGAAATATTTTAAATGTATTATTAATATTTTTATATCTAATAATAAATACCTAGTTTCTATACCAAGCTGAAAATGTTTTTATTAGCTACATTAGGCATCTATCTAAATTTTAAAACAATCATATCTTACAAAGTCAAGTCAAAATGATATTCAAATTATTCTAATTCTCCTGTAGTCTACAGAGATAAAATATATTAGTGTGAAAATAATTATACTGAAACATTATGAAATAATATATTATGTGTTTATCAAAGAATGAAAATGCATAAGTTAAAATTATATTTATACTGAATTTGAATAGTCTATATTTTCCTTATTTTAATTGGTGCTTTTAAGTTCTCATTGACTACTGAATTAAATTTATCTTGTCATCTCAAGTCAGAATACTTGAGGCCCAGAGCTCAGTTAGATAACTATTTAAATACTCATGTATTTATATCACTTTGGAGTGGTTTTTTCTCTAGATTTAGGCAGAATGTATATTACTCTAGAAAGTTAAAAGTCTTTTGTATTTTATCTTGGAAGGGAAAGTGTCCGCCCAAATTAAACCAATAGATATTTACTGCATGGCTAGACTATGCAGAACAGCCTCTTATGTTCTGTGGTAGCTAAAATTAGAATATAAGGCCAAGATGTGCCTTCAAGAACCTTAGAATCTGATACAAAACACAGACACAATCAAGCTTAAGATTCTTTTAAACCATAACTTTTTGTTTCTCTGAGCTGGGAATCAAACACATGCTAGGGCCTTGTGCGTCCTACGCAAATATTGTACTGCTGAAATACATCTCCAGTTCTCCCAACCTTTTTTTTTTTTCCCGAGCTCTTGACCTCCTGCTCGCCAGGCAGGCACTTATGCCGCTGAGCTAAATCCCCAGTCCTTCTCCCAACTTTTAAACCAGGAATTCTAGAGATTCACAATGAGAGTTTAGGAAGTTGATTGTAGGAGAAAAAAGGTTGTGATTGGCCAGCAAGGATTAACAAAATAAAATTGTTTTTCTCAGATAGTACCCATTTATTTTACTATACCAAATTTGGTATAGTTATTTCAGACTATATTTTCTGGGATGAAAAGCCTGCAGCATTGTCCATATGCTCGAGACCAAAGTTGTTAGCATATCTACCCAAATTTTGCCAAGGAATTAGATGCTGCTGGAAAAATATCCAGTGTTCCTATGTTTGCTATCCAGAGTTCCAGTGTTGTGAGGTAAATGGCATCCCATTATTGACTAGACATTTGCCAAATGGTTGATTAGTACTCTTTTTGCATACAAAGCAGGCTTGAGACGCATCCTTGCATATATGAAGGTTCTGTAGTTTTGATGAGCTGAAAGTAACCACTAATGAATATAATAGCTCTCTAATATAGTTGTTTTTCCTCTACTGGAATTTCTTTGATAAAATAAGGAATCAGTTGAGGTAAAAGCATCTTTGTAACTGATGATTTGGTTTTGATTTGCAGTGTGAATATCTTGTGATTGTAAAATAAGACAAAGGGCTCATTTTCGTAAAATCCTGGACTCTTATTTATAGTTAATATTTTCTATATTGATTTTACAAACTTTTATTAGTGTGTCTTTATAAGTGCTAAGAAAATATCTTGAGAAAAAAATCCTGTATTTCTATTCTGCCTTTTGTGTGTAGGGTGATTTTTAACTTTCCCAAACTGTTAAGATAATGAAATTATGTTGCCTTCCAAGATTACTATTGAGCTAATTTCATTCACCAATTGGTGTGACTTTCTGCATATTTTTCTGTTGAATTTCCAGTTTTATATTGTTATTTTCTCCTTTTATTTTTGTGAGTGTTTAATACTTTAAGATGCTGTTACAAAGCCAGTCTTCATTAGTGATGGCTTGCATTTTCAGCCTGTGTGTGTATGTTTAATATATATCTATAGATAGATAGGCAGATAGATAGATAGATAGATAGACAGATATAGATATAGATAGAATATAGATATAGATCTGAGAGAGAGACAGTGAGAGGAGCAAGAAGAAAGAGGAGAAGAAGGAAATGACACTGAAATTCATGTTAACTCTGACCAGGTAATGGACTCTGGACATTTGTTGATCAAATCATGCTCATTGTGGCAAATGCAGATCTGTCTAATGTTGTTTTGCTAGCGGACATTAGCATTCCTTATGATGTGGATGTGTTTCCCATGCCTTTTGGTTCCTCATCTAAATAAGAGGAGCAAACAATGTTCAGAGTTTAGCCATCATGGTTCTATATTTTCTGTAGTCTAGACTGAAATAAAAATGGAGTAAAAGACCATTTTATTTATTTTTAAATCCCCTATCAGCAGAAAGTAATTAACTGAAGATCCACAATTAGCCTCACAGCAGTCCATATTAACCATCTCCAGCCATCCCAGGTCTTTTCAGAGGTGGCATAATTCTGAGATTATTTTGCACTTGAAACAGAGAGCATTGTAATAGCTAGCCTGAAAGACATTTAAGAGTCTGAGGTTTTTCCTTTTTCTTTTGGGTTAATATCTACTCACTCTAATGATAATTTCTTCACTTGCATATGATTTAAAAACAAATGGAAAAATGCTTTCTTCCTATCTAATATAAAACTTTCTTTCCTTTGGTAAATTTATAAGTAGCTGCTTTGTTTTGGCTGGAAATTTCATTATTGAGTTAGTACTTGACACAAAATGAATCAAACATTAAAGCACAATGAAGAAAACCTGAAATCCACTGCTGGCTGGTAAAGTGTAGTTGCTGTCTCTGCCATGTTTACATTTTGGTTTGGTTTGGTTTTAAAGGAAATGTTCAGTTGTGCAGCATTCTTGCATAATTCAGATGCTGCACAAAGCTGAACCCTGGGAACCTATTATGTAGCTTCTCTTTTTATACTATCTACTTTTATAGGTTTAAATTACATTTGGTGACAGTTTTTGTGGTTGAAGTAGAAACTTTTTTTTCTTTTCTTTTTTTTTTTTTAAAGTTAAACCTGTGATAAGTAATTGTCACAGTTAGCGCCTTGGTACAATACTAATTTGAAGTGACATGTCCATACTGGCCCTCAGTAACATGAAGAAGCCTAACAGGTGTGAGGGGTGTGGCTTCCCATGGGCTCTGTTGAACTTCTAACCAGGGAAAAATAGCAGAAAAAGTGAAATGAACCTTGAATAAAGCTGTCAGCAGTAATTATCTCAGCAACACTTTGTGGGGAGATAAAATAAGCACTGCTGCTTTTACAACCCGAACTCACTGCATCCAAGATAGATTTTTCACCCATTTAACATTAACTGGTGAATACCTTTCAATAGCTGGTTCCAAAGAACCTAATTAAATAACAACAACAATAACAATTATCGTGGAATACAAACTATTGGGAGATAAATTATTGTTTTTATTTTAATACATGGTTTCTTTTGGTATTTGCTTTCAATTTTGGTAACAAAACTTTTTCATACTTCTTGCTTTGTTAAACCATTGTGTGTGAAATTTCTAGTGATATATAGAATATTTTAATCCCTTTTGGGATAGGATACTTTCACAATTTAAAAAAAATTACTTAAAAGTTTGGTTTCCAGTTACTTTGTGAGTGTTCATTGTATTGGATTGCCCCACATAAAACAAGATAATATATGAGTCAAATGTGTGACCTGTAAATCATCATGTGAACACTGCTGTACTTGAATAGAGGAAGAATCCAGAAACATTTGATACATCTTTTGTAATGTCTTCCCAAGCACAGTCTATTTTCATTTTCTTTCATGGCAATGTTTTTAAAATATAATTCACTCAGCAAAATAATTCAAATGATATAACAACTATGTCTGACCTGAGAAATACAAAGTTATATTTTGTTATAGATTTCCTTGCTGTTGAAGTTAACTGAAAAAAAAAAAAAAAAAGAAAAACCTGTTAAAATTTTGCAGCATAAGTTACTCTGTTTCTTTCATTGTCTTTTTATGCCTTAAAGAATAATTCTATATTTTGAGTAATTTAATGACATCTAAAGACTTAAGATTGCCATGTTCCTGCACCCAAAAATTAGCAAGCTAACCAGGTTGGTTCACATTTCAAGTAAAAGTGATATTTAAAGAAAGGTAAGAATCAACTTTTGTTAGTTCTGACTCCACTCTGCTTTTTATTAACTCTGATCATGAGTGACTCTGACTCACATTTTTGTCTGTGACATAGCACTGTGGCAGACTCTGCCAAGTTCATTCTCACTAAGAAGTCACAATAAGGATTAAATGTAGCAGAATAAAACAGAGCACTTTATTTGTAAACTTATAGCTTAGCAGACCATTAGTTTTATCAAAGCAAAAACTTTCCCATGGTGTAGCTCAGTAACAGTTAAGTGAATAAATAGTAGTTTTTTACACACAAAGCAAGAACAGTTTATTTCCCGCAGCAAAATCCACATTATCAAGTATGATATGTAGACAGACTGACACCCTCACAACAATTTTGTTGCTTAGAAAATTTTACAGAAGCTGATACTGAGACTAAGAAAATAGCAAAGTTGTCCAAAGTCATGCAGCTATTAGCGAGCAGGATTTCAAACCCTGGCAGTGTGGCTTTGGAGTCTAAGTTTGTAGTCACTCTTTTTTCACACCCATCCAAGGAAGCATTTCTACTTATCAAAGAGATAGCCTTACAGTGACACGTTTTTCCATGGACTTCCTTGGTGAGAGTAAAGATAATTTGAGAAACTTGGGGAAGCATTTTGGGATGAAATTTCTCCACATTTAGCGGGCTACTCTTCAAGCTTTCACCAGCCTCAAACAGTAAATTTGCTGATCCACTGCATTCACTGAAGCATAATTGCTGTCTGTTTCGGCATGATCCCTTCCCCAGTAGCAGAAATGTCATACAGGGACATGGTCTACAAATGTATGATAACAGAGTGTTGATCTCTGTTTTGATCTCTTCAGTCATGTCCAGCACCTTGGCCCACCTACATAAAACGTCGGCCTGTGACATAACCCCTGTCATTTAGGATTCTGTCTTCCCCTTAGGAGGAGAAAAGAATGTGGAATTCAGCAAATCCATTTTTGAAAAGTCTTACAGGTGATAAAAGTGAGAAAATAAAACTGATTTGAGGTACACAATAAATAAGAGGAAGGCTTAGGTTTTTAATCCAGGTCCTATGTTCTGTGTATAGTGTCCTTCTCGTATATATACCAGTGTTTTACACACATAGAATCACGTTATAGACTACACTATTAGAAGAGTGCCACAAAAGGGCACAATGCAGCTTACAGATACAGAAGGACATTTTCTTTGTTTTAATTGTGGCAACAGGAAAAGAAAAAATGACTTACATGTTTGGTAAATGTACTTTTTCTTTATATTCTCAGTAGTTTTAACTGGAACATGCCTTTCTTTTGCCCCTGATAACCTGTTGTTCTGACCCTCAATGATGATTAAGTTCATCATACAGAAATTCAGTAGGAAACCTGTAGCAGATTCTGCCTTTGGCTTTCACTTTGTAACATACCCTTTGAAAATCTAAGTCATAAGCAGGTATTAAGTGCTATCAGTAATAAGCTCTTAGAAGCACTCAGAGCTACAATATCTAAATATACTGTCAACTAGTCAGCACTTTCAAGAAGGTTATATAGGAAAAAATAAAGATTTAAATAAATGTTATTCACTTAGGAATTACTTTGCTAAGTATTGGCCAACATATTTTGAATATCTTGAGTATGGAAAAGATTAGCATATTTGGTTGCTTTGTATATGTTTCAGATGTATATTAATTTAATTAACATAAGCTTATGTAAAATACTTAAATTATACCAACACTGTCATATAGGCTTAGACACTAAGACAGAAATAGGCTTTGCAACTGAAAACACCTATATTTAGTAATCTTTCCTTCTGTAAAGGAAGTAGAAATGTAGTATGGATTTTATTTTATTTTTAAGTTAAAATTTAATCTACTATGCTAATAAGTACTTTTCCACTTATGTTTTTAATGCTATTCACAAAGATACTAGCCCCACTTCTCAGTTGAGGAAACTGAGGTCTCAGTAAGTCATGTAACTTGCCTGCGAAATATCAAAGATAGGCCTCAAAGCCCAGTTTACCTGTATCCAAGTGCCTGACATGTGTGTAAGAAGAACTCAAAAATGGTTTTTAAATCACTGAATGATAGCCTCTATGTAACTATATAGTTAATATGACTTATTCTTGAATGATCTCAATTATTAAATAATAAGGGAAAGAAATGGGAAATCAGAAGAAATCTACACATGTACATTTTTTTCCTTCATCAGCTTCACTGATTAGAAGCAATGCATTCATGTTCCTCTTCTGCCCTCCACCAGAGGGTGCTCAAAAGCAATTATATAAAGAAGCTAATACAGGAAATAAGGAACAAGCCATTTTAATTCACAGTATGTAATATTGTACTGTGTGCAAAAGAGTTGACTTTAAAACAAAACTCTTGATTCAATGAAATGACTTATTTGATTTAAAGTTGCTTTGCAAATAACAACTTGCCTACCTTCTTCGCTAGTGAAGTACTTTCTGATAAGCAAACCTGAATGTTCTGTTTGAATATGTATGTGAAAGACTATGCCTTTGTGTAGTGTTAGGCTTGTCTAATAGGGCTATAATTCTTTGGTGTAATTTAGTAGTCTTCAGAACTTCTATTGTACTCACTAGAATCAATAAAAATATCCAAGAATACTATGGTATCTATGTTTAGTTAGCTATCTATGGTATCTATGTTTAGTTAGCGGTCTATATATCTACCTAGAAATTTCACTGATTTTATTATAGGAAGCAACTCTTTATCTTCCTAAGGTTTAACCTGTTTTGGAGAACTGAAATGCAATAGAAAATTTAAAACAACAACAACGTAACTTCCTATGTAGAAAAATCTCTTCTTGGTATAGAAAACCCAAGATAATGTTGGACCAATATGGGGAAGCATAGACATGGGAAATTATAATGTCAAGGAAAAAGAGATAGCATCATATAATTCCCCTGAATGTTGTCAGATTAAAAGAAACCCTGCCACTGGTAGATAGCATGTTCCTGTAACCACAGTTCTCTGGTTAGCTGAAGCAGGAGGATCACAAGTTTGAACCCATTCTGGGAAACTTAGCAACTTAAATTAGTGCATCAAAATTTTAAAATTTAAAAGGGGTGGAGATGTAGCTCAGTGTAAAGACCCTGAGTTCAGTCCCTGACATCAGGTGTGCACGCACGTGAACACACACACACACACACACACACACACACACACACATCAAAGACATTTTAAATTATTTTCATTTACATTTCTAAAATAATTTAAAGAAATTTGAGATAATTAAATCAAGATAATTTGTATTTTTGCAGCTAACTATAAGAGCTTTAAAATTATTTAGAAAAACCTAGATAAGGAGTCAAGAAAACATGTTTTTGTACTATCACTAAATAAATGTGAAACAACACTGCCTCTTCGTACTGTATTTTTCTCTCATGGTAAACAGTAGGATTACATTAGTTCTTTGTGTGAGGAGAAACATTCCTCTCATTTGAAATCTTCCATGGATTGTGGGACTACTACTACTAGAAATTTAACAGTAGCCTTGCTGTTCATTTTCCCTGGAAATTCTCATTTCTAAGTTGGAATAGGGCAGAGGATGTTTAGCAAGGGAAAGTATAACTTTCTGTGCTTCATCTAAGGCTTCAAAATCTGTGGCTTCTTGGATGGAGTACTAGCAATTGATGAATTTTAAAGACCTACCAACTAACTCTAATATCTTAAAAATCTAAAATGAAGGCATCAGCTATAGCAGTCATCCTTGTTTCTTCCCGTTCTGCTTGTTTGCTTGCTTGCTTGCATTTAGGTGCAAGGCAAACAAAACAAACAAACAAACAGCCTCAAAATTTGTTACTGTTGTTATTTATTCCATTAAACCTTATCAACTTGCCAAATCAGTTAAAGACTATGACACAGCAAGGCCAGGCAGTGAACAGTTTTCTAAGCTGTTTACACAAGAGTTTTGTAGATAATTGATCTTGACTTACATATCTCTTTTAATATTTGATTGGTTCCAGAATATTATTAGTCATTTCCTTTTAACAGTGTGCTTTCTTATGAGGTGACTAAACTGCTATTTAACCCTGCTACAAGAATGTGGCAGTGGGCTAGTCCAGACAAGTGAGTGTGTACTTGGTAACTAGCATTCTTAATAAGCTTGCTTCGACCTGCCACAAATTAAGGCTCTGTGACTTTTCTTGCATGTAAGTGATTTTTTAAAAAAAGCTTGAGTTGTGAATAAAAATAAGCTTTTTTGATTTATACTTTGATTGGCAATAAATGAAGTTCCAGCCTAATGATTCAGTTTAGTTTAAAATTACCTCAATAATCTATCCAGTTGAACAGTGAGCATTTAAAATATACAGGAATGATCCTGACATTAGTTATCCTCAGAACCTCTTATTCGTAGAAGCCTGTGTTGGAAAGATGATGTGGTAAAATAACTCCATGATTTTTAAAGTTAAAACTGGCTTGCTACTTAGTAACTGATTTATCTTAGATAAGCCTGTTTATCTCTGAACCTGTTTTATAGCCTATGTGATCATAATCTTTAATTTGCAGAGTTGTCCTGTATGGTTGATACACGTTAAGTACTTACTGTATAATACCTGACAAATGATGGCCGGTAGGAGTAGCTGTTTTATTTAAGCCAAAGAACATAATTATTGTTTATCAAACCACAAGACAAGATGTAGTAGGGTCTTAATAGTTGTTTAAATTTGTAGATTTTATTGGCTAGGAAATAGAACTACCTGATATTAATTTTGGCTCACCACTCAGAACCTCTGTGGCTGTGGGCAAGATTCTTCATCTGTGTTAATATTAGTGACCTGACCTCATCTTTTTTTTTTTTTTTTGTATGGAGGATCGAACTCACGACCTTGCGCTTGCCAGGCAGGCACTTATGCTGCTGAGCTAAATCCCTGGCCCATGACCTCATTTTTTATTGTTTTGTGTGGTTTGATTTCTTGAGACAAGATATTGCGACTAGCTCAATATAGCTTCAAACTCAAGATTCTCCTTCCTCAGCCTCCTACATGCTAGAATTATAGGTGTGTGCCACTACACCTGACTTGTAACTTCACCTTTTTTTTTTTAACTTTAAAAAAAACAAAAACAACAATAACAAAATAAAAACAATGATGCAGGATTTCAAAACAAAATAACAGGAAATTAACATGTTAGTATTTTGCATATTGTTATCTTCAGAGTAGTTATTTGGATTATAAGATCTAGGCATGAAAAAATCAGTCAAACAATGAAAACAAGCTATTCTTTTTGATGAACTCACGGAGATCAGTAGTATAGTTATCTATCATAACTTCATCTTTTAAATGGATATTATAATAATAACTGCTCAGCAGGGTTACTGAGTTAAGTACAGTAATTCATGTAAAGCAATTCATGTAATTTAAATACTAAGCTCATTCATAGCAGTTAAAAATCAGGTGTTTTTAAAAATGCTAAGTATTTGTGTACATATGTTGAAACTTACCAAATTGTACAGTCCAAAATATGTGTAGTTTATTGTAGGTTAGTTATACTTTATGAAAGCAATATTCAGTGCTGTTTATATTTATCTTCATCTTCTCAGAGCAGTACAACGATTGTGTTCCATGCTAGTGTTTAGTAGCACTCCCAAGCCTGGGTAGAACTCACTGTGCTTGTGTCTTGTTAAGACAATGACATGCTTGAGATACAGTTTTTAAAAAAGCTTTCATTATTGTTCTCTTTAAAACACAAGTTCACATTTTGCAAATTGATTTATTGAAAAATAGGCACAAATAATAAAACTAGAGTGTCATGCTTGTTCATTTGCATTACTAGGTATGCCACATGCAAGGCAAGGTGCTTACAGATGGCTTAACCCAGTCTTTTCAATAATGTATTAAGATTGTACCCCATTAGAGCTAAAAAGCTTCTAAGAAGTCCTTCATTGAGTCACCCTCATATTTTGCAAAAGGAAGGTTCCTAATGACTGACATAAAGCCCATAAGTCAGGTCGTCTAACTTCCACAATAAATTGTCTTAAGTATTTATTATTATTAATTAGGAAGACAGATATACAATAGGTATGTATTTAAAAGAAGACTAAAATTTGACTGTAGAATGAAAAATATTTTGGAGAACTAATTCATATTTTAAAGGAAACTGGCATTTTAAAAAGGCCTTATAAACACCTTGAGGGCCAAGCATAAAATAATAATACTGTATTTTTCTAATAACTGAACAGAAATAGCTAGTGATAAATCACTTGCTGTTAATATAAATAGAAGTATTATGAAAAGTAATTGTTTTCTAAAAATTTAGTGAAGTAAATGACATTCTTTTTTCATATTTGTTTGCACATCTTCTTAATATCTGGCTTAATGAAGACAAATGAATTTTCCTATCTTTTTCCTGCTGTATTTATTCTATAATATACTGTTCTAATTGAAATAGATGAAGAAAATTTGACATTACACAGATCTGTAATTAAAATAGTCTTTCCAGATAATTTTGGACATTTGTTTTTAATAATAAACTAGAATTTAACAATTAATACTTTCCTAAAGTTAGTTTCAAGGTAGAATCTAAAGTCTTATATCAATAAACATTTTTAAAAACTTTGTTATAGTAAGATGCATTGTCCTTCCTCACACTTTAAATACATCCTTTATGTAAAATTTTATATTATGCATTCATTGTGCATTTGGAGAATATTGATACTCTGAGACAAGTTTTCTAAATGTTAATGTACTTCATTATATGATATCAAAAAAGTGTCTGTTAATATGACCACTGATATTGTTAAAATCTTTTAAGTGTTGAGAAGCTGTCAAGCTCACTGTGGCTTATGGTTTCCAAAGTTTTAATTTTTATTTGAAAATTCAAATTTTGGTCATTGACAATAGATACTGTCAGACCTATTTCATATAGTAGTAGGCTCATTTCATTTATCTTGGAAGAAAAAATGTGCCAAATACAAATAGCCATAATTTGGGGGCTAGGGGTTTAACTCAGTGGCACAAGTACCTGCCTGACAAGCACAAGGTCATAAGTTTGATCCCCAGTACAAAACAAAACAAAGCAAACCAAATAACCATAATTTTTCTGCCAGTCATTTAAATATTCCATGGGGGAAAAGGGAGTTGGTTTAGCACACAGTGCAAACAATTGCACAAGTGCTTATTCTTCAACACAACTATCATCTTTTGTATGTAACAGGAATTCTTTATTCATACTTCCCATTTGTCACATAAATATTAAAAGATTGAGTCAAGGTTTTATTAAAAATAATTTTTACTGATTCAATAGGGACAGTTTTAAATAAAATTCGCATTTTTATAGTAAGTACGGACACTGAAGATTTTAACACAATTTGATACTATTAATTTAGATATAAAAATGCCATTTTGGCCTACCATTCCTTTTCATGAAATAATTGTGTTTGAATTTTATGTGCATTTTTATATGTAAGCATCATTACCACTAGTCATATTTTGTAGCATATATCTTCTTCATATTAAGTTGTTGGAGATTTAGCACCACTTTAAATGATTGTATCATGCTCTTTTTGTACGTTTTATCCCAACCACAAGTACTCATTCATAGAATTATTTTTTAAAAAGTACTTGTTGAACATGAGAAACATGAAGTATAAATAAATTAAGAGCAAAATAAATGATAAATAATAGAAACAGGGAGATAACATCTTTTGGAAATAGGAAGGGAAGCAAGTGAAGCAGGGAGGGCAGGAGGAGAGGAAGGGATGTAAAAAGAATTAAGAAATGTCACGTACATCAACCACTACCTACAGAGAACATAATCGTTACATGTTGCAAACATACTAAAAAACAATATTTGCTGGATATCTGTTGCATACTAGGAATTTTCTTATTGCTTTACCCATGTTTAACTTAAGCTTATTCTTACCTCACGAAAAAAGTATTAATCTGATACTGTCTCTATTTATGTATCATTAGGTCAAGCATGTTTTTTCATTTATTTGTTTTCATTTGTCTTACAAGTGTATAATCATATATTTTTAAAGTATCTTTTATTTAACATCTTGTTTACAAGGGCTTTTAATACTTGCAATTTTGAGGTCATACTTCTAGGAATAATCATGGAAATTGATAATAAATGTCTTTCTTTATTAATGAATTCTTCCAGATAAGCTCTGTAAGCTCCTGAAACATGGTTGACTGGGGTTATTTCAGGGTTGTTTCTTTCCCAGACAGTGTATTGTAATTCATAATAAAATATTTGTAGTAGTACAGGAACTTTTCTAAATAAATATAAAACAGTTTCTTCTTTTCAGATAGGTTATTTTGGGTAAAACTTACATTTATATATTTTTGGTATGTAAATGTCTTACAGACTTTTTAGATTCTATATCTGTCTTGTAATTTCAATTTTTTGTATTCTTAATATGCTACTCATATTTGATTATCATGTATTTTAGAAGCATTTTAATCTCAGATATTTTTTCATTCCCATTCAACTATAGGGATTCTCAGTTTTCTTAGTGATACATTTGGAAGAGAACTAAATGGATTGTTACAATGTAAATCTACTAATGGAATTTTTTGTCCTCTACCTTTGAGTTACAAATGCTATTTGTATTATTTGTTATGTAGCCTGTTCTAACGTTAATTTCCATATATTTAAGATATAAGGCAACCTATGAGGGACTGCTTCTGTCTCTCTCTCAGACAGAAACTTTCTTTCTCTCAATAAATATATTCTGCTCTTAAAAAAAATTTAAGCTTATGGTATTCACTCAAATGTAGATCATTGTTCTTTGTGCAGGAGGACTTTATTGGATATTTTTTGTTCCTAAGGATTAATAGTTTATAAATTATGTACCACAACAAAGTCTATCTAGGAGACATAAGTAATGTTGTGATTGCTGGGGAAAGGCTGTGTGAGATCCATATTCATAGTACTGGTGTACTTTTGCTGTTTAAAAAAAAACTATGTTTTACTATGTATTCATTATCTTTTGGGTTTTAAGTTATAGTCAGGTTTTTACCCTGAATACTTCCTTACTTTTAAAACTGTTGACTGTTAAATTGATGCACATGTATTAGTGAATAGGCAGGAATAAATTAATAACTGTTGGAACAAGTAAATTTTTTAAATGTATCTTTCAAGAATTATTAGACCCTTTTGCTTGAAGAGAAATCAGTTGGTATTCATAAAACCTAAAATGAAGTCATGTTTGCTTATGTTTACCCAAATTTAATTTAAATTTCTAAATTATTACTTTCTGACCTACTATAAACCTCAGTAGAAGTAAATAAATGCTGCCTTAATTGTTTTGGCTAAGTGAGGTGGGTTCTTTGATAATATTTTAGAAAACACTAAGGGCTGGAAATTGACTGTGTACCAAGTACTATGCTAGATTCTTTACATGTTTTATAAGTTTATAAGCTTTTATAATATATGAAATTATGTATTAATATAGATTAAAGCCTGAAGAACTTTGTAACTATGTGTTAATATTAGAAACAAACTAAATGCCTTCGACATATACTCCTCCAGGTACTCTTACTCCCGGAGAGTTATGAAATTGAGCTATTATTCTACTAATCAGAAAATAGAAGTACGTTTGGGGGTATATGGTTTGCGTTATGGTTCACTATTACAGTTTTCTGGAGCTCCAGTCTGTTGTCTAATGACAGCCTTGGTGATCATATTATCTCAAATGTGAAAAAAACTTTCTATTTTAGTTCCAAAAATAATAGAAAAACTGTAAATATCCAAAAAATAAAATTCTTTTGTGAAATATGACCACATTTTGTTTATAAATACTGGATTCTATTTCCTGCAGGTGTGTCTTGCTGAGTCAGGGCTCTCTCATCCTTGCCATCGGCTCACTGTGGGAAGACGGTCTTTACCTGCGCAGACCCGGGAGCAGTCAGAAGAGGTGAGCCCATTTGCCAGCTTCTAATTGAATGGAAGGCTTGTGTCCTCAACCCACCTGCTCACTTCCTATTCTTTATTTTTAATCTGCCACTGCAAGAATCCATAAAGTTAATGTGGCATGAATAAAGTCTCAGTAAATTCTTGAAGGCAGGAACCTTCCATACAAGATTATTGTAATGTGCCCCTTCATGTTCTGTTAGTTTCATGTTTCGACAGACAGGATTCAGACTAATGCTTAAAGTGATCTTTACTTAAAACTGTCACATTGACAAGAGAATTTTTTTTATTTTTTTCTGCTTCTGATGTAGAGTACATTTAACAGACTTTATCTGGGAGATCCTTAAATGCATTGGGTGGGGCACCTTCTACGAGCCAGATACTGCTTGATGTTGGATAACAAATATGAATAACACTGTACCTATACCAAGGTTCTCAGAGTTAAGAGTGATCACTAAAATAGTAATAACAGCATAAGGCCAAAAAAAAAAATACAATGATAGTAATACACACACAAGGAAGAAACAAACCAAATGGGTAGACAAGATTGAACATGTTTATGTATATGTTATGACTCTGCATGATGTATATGCACCTATAGGATATTAAAAGCCAGTATCTTATTTCTGTTCCAGGTCTAACTCTGACTTTGTTTATATTAGTTTTGAAAAATTAAAGAGAGTACAGACATTACCATTTTTTCATTTAAAAAGTACTTATAGAGTTCTTAGTATATGCTACAAAAAGTTACTAGTATGATTTTAAGAGAATATAACATTTAAAAATGTGTGTACCTAAATATATAGGACAAATACTAAAAAAATTGAAGTGGGAGATAGTAATAGTAAGGGACTTCAGTCCCACTTGCAGCAATGGACAGATAGATCATCTAGGCAGAAAATCATTAAGAAAATACTGAATTTATACTATGCTAATAACAAATCAACATATTTTCCTTATGGGAAAGTATAAATGTCTTGACCAAAGAAGGAAAAAGAATGATTGCTCTTTTTGTAAAACTAGGAAAAAAGGAAAAGTCATGTGGATTTTGCTGTTTTAGCCCAAACTATAAAAGTGCTTAATAAGTGCTTACTTAAGATGAAAAGGGCATTATTTGTGCACGGATATTTAGAGAAAAGTCATACTGTATGTAGGATTTGTTACTCTTTCAGATTTGGGCCATTCACTGGAGGTCTTTGAACATATTTCTTATGGATGAAGGTGGAAGGAGCATTTACTGAACTGTCTAACAAATTGAGTAACCTATAAGAAGCGAGTAAATTTCTAGAAATATAGAACCTTCCAAGACTGAATCAAAAAGAAATTGAAAATCTGAACAGATCAATAAAGAGCAAGGACATTGAATGTGTAATAAAAATTTTCTCATTTAAAAATAAAAAACAAACAAAACCCCTAGGCCCCCAGGATTTCAATGCTGAATTTTACAAAACATTTAAAAAATACCAAGACTTCTTAAACTCTTCCAAAACATCAAAGAAGATAGAATACTTCCAAACTTATTTTACAATGTCAGCATTACCCTGTTACTAAAACAAGAGTACTACAATAAAAAGAAAAGTATGTAGACCAGTGTCTCTGATAAACATAGATGTAAAAATTCCCAACAAAATAGTTGTATACCAGATTTGATGGCACTATGAGAGAATCATTCACTAAAATTGAATGGAATTTTCCCCTGGGATACTCAAATCTGTAATTAGGATACACCTCATTAACCAAAATTAAATACAAAAAAAGATCATTTCAATAGATATATAAACATTTGACACAATTCAATATTCTTCATAAAGCTCTCAACAAATTACATATAGAAGAAAATTACCTCAGCAAAATAAAGGCCAACTATGGCAAGCATGTAGCTAACACCATGTATTTCTTTTGGGTAGGCAGGCAATTCTGGGGCACTGGCACTGAGCTACATCCCCAGTCCTTTTAAATTTTTTTTTAAAATTTTGAGACAAGGTTTTGCTAAATTGCCCAGGCTGGGCTCAAGTTTACAATCCTTCTTCCTTAGGCTCCCACACTGCTGAGATTACAAATATGTGCTATACCCAGCTGCTAACATCATACTTAATGGTGAAAAGTTATTATTTTCATCTAAAATTAGAAGCAAGACAAGGATGCTTACTCTTCTCTCTTTTCAAACTACTAGTAGAAGCTGGGCATGGTGGCTCACATCTGTAATCCTAGCACTCTGCAAAACTGAAGTAAGAGGATCACAAGTTTGAATCCACCCTGGGCATCTTAGCAACCCAGTAACTTAGGGCAGGGACCCTGAATTTAGTCTCCAGTACTGGAAAAAGAAAAAATAGTACTGGAGGTCCTAACAGAGCAATTAAGCAAAAGAAAGAAATAAAATGTGTCTAAATAAGAGGTAAAACTGCCTGTGTTTGCTGAAGATGTAATCTTACACATAGAAAAATCCTGTTGCCCCCTCCAAAGAAGAAAACTGTTAGAATAGATAACTTCAGTACAGTTGCAAGATACAACATCAACACTAAAAAAATCAATAGCATTTTTTATATACTAACAAGGTACTATCCAAAACAGAAATGAAAATCCATTTAGAACAGTTATATGTGTATATTATATTACTATATACATAAGTATAAAATAGGAGTAAATGTAATAAAGGTGGTGAAAATCAGTGCATTAAATCTGTAAAATATTGTTGAAAAAATTTAAGAACAAACAAAATATTTCATGTTCATAGATTGCAAGAGTTAATATTGTTAAAATGCCCTTCGTCCCCAAATTTATAAACAGATTCAGTCCAATCTCTATCAAAACTCCAGTGATGTTTTTTGAAGAAATATTTAAAAATTCTAAAAATTTTACAGAACCACGTAAGATCCCACATGGCAGAGCAAACCTAAGCAAAAAACTTATACCTAAACACATCATATGGCTTGATTTCAAAATATATTACAAAATTGTTTTATTTAAAACAACATGGTATGGTTGTTAAAATAGATATATAGACCAGTAGAATAAAATAGACCAGAAATGAATCCATGAATTTATAAGGTTGAGTTGATTTTATTGAGAACATACCCTGGATAAAAGAGTTACTTCATAGTGAGGATTGATGAAATTGCATGCTTATGTCATACCACATATGAAAATAAAATCCATAGCTTAAAACATACTATTGGAAGTTACAAAACTACACTATGTGAAAACAGGGGGAAGTCTCCATGGCATTGTCCTGGGCAATAAGATTTCAGTTTTCTTTCCAAAAGCAGAGGCAACAAACAAAAGCAGAGTAAGTGGGATTGCATCAACCTAGAAAGGTTTCACAGAGCCAAACAAACAGATAACAGAGTGAAAAAACAACTTACAGATTGGAGCATATATTTTTATACCAAATATCTGATGAGGGGCTAATATACAACAAAAACATAAAACTCAAACCAATAGCAAGAAAACATAATCCAGTTAAAAATGCCCAGTGGACCTTAATAGGCATTTCTCACAGGAAGATATACAAACGACCAAAAAGTATATTTTAAAAATGCTCAACATCATTTAGCATCAGGGAAATGGAGATTTTAGATCAAAATAAGTTATTATCTCACACCTGTTAAGATGACTATTATCAAAAAAGATGAATCTTACTGTATTAGTCTGCCTTCCATTACTGAAACAGAGTGCTGAGACAATCAACTCAGAGGTGTCAATCAATGTTCATTTGGCCACCTTGCTTTTGGGCCTGCAGTGGATGAGGCCTCACATGAGGCTAGGAAGCCTGTGGTAGAAAAAAGCCACTCATATCATACATGACCAAGAAGAAGAAGAAAGAAAAGGGAGCTGAGATCCCACAACCCTTTCGAGGTTCGAGAGTTCATCTTCTGCTTAATTCACAATGGACTTCTTCCTTCTCTGTAACTAAAATAGAACTCAACCTTTGAAACCAGGGGTATAGTTTTCATAATATACTATGTAGTGTTATGCCCTTTAATTTTTACAATACTTTTGGGGTTTGTATTAGTCATTTCTACAACTGTAGTATGAAGGCATTTGCCCAGAGTTATCTGGAAATGATACAATAATCAACCCTATCACTTCAGATTATGAATTCAAACTTCTTCGTTTTTTTTTTCCAAATAATATCATAATTGTTTCTCCTTGAATCTTTAGCTTCCTAAACTTACTTAAGATTTTGTCAGCTACTCCCATTCTGTAAATTTTTTGTGATTTTTTTTCTCAATACATTTTCTAATAAACAACCATCTCTCCATCTCTTACACATCTGTAGTTACAGAAGTATTTATAGTGCATGTGTACAGATGATTCTTATTCTTTACATTTATTTGTTTGTTTGTTTTTTGTTTGTTTTGAAGGGGACTGCCTAGAAATTGAACTCAGAACCTTGAATATCTTCCTTTTAGAGTGGGAATTTCTTTGAAGGCTAGAACCATGTTTGATCTCTGTATACCTAGTGTTTGCTTTTTTTTTTTTTTTTTTTTGTACTGGACATAGTAGGCAAGACCTACATTGTCTAGTCCTTTTATAACTTTTTAATTTTGGGAGAGAGTCTTGCTAAGTTGCCCAAACTGTCCTTAAACCCAAGATTATCCTGCCTTAGTCTCCCAGGTAACTGGAATTGCAGGCATATGCCACAATGCCTGGCTTCTATATCTCTCTCTTTTAAATTTGTGCTTCAGTATAAGTGGTTGGTGAACATCTGCTGAAAGGAACATCTGCTTCAATGATTAGTTTGTATAATGCCACTAAGAATTCTAAATTTTTATCTCAAGCAGTTTGGTTATCACTGCCAGGAAGTTTTCCCTGACCACCCACCCTATCCCCTGCACAATGAGTTAGGTACTCTTTGAATTTATGGGTCATAATATATCTGTATATACTGTATAGTGCTGCTGGAGAGAGCACCACACACCTTTTACACAGGTTTATATGATGTGGTACAGACTAGGTTTGTAAACGTTTATTGAATGATAAAGGAAATAAGTGAATGCAATAAACAAAATAGAATCACAGATTTTTTTATTTTAGCTGTTTTGAAAAATCTGATTAAATAGCTCTCTGGCTTTGAAGAATTTTAGTGCAACCATGACTGATACCAAGAGATTATTCTCATCAGCAAACATTAATGAAAAAAAAGATTGTTTATCTCATTTTTTAGAAAAAGCTTTTCCTAACCTGTTAGATGTCTGATAAGAAAAATGTGAAGAGATTGGGAATCCCTTATACATAATTAACTAGCTCATTCTTGCAGATACTTCAATAATTCATATTTGAAATATACTTTTTCAACAAAATCTGCTTTTTAGATACCTGCCTTTAAAGATCTTGTAGTTGTAGGATTTTGTTTTTTGGGATTTTGAGAGAATGAGATATTCTACACTTGCAAAAGGAAAATGAAAAGTGGATTATAAAGGAAATTAAATACTACCATTGTAGTATGATGTAGTATTGTTATGGAAAGGGATGTTACTTGATTGAAACTGACAGAATAGATATGGGACAGTAAGGTGAAAGGAGTGAGATAGAAAAAAGTGTATTCTGTAGAATGTTCCCTTTCTTCCGACATCATATCTCTCAACCCTCGTTCTCAACCTGATTTATCTCAAAGGGAGGGGTGAACACTAGGTAAGACTAAGTGATAGTTGAGCCAGTAACCTAGCTGATAGAGGATGTAAAGCTTATCATGTTGGTCCTTTGTTTTCTTCTACTTTCCTGTGAATCTGGTCAGCACTGTAAAGAAACATGGAATGTTTTTTGTGGATTTTGAAACTACGTGTTTGACTAAGCCTCAAAGTTGAAACTTCATGCTCCAGATATTTTACAGTCTGAATTATAATGGCAGTTCAAGAGCAATGTCCTACTAAGTGTATTGCTTTGCAGAGAAGGTTCCTTTACTGCTTTAAAATGAGAAGTTTTGAATTTTTAAGATATTGAATAGCTTAGTCCAAGACGAAAGTTTGGCTATATAAATCAAAATACAAAGGAAAGATTAGGATTGCATGAAGAATCCACGCCTTTTTTTTTTTTGATTAAAAAGGATGGAACTCATGATCTTACACTTGCCAGGCAGGCACTTATGCCGCTGAGCTAAATCCCTGACCCAGGATCAAGGCTTTTAGAAGAAATAGTGGTAGAGTCAGGATAGCAAGTAAATGGCTTAAAACTAGGACCATTCATAAGTTTTAAATAAAGATGCACCCCACAAGTGCATCTTTATTATCTTACCTATGCAAAGCATTAAAAAGCCTGTCTTAAAGACAAGTCAGAAAATAATGATTCTTTGTGTTAATGGTTGGATATGTCTGGAAAGGAAATGCTAAGCATACTAAGTCAAAGGGAGAAAATCTCAGCTTACTTATTTAGAACTGTCAGACTAACTGTGTTGGTAGTTTTAAAATTGTTTCGTGGTATCCTGATTTCCTTCTGAGGTACATCAGATATATTCTTTTTCCTTCAGCTACAGCAACCATACTTTTATAATTATGTATTCATACTATATATTATGCATTATAATTTTATGTAATGTTTTATTTAAGTCTGAGGAAGGGAGATAACTCTATGGGAAAAAGTTAGAAATCCTCTGATGTAAGATCTCTGGAATCTCCTCCAGCTTTAAAATCTATGATTCAGTTGCTCATCTCTAATATCCCTTGTAGCTATATTTACAAGATTTTGATTCCGTTTGTTTTAATGCTTTTCTGGCAAGTAGTTATCTCTGAGTTAGACTTTAAGTTTGGTTCTGAAGGATCAAATAGTTTCCCTATTTTTATAATTTAAGTTCATAGCACTATATTTTTAAAAATAAAAATTTTGTTTACCAGTCTTTGTAGACTATTTATCAAACATAGTACAGACAGGCATTAGCCATATAGCTTCTTTGGATCCTCTTCTCATCTGAGGCATAAATATTTGACAGTCCTCACAACCCAGGTTAAATGTTTTAAATCTCGATATTTTGGAATCTCATTCTAACCTACAAATATGTCCTAATTTCTACATTGAAGCTGACATTTTTAACATGTAAGCTTCAACTGATGTTACTGAAAACAAAGTAAACAGCATATTTATCAGTGTCTGGCATGTAGTGAATTTTCAACAAACATTTATTGAATTAAAACATTATTACAACTAATTTAATAGTCTTTCTTTTACACAGAACTTTCATATGTAGTGTTTCATGTTATCTTCCAGTAACACTAAGGGTAATGTACATGTATCTTTTTTTATTAATGAGAAATTTGAGAACCACTGTGGAAATGGCAAGTTTGAAAATGCTGCTTTTGTTTCTACTTGCTAAGCCTATAATATAAGCTTTTTGAGAAACTCATAGTTTGCTTTGACTCTGACTTTTGCAGTTACATACTTCTGCTAATTTATTAAGAACTTAACTGTAGATAGGGATAAAACACAGCTTTCTGTCTTCATTGAGTTTGTTAAAGTCTCCAACTTTAGGTTTACAGGCTTCACAGTAAGTTTAGAAATATATTTGATCCTTAAAATGAAAAATATTAAGCTTAACTTTACCAAATAACTTTATATTTTACAAAACTATTGTAACACTAATGTCTTACATAACTTTAGAATTTCATTATGCCAAAGTTACTATGAATCTAATGAGGACTTTCCTTAAATAGCAAAGCACCGATGTTCATATGGTTAGTGATAGTGATGGAGATGACTTTGAAGATGCTTCAGAATTTGGGGTGGATGATGGAGAAGTATTCGGCATGGCGTCATCTACCCTGAGAAAATCTCCAATGAGTGAGTATTAATAGCTCTTTGGGGCCAGCATTGTAGTTCTCCCCTCTAGATCACAAAGTTAGAAACAACAGTGACTTTAAATATCTTTATGGGCCTTTAGGTTTGGAGAGTGGGCATTCATCATTAGAACCAAAACCTGTTGAGTTTTGATTTTATTAAGCCCAAAGATTCCTAATCCAGTAATAAAAATCTCAGAACATTCATGGGGATGTACCGTTTGATTCATATGTGAGTTTTGACTCTATTCTAAGCCTACCAAGACCTGTACTTTCTGTGACTAGTGCTTGTCCCCATATCATATCAAAGATATCAGTGTGAAGAAAAGTAACAATACCTTTTCATTAACTGTTACCTATATTTGGAAGGAAAAAATATAAACATTCCATTTCTCCTCCATTCAGGAGATTCATTTTATGGAATCATAAGCAGTGCTATATGCAAAATGACTACAAAGTCTTTAAATGGTTCATTTGATTTATGAAATTGAGAAGTCCGTGCTGTAAGCAGAAATAGATGTAATACTTAGTTAAAATTCACAACTTTCCCAGTTAATGGGATCCTTAATTTCACATCCTTTTACATAATTTAATCATAAGATGTCTATTTCAATATTGAAATTTTGACAACTGGCACATATTTTAGGTACTTAACAAGATTGTGTCTGTTGATTTCCAAAATTTATGAGCTTGAAATATTTTAAAGGTTCTTTTTGATTCTGGTTTGATGAAATCTTCTAATGTAAACTGAGTTAAAATGTCCCCTCAGATATATCACAGAAGCTAAAACTGGATTTTATTTATACTTTATTGATTAAATATATTTCTTATATGTGGGATTAGATGTTATGTGGTTTGTTTTTTGTGTCTATTTGTTTTGGTTTTTTTGTTTTTGTTTTTTCTTTTGTTTGTTTTTTAGTGCCAGAAAACGCAGAAAATGAAGGAGATGCCTTATTACAATTTACAGCAGAGTTTTCTTCAAGGTAGGGTTAGGATATTAACTATATAAAATTGATGTTCTTTTATGCTACTGTGATGTTTTCTGGGACAATTTTAATCATAGAATGTTCAAAACTTATTCTTAAAAAATTTCAAACTGTATGTTATCAATGTATGTAGTCCTTATAGGGAAACACATTGTTCTATGTGAAATAATTAGGAAAACATTTGTGCCACTTAAGTGATATATTCAACTTATTCTGTATCATTATAAAAATGTAATTAATAGATTATTGTCATTTTATGTTCCCCAAAAGACTAAATATAAGATATTGATTTTAATATGTCCTAGGAAAAACAAAAAATTCTTTTAAATAATATTAAAAGGATAATTTAAAAATTTTAAACAGAAGTGAAGTTTTTCATTTTATTTTTATTTTGGAGTTCTTGAGCATTTCTTTATAAGACTATTAAAACTTTTATATACGTTTAGGAGTCTCAAATTTTTAAATATAAATATAAATTAACCCTCAATTTTGTAATAAATGATATCTCTTTAGTGTTATTTTCTGATGTAATATACAAACTTTATAAGAATACGTCCTCCTTTCTTGTTGCAATTCCTAAATAAATGAACAATGTAGAAAGTTAAAGGTAACATAATAATTTAATCTTAATGAATATGAATAGCCAAGAATTGTTCTTTAAGAATGGTATGACTTCATAGCACTTATTAAATCTGTTTGCTGAATATACATGAAATTCTAGTGTTCTGCAATACACTAGGTTTAGAAGAATTCTAAAAGCTATTGAATCTCATACCTATGCTTTTAAAAAATATGTGGTCTACACTAGACTTTAGCTCCAACATTTAAGAGTCATTGATTAGACTTAAGGAACTTTCAAGTGAATTTGAAATGTATCTTAATGGACTCAATTTTTTCTATAGATATGGTGACTGCCATCCTGTATTTTTTATTGGCTCATTAGAAGCTGCTTTTCAAGAGGCCTTCTACATGAAAGCTCGAGATGTAAGTGCACACTGCCTTTTCTGATTAAAAAATTCTATCTCATTAGTTTTTGTAGGCCTGAAGCAGTCCTTAGTGTTTACTGGTTTTGGCCTGAAGTTACAGGCTTGATTTTATTTCTGATTCATCTACCAACCTAGTCTTCACCTAAATGCCCATTTTAGTGGGGAAGTTACTGTAACAGGGTACTGCTGGTTGTCTGTCTGTCTTACTGAAGAAAAAAGGTAGATCTTGCTTATAAGGGATCATGCAATGTCTGTATTCTTATATGTTAGTATTCTTTTCACTTATATGAATGCCAAGTTCTTGACAGAATTTTTCCTGTCAAGGAAATATGACTAGACTAGTCCCTGTAGGGGCAATATACACTAAGACCCCATGTATGTCTAAAACCTTGCACAATACCAAATCCTATATATACTGGCTGAGCATTTGTCATCCAACAGTAAAAATCAAAATGATCCAAAATCTAAACATCTTTAGCACCCATGACAGTCAAAAAGTTGGGATTTGGCATAGTTCACATTTTTAGATTAGAAATTAGATTAGTAAAGTCTATGTAAATATTACTAAATTGGGGAGCGGGAGGAGGAGGCAAAACCTGAATAGTTCTGGTCCCAAGGATTTTGGATAAGGGATTCTCAGCTAGTGCCATGTTTTGTTTTTGTTTTCGTTTTCGTTTCCCTCTCTACATTCATTCTTCTGATAAAGGAGTTGTTTTGGTTTGGTGCAATGTGTAATATTTGTTTTATTTGGTTTTGTTTTTTGTGATAGGTTTTGAAACTTCAACCTTATACATACTAAATATGTATTATACCACCAAACCCATCTCCTTTTTAAAAATGAAGTTCAACTAATAATTTACTCACTTTAAGAAATTAACAAGTATAACAATATATGTAATATAGTTATATGAATGTAGTGTTTGTGTGTGTATGTCTTTCTGCCTCATAGTCTCTTACTGTACTTTCACTTTCTCATCCAAAGGAAGCACTCTGCAGCTTCTCTTTGGCATGTTTGAATAGCCACCCTCACTATTTTGCACTTTTTTGGCCATTATTAAGTAAATTAAGGGTAACTCAAACATAAACACTGTGAAGCCTTGGTAGTATATCTGAAAAGCAAGATGGCTACTAAGTGACTATAATGAGCAAGAAGCATATGGATATAGCAGACAAAGGGATAATTCATGTTGTTGATAGAGTTCATCAAGCTACTCAGAATGGCACGTAATTTAAAACTTACAAATTATTTATTTCTACAATGTCCTATTTAATGTTTCCAGGCTACACTTGATCACAGGTAAGGGGGAATTTACTTTTTATGTCAAACGATAGCAGTATTTTTTTTCTTCAAAAGTCACTGTGGCACAGATACCATTTTTTAATATAGAAATAGGCTTTGTGATCTTGAAATCAAGTAGATTAAAATTTATTAGAAGATTTTATGAACTACATTTTGAAGGTTCTCATTTTGTTTTGGCAGCAGAAATCAAACTCAGCACCTTGCACTTTAGGCAGGCACTGTGCCACTAAGCTAGATTCCTGGCCCTCATCACTCTGTTTGTATATCAATAACAACAATAAGACCTCAATAATTTCCTCTAGCTATCTATACTGCTTCAGTTCTTTGTATTCTCTTCTGCTGTAGCTTGAATGATTCCTCCAAAACTTACATTGACATTACTTCCCATTGTGACAGTGTCGAAGAGTACTATCTTGTAAAGATGATCAGGTCCATGGGTACCACCCTCATGAGTCACTGAGACCCTCATCTCTGGAATTGTGGTTATTGGACTTTGGTCTCCTTGTTCTCTATCTCTGTTTCTCCATAATCTCACTGTTATGGTTTAGATATAAAATGACCCCACAGTCTCATGTTCTCCATGTGATTGGAATTGCAGCTGGCTTGCTATTGGGAAGGGGATCTGGTCCAAAGAGGCAGGTCACTGGCCTATGACCTGGAGAGTAGTATATCTTCCTTCCCAACTCTTCCCTTTACTTGCTACTTCCTGGCAGCTATGAGGTAAGATGCTGTTCCTCCACCAGGCCCCTGTGCCATTGCATTTCTGCCTTAAGGCCAGCCAACTATGGACTGAAAACTGAGCTAAAATAATCCCTCTTCCTTTTAGTTGTGGGCTTTGGGTATTTTGTCCTAACAAGGAGAAAAGTGACTAAAGCACTCTTTTTCATCACTGCCAAGAATGCCTTTTATCAAGCTTTTTACCTGGACAATTTTTCCTTTTCCTCTTTCTCTGAGACAACCTTTCTTGACTCTTCCACTTAACTCACATTGGCCACTCCCACTCCTTTACTACTTTACTCTGAAACCCTCTGTCATTATTGTTACAATGAACACATTGTTTATAATTATCCATTCTATGTATGACTTCCCAGGTTTGTTTCTTTTGGCAGGAACTATTTTCTATAGACCCTGTATATGTAGTTACTAAGTATATATGGTTATTGAGTAAAGGAAAAAAGAAAGGGAGGAAAAAAGATTAGTATATAGATGGAGAACAGGCAAAGGCTATTACTACAATTAAAGAAGACAATGAATTTTGAGACTCTGTCTGAAATTTCTAGTTTCTACTTTATGTTAAATTTTGATAAAAATAATTCATTTTAAAAATTGAATTCCAAGATAATAATAAGTAATCAACCTTAGAGCTATCATTGTCACTTTAATGAAGTAGAAAAAGTGTTCTGTACCCTTAGAATAGTGAAGCACCAATCACCCAACCCCACCTCTTTTTTTAGACAAGGTCTCACTGGGAATTAAGGCTGGCCTTCAACTCCCTTTGCTTCCCAGGCTGGCTTCAAACTTGAGATCCTCTTGCCTCACTTCCCAAGCGCTGGAAATACAGGTATTCAGCAACATGCCTGGCAAGAATAACCATTTTTAAAAGCTGTTTTAAACTTTTAATTTAACAAGTTTTTTTTTGGCTTTTTGAAACAGGGTCTCACTATGCAGTTCAGACTGGCCTTGAATTGAATTTATAGCCCAGGTTGGCCTTGAACTTGCAAGGATCCTCCTGCCTCAGCCTCCCAAGTATTATTTTTGAAAAAGTATATGGTTGTGGTAATATAAGCTGATGGATTTTATAAATACAGATTTATGGAAAATACAGAAAACAAAGAGAAAGTATTCTAATACAGATAACTGTTAGCTTTATTCTATATAGTTACACTTTGGTATTTGTTGCATTTTGATGAGAAAAATGTTTCAGCATTTGGCACTTATATCAGTTTCATGGTAGTTCTAAAAACAGTATGGAACCTCCTACATTTTTGTTTTTAACCTGTAGTACTGTTGTGCATCTTAAGTGCTAATCCTGGATTGCAAAAAAGATTGAGAGTGATAACACTAGGCTTAAAAGGCTTCTATTATGCCAGTAAAAAGTTAATATTAGTCCAGTAAAATGTAAAAGTTCTGGGAAACTTTCATGAATTATTTCTAATTAAGTTATTTCTTATGGGGAAAAATTCACTTCCCATTCATCATGAGTTCCAGTAGAGATCAATAAGAAGTATCAAGGTATGACTTTATGTTTTTTCTATATGTGTTTATAGATATTTGATATAAATTGAGTCATTTTACAATGAAATTATAACAACTTTTTTCTTTTTTATTCTTATATTGTCGTTTTAGTTATTACTTGCTAATATTTTAATTTTTTATTATAAAAATTTAACACAGAAAAGGAATAATACAGTGAACATGCATTTGTCTTTTATCTAGATCCAATACTTATGAAAACATTTTGTCATACATAATTCATTCACATACAAACATCCCAAAGTCTTAAAAGACTTTTAAGCTTTAATAACTTCAACATTTAACTGCTACAAACTAACAAAAGAGCAATGTTTGAAATTTAAATATTTATATTTTTGTGCTCATTTGAATTTGTAGTTTCAGTGAATAAGTTTTTATGATGAATTTATTTTAGTTTCCCTCTGACTAAAAATGGTAAATGTTGACTGGAACAGAAAATAAATTAAAAATTTATTCAGGGATAGAAATGTAGCTCAGTAGTTGAACATGTACTTAGAATACATGAGAACTTCAGCTTAATCAAAATTCAACTTAATTCAAAATTTATAGAAACAAATGTAAGATCTATATGGTTAAAATTTCAAATGATTTTATGTTTATAGCAGTTAAACTTTTGAAGTTATTAAACTTAAACACATAATATACTCATGTATTCATAATTTTTACAAAAATATTTCAAAGTACAGTCATATCTTGGTATTTGATTGCTGTGAAACTCATCAAATTTGGTACATTTGGAAGAAAAAAATGTGGCCCTGGTTCATTTGTTTGGTACTTGCCTCACAAATTAGAAATTGTCAGTATCAACTATCTCGTGACTCATTAACCTTTCTAGTGAAAGCAGTTTGTTTACTATTCATCTTTGTGGATACTCATTTTGCTTCCCAGAACAGAGTAACAACTACCAAGGTACCATTAGAAATAATGTCTTGCTCTACCCCTGAAAACTTCAACATGCATTTTCAAAAATAATATTTTCCTACTTCATCACAATACTAGTATCATGTGAAATAAAAGTAATAATCCCCTACCATTATTTAATAACTAGTGCATTTTAAAATTTTATCAATTGTCTCAGAATGAATTTTTAGCTGTTCTGTTTTGTTTTGTTACCACAGTCTATTCAAGGGACATAAAATATATATTTAAGAATTAGATTTCTTACATATTTTTTGAGCAAGAACTGTCTCTTCTTTTTTTCCCATGACATTTGCTTTGTGAAGAAATTAAGTCAAATGGGCACCCAGGCTAGCAGTGTGATCCAGAGGCTCTGAACTCCTCCCAGCCAGGCGCAAGGTCCTATCAGAGCCACACTCCAGTGGCATATCCTGGCTAGCCACCTGGGTCCCAGAGGTTCTCAACTCTACCTGGCCAGGTGCAAGGCCCTAGCACCACACTCTGCGGTTGTGGTCCCTGCTAGGCACCTGGTTCCAGGAGGTTCTCAACTCCACCCAGCCTCGCACAAGGCCTGAGCAACACACTCCAGGGGTGCGTCCTTGCTAGCTGCATGGAGGATCTAAGCTCTGCCCAGCCCAGCAACTCAGTACAACCCAGTGCAGTCCATCAGGGGAACGCCCAGCCAACTTCACAGGTCACAGAGTACAAGGCTTCAGTGCCATAGTTTGGGGGTTTGCCTCGGCTAGCCACAGGAATATCAGAGGATTGAAACTGTCCAGCACAATCCATCAATAGGGTGCCTGGCCAGCTGCACTGGTCCCAGAGGAAAATGGGAAAATGAAAGAGCAAGATGCAATCTCAGTACTCCAACCCACTGAGAACAAACCCAGGAGACACTAACAAAAGAGAAGATACTGGAAATTACATAACTGAACTTTATGAAATGATAGCAAGTGAAGTACAGAAACAACTCCATGAAGCTGTATAGGAAATTAGATCAGAAATAATATCTCAAATAAAAAAGAAATGACAAACATTATGAAAGAAATGTTGAGTGTATCTAAAGAAGATCTAGATACAATAAAATAGAGGAACTTAAGAAAATGATGGAAACCTTGAATGAACAGTGTAAGACAGAATTAGAATCCATGAAACAGATTCAAAGGCATATTCAGGAAATTAAAAGTTCCATTGAAAGCTGGGAAAACTGCTTGAATAAAGCTGAAGATAGACTCTCAGACCTTAAGTACAAGATGGAAGCTTATGATCACAAAAGGAAAGAGCTCTTATAAACAAAAAGGAACCAGGAAACAATTCAACAGCTGCAAGATGATGCAAAGAGAAACAGTTTATCAGACTGATAGGTGTCAATGAAAAAGCAGGGGTCAACACAAATGACATAAGACTATGTACAGAAATAATATCAAAAACTTTCCAAACTTGGGAAAAGGATCTGATAACAGATAAGTTAGGCATATAAACCCCAGTTAGCCATAACCAAAATAAATCCTAATCCAGACGTATAATAATTAGGATCTCAGAAATATAGCACAAGAACAGAATACTAAAAGCTGTCAGAGGAAAAAAAAAAACAACAGATCACCTATAAAGGAAAGCCTATCAGAATCATGGCAGACTTCTCAACACAAACCTTCAAGTTAAGAACGACTTGGAATGAAGTATTTCAGGTCCTGAAAGGAAACAACTTTCAACCTAGATTGGTGTACCATGCAAACTGTCCTTCAAAATTGGTGGAAAAATAAAATTCTTGCACAAAAAAGAACAATTAAATTCATGACCACCAAACCAACACTACAAAGAGTATTGAAAGGTACTTTAGAAAGAGACAAAGATAACTACAATTCCAAAAACAACAGCAGAAGGAAAGCATTAATCAGGGCAAACAATTAAACTGAAAAAGTAGAAAACAAATAACAGAAAGATAACATGGCAGAGATAAGTCAGTATATATCAGTTATAACCATGGTGTAAATGGTCTGAACTCACCAATAAATAGAAACAGACTGGCAGAGTGGAATAAGAAACAAAATCCAACAATACGCTATGTACAAGGAACACATTTAGCTCAAAAGAAATCATAGACTAAAAGTTAAAAGATGGGAAACAAAATCCAACAATATGCTGTGTACAAGGAACACATTTAGCTCAAAAGAAATCATAGACTAAAAGTTAAAAAAAAAAAAAGTTAAAAGATGGGAAACAAGTAACTCTCCCTAACTCATTCCTAGAAACAAGTATTACCCTAATACCAAAACCACAGAAAGACCCAACCAAAAAAAAAGAATCTTTTTAGGCCAATCTTCCTAATGAACATAGATGCAAAAATCCTCAATAAAATACTGGCAAATAGAATACAACAAATCATCAAGAAGATTTTATACCATGAGCAAGTGGGATTCATCCCAGGAATGCAGAAGTGGTTCAACATACACAAATCAGTAAATGTAATACACCATATGAACAGAGCCAAAGACAAAAATCACATCATCATCTCCATAGATGCAGAAAAAGCTTTCTACAAAATCCAGCCCTCATTCATGATAGACACCCTGCAGAAAATCAGAATAGATGGTCTTTACCTCAGTCTGATAAAAGCCATATATGATAAACCAACAGCCAACATCTTACTAAATGGACAAAAACTGAAAACCTAAAATCAAGAGTAAGACAAGGGTGTCCACTATCACCACTCATATTCAATATAGTTCTGGAAACATTAGCCAGAGCAATTAGACAAGAGAGAGAAATAAAAGGAATAAGGATAGGAAAAGAAGAAGTTAAATTATCATTATTTGCAGATTATATGATACTCTACATAGAAGACCCCAAAACCTCCATGGAAAGACTTCTAGGTATAGTAACCAAATTCAGTAATATAGCTGGATACAAGATCAAAACTCAAATTAATACCATTCTTATACACAAACAAGAAGCTCATTGAGAGAGAAATAAGGGAAACCACACCCTTTACTGTAGCATTCAAAAAAATGAAATACTTAGGAATCAAAGGAAGTGAAAAATCTGTACATTGAAAATTACATTACTCTGAAAAAGGAAATCGAAGATTTCAGAAAATAGAGAGAGATTCCCTGTTCATGGATAGGAAGAACAAACATTTTGAAAATAGCCATTCTTCTAAAATTGTTATACAGATTTAATGTAATTCTAATCAAAATACCATTTTTATACCTCACAGATCCAGAGAAATCATTCCTAAAATTCACCTGGAATGAGAAGAGACCTAGAATAGCAAAGGTAAGGCAGGAGGCATCACAGTCCCTGACTTGAAATTATGCTACAAAGTTACTGTAATAAAATTAGCATGGTACTGGCATAAAAACAGACCTGAAGATCAATGGAATAGAACAGAAGATTCAACCACAACTACAAACACACTCAGCCACCTCCTCTTTGATAAAGGGGCCAAACATGTTCACTGGAAGAAAAATAACCTCTTTCATAAGTGGTGATGGAAGAACTGGCTTTCCATATGTTGAAAACTAAAACTAGATCCATGTTTATCACCATGTACTAAACTAAAGTCAAATGGATCAAAGATCTCAATATTAAAACAGAAACACTACATTTGCTGGAAGACAAAGTAGGTAGAAATCTTGACAACATAGAGGTAGACAAGAGTTCATGAACAAAAAATCAAACGGGAAATGCTTGCCAGAATCAGTAACTGAGATACAGTCTTATTAAAAAGTTTTTGCATGTCAAAAGAAATCTCCAACAGAGTGAAAAGAAAACCCACAAATTAGGAAAATATATTGGCCAACTGTCCCTCAGACAAAGGACTTCTATCTAGAACATATAAAACATTTTAAAAAATCAGGCCTCCAAAATTCAAGGACCCAATCCAGAAATGGGCATGTGAGATGAATACACACTTCTCAGATGAAGAAATACAAATGAAAAATAAATACATGAAAAAATGTTCAGCACCATTGGTCATTAGAGAAATGCAAATTAAAACAATGCTGAGGTTCCATCTCACTCCAGAAAGAATGGCCAGGATAAAGGAATCAACCAATTAACAAATGTTGGAAGGGCTGTGGGGAAAAAGGAACTCATCTACACTGTTCTACACTGGGAGTGTAGGCTGGTGCAACCACTATGAAAATCAGTGTGGAGATTCCTCTAAAAGCTAGGATGAGAGATTCCATTTGACCCAGCCATTCCACTTCTGGGCATTTTCCCAGAAGTATTGAAAACATCATACTACAGTGATACAGGTGCACCCATGTTAATAGCAGCACAATTTGTAATAGCCAAATCTTGGAAACAACCCAAGTACCCATCAATCAAGGAATGGATAAAAAAGATGTAGTATTTTTATATGGTGGAGTACTACTCAGCTATAAAGAAAGACTGCATTGAGGCTTTTATAAGTAAATGGACACGACTTGATACCCTACTGAAATAAATCAAAACCCTAGTGAAATAAATCAAACTTATATGTGTAAATACCATATTATCTCCCTAGTGTAAGAAACTGAAAGAGTAAATATGATCCAAAATCTCAATAAATATTGTGTAAAGGTAATGAAACTGCTCAAAGAACAAAAGTAACTGGGATAGGGGAGAGGAGGAAATAAGGAAAGGAAAAGGAAAAAGTTCTAAATTTGTGTATATATGTATATACATAAGATAGTTAAAATTGCTACTAATTATAGTTCTTGGAAAACAATAGTTAATACATGATTAAATCAATTCTACATTTCTATATCTGATAATTAAGCAACCCTTTTGAAGGTAACGATATGCAATATTAGAACCATTGTTAAATTTCTATAATCTGGTTTTGTAGACCTATACTGTTACTGTTTTGGGTGTGTTGTTTGGTTGTCTCTTTTACTTTTTTTTTCTTTTAAATTAAAAAAAAAAAGATAGAAATTAAGCCAAATCACTTGTAGATTGTTCCAAATTCTGGATTTGTCTGTCTTTTTTTGCATGATATTATTTACTTTTCTTCATTTTTCTGTATTTTCCTGAAAGATGTATATTTTTCTAAATTTTTGTTAGAGTCAGATAAAAAACTGTATGAATGGTTTGTAAGAGTAAAAGCTTTATAAAATGGGAGTTTCATAATTATGGAATCTTCTGCATGCTATTGTGTTTAAAATAAGTATTATAACATATAAACATATCCAAAATATAAATATTGAAGAAATATATATACTTTAAATCATCAGTTTTTCAAATTATCACTCAATAAGAGTGTATTTGGGTATATCTGCTCTGCTTTGTAGCAGAATTGCTAAGCAATTGAAGTAAACAGAAAATGTCAGGGATTTTCATAACCTAAACTCCTGAGATGGGCATAGATATTTTTTAAACCCTTTCAAAAGTGTCTGTAAGTTATACTATGTATATTTCACAGTATAGCTTTAAATGGAGACAGTTAAATATACAGTATATTACAGACAAAAGAACTTTTAGGTAAGTATCTTGTACAGTAAGTTGGTGCTTAGATTTGTTCGGACTGTTAATCCCCCAAGGAACATAAGCTCTTGTTTATTACCTCTTGGATATTGCTAATGAAACAATTTATTGCTTTTTATTAGTATCTAGATGTTTTAACAGATGGAAATCATTGGTTCATGTAACTAAATGTCTTGCTTCATAATACATTCAAAAAATACCCTGACCTCTTTGGACTGCTAAAATGTCTTCATCTTTTTCCCCTTACTCAAGAAATTTTTTTTTTCTGTTTCATGATTCTGTTTTCCAAGTTAGAGATGAACAATTTTATGCATAGTTTATTTCATGTTCCTAAACTGAAAACTTAATTTCATTATGGGTAAACTATACCAAATTAAACCTAATCTGGTACATTCAACAGTCATCGGGCAAATTGTACACACCTCTTTTCAGTTGATTAAGTACAATATTATAATAGGAACACTGCTTCAGATTTGTCTGTATATATCTCATATTAACCCACAGCAAATCAGTGAGATAGGAACAGTTAGAGTCTCTATTCCCACTGGAGGGATGAGAAAACTCAGAAAATTATATGTTATTCAAAGATGCACCTGTAATAAGTAGAATACAAATAGGAACTTGCACGTTCCAATGTAAGTAGGGTCTATGCTACACTCTCACACTTTAGTTTTCACTCCTGCCTACTGTCCTGCAGGATTCAGTTGTTAAACCTCATCTCTACTTTTCAGAGGTCACCTTTGAGAGTTAAGATAAATCTTTTTCAGTATTATTTTTTAAATTTTCTTGTTGAATCATTGTTTAAGAAAATAATTCATTAATGTTCAAAAATTTCAAGGTAAGCATGACTGATACTGTGGCACTCTTGCTAAGTTTCTTTCATCTTAAATGTCACATGTTTAATTTAAACTGTGGGAGGCACATTAATTTTACCAGGGCAACAGATGAGCCTCAAGCACCAGCTTTCTTCACTGGAAGTGAGAAATTGAGTTCCAAGAGTAAATAAAAACAAGATTGAAGGTTTAAATCCTCGCTAGGCTTTTTGAACTTATATACTCATTAAATGTTTATTGGAGTGGTGGGATTACAAAGGATTTGGGGAGCTTCATCAACTGGTATATAGTTAATCACTAAGTAAAACACTACATTTGATAAAGTGTTTCTCACGATGCCACGTTCAATCCATCTTAATGAAAACTGCTTCACACTGGTTTCATTTGAGAGTACTTCTTGGTGAGAGTATTCTTAGTTCTTTCTCCCTTTTTCTTGAGGAATTCACCGTGCTAAGAGTTTCAACTTTAGCAAAGATGATATTTTAAGTTCTTGTATTTAAATATGTTAGGACACAATTTTGACATCTGATAACATGTTGATCACCATTATGACTTTTTTTTCCTTGTTCTTAACTATGAAAGATGCTCATTTAGTTGAGGGCCATAAATATTTATCACATACCCACTAAGGATTTGTGACAGATTTTCTGCCTTTCATAATGTCACAGTCTAGTGGAAAAGATAAAACAATTATTGACAAATTCATACAATATTTTATGTTACAGGAAAAAAGTTCAGAGGAAAGATTTCTAGAGGAAGAACCTTTGTCCTAAATGTCAAACGATAAAAGTGTTTAGGCAAATAACAGTTCTAAACAGAAGGAAATACAACCAGTTTGTAGCAAAAAAAAAAAGAAGGCAGAGATTTGCATTGAGCCACAAGGCATGAAAAGAACTGTGATACTCAGTTGTGGGCATTTAAAATTTTTTTAAAAGAAGCTTATATTTTCTCTTTGGCTAAGTGACAGCTGATGGTTATTCTCCTTAATGAGGTTTGCAAAAGAGTTACTACTGGCCCATATCATGATTCTTGTAATTTCTCAAAGACTCTTTTTCTCCTGATAGTGTCCCTACCTGTCATGCCTACTGCAGACAATGATTAGACATTTGTAGTAACTAAAAATGAACAGCAATAAAAATCCCAATGCTGGGACTTGTCTGCCATGTGAAAGATTATTTCTTTTCCGGACATCACTTGGGAGACTGGGCTTTAACATTAGTAATCTTGTTACAGTTCCTGTATCTGAACTTCAGACACAATGCTATTTCAAAATATTATAAGGAAGCTAGTGTTCGGTCCCTACTTTCTACATAGTTGTTCTGTGTCCCCAAACAAGTAATGAACCTGTATCTAATGGGAAAAACAAAAAGCAAGGAGATGATGATAATATCTACTTCCTATGGTTGTTTTATGGATTAAATGGAATACTATCCATAAATGCACCCAGCTCATGGCTAAGATAGGAGGTGCCATTGAGCAGTTTTGGACAAATTTGAGAAATGTGCATAAATAACAAAACTTTTTTTCGTTCAATTTATGAACTAGCTCTCAGAACAGCTCCAGGAAGAAATTTTGAGAACTCTGAGAATATTTCCATTATTATAGTGAATGTTTCACTTTAACAGTGCTTGTTATTTATCAAGTTTTATTATGTATTTTCTTTTAAAAATCAGCCTCTTTAAAATAGTACTATTTTTACTGCCTTAGGTTGAATGAAATCTAAATGTGATATCATTTAAGAAAACTAAGTTCTACACAGATCTGAGGCCACAGTTGCACTTGGTTAGTTTTTAGCCCTGCATTATCCAGAAAAACAAATTAACTTTGAGCTTTGGAGAATATGCCCAGTCTGCTCATCTTGTTATCTTTTCAGTTTCAATTTAAAAGTACACATTTTTACACATGTATAAGACAGGACCTGCCTGTGATGCTAGTATTTTTTTTGAAAAAAAAAAAATCCTCAGTATACAAATAACACTTGTTTAAATGAAAATAATGCAGATATATTTCAAGAGGAAATTTAGTTACCACATAATTAATTCCAAACCTGAAAATAACCAGTATTGTGTTACTTTTTAAAGCTGTTTTTTAAAAACTCTACAAATAGTGTGTCATTCAAAAAGCTGATATACATAATTTGTTTTGTTTTTTAAAACAGGTCTTGTTGTGTAGTCCAGGCTGACCTTGAACTCACAGCAGTCCTGCATCAGCCTCCTGAGTGCTGGAATTATAGTCATGTGCAACCACGCCTGGAAAAAAAGTGATATATTTTATAAAAACACAAACATACCAAATATACAGCTTTATAATTGTTTCCACTATATAGTGTGTTGTTAGCACCACTTAGAATGTCCTACTGATTGATTCTCCAACTTAGTTTCCATGTCTTCCTAATTAAAGTTGTAAAACTCTTTAGTGCCCACGCTTAAATTATTTTTAAAGTAATCAAAGATCTAGTAGTTTTAAAATATGCTGCCATGTAAAACTTTCTTCCTAGTTTATTGCTATTCATCAACTTTTTAAACCATATTTGAAAAAACAGTATTAGTAAAATTTATTAAACTACCATGTGCAAGATGATTTCCACCCAGGACCTTATCCATATTTGTAAAAGAATTTCCATGATTCTAGAAAGTATTTTTATTCATATTAGCTAGTTTAAAAGGATGAAAAGTTAAATTAGACCTCTAGGTATTTCACATGTAATTTCAAATCTGTTCCATCTCTAAACATTTTCACTTAAAATTAAGAGGTATAGTAGAAAGAATATGAGTCAGAATTAATCAGGTTTGAATTTGGGCTCCTTTCCATTTACAAATTATTATTAATTGGGATGTGCCATTAATCAGGTTACTCAACTTCTCTGGGCTTCAATATCTACAATAGAGTCTTAGGAATGTAATACTTCATAATGTTGTTTAATAAGAATTTAATACTGCATATATATAAACATCCTTGAAGTGGTCTGGAAAACATATTTGAGACAGTTTGTTTATACTAGATTGATACTGAATAAATCAGGCAGACTCAGAGACTTGGATTTGAAAGTAGGCACTGATACTAATTATATGAGCTTCCATTTTGTTTTTTCTGAAATTGGGCTAAGAATATTTTGGTATTGAATCTAGCTGGGAGTAATGAATTCTTAATAGTAGCCAAGTTATTCAATCTATGTCTATGTCTATGTCTGTGTCTATGTCTATATCTATGTCTATGTCTACACAGAGAGAGAAATGTATAACCCTGTTTGGCATATGTAGTACATGTAAGAGAGGAATAGGAGGCAGGACTAGAAGAGAGAAGTGACAGAGGAAAGGCTTATCACAAAGTCCAGGAATGATGGATTCAGAAAAATTGGTGACAGACTGATATATTTTTATCTGTGTAGCTATAGAATGTCAGGCAGTGATTTGAAAGCCATGGTACAGGAATAGCATAATATAGTTTGCAAACTTTTTGGCTCTAAATTTTATAACACATTCACTTCTGTGTATCTTTTCAAACACATGCATTTTCTAGTATCTTGTTTCTCCTGCATCCATCTGAGAGTACTTAACAAAATTTTAAAAAGAATAATATCAAATATCCATATACCACAAAGAACTAATTTCTGTGAAATATATACTTATGAAGAACTCAAAAATCATTATGGAAAAGATAACAACCATTGTATGGGCAAATAGTATAAGAAGGTATTTCACAGAGAAAGAAATACAAATGACTCATAAAATATGAAAAGATCTGCATGTATTCATAATATAAACTAAATCGATACATCATTTTTCATAATAGCAAAAGGTTTCTACATATATACTTGTACAAATGAAAAATGAGATAATTTATAGTATTGTTTAAATAGTAAAAATTAGAAATACATTAAACACCCATCACTAAAATGCTAATTACATAAATAATGATATATTTGTATAATGGAATATCATAGGACCATTGAAAAGAATAAAGCTACTTTGTATTTATTGATGCAGAGTGATGTTCAAGTTATATTGCATGAGAAAAGCAATTTTATAATACCATGTAGTGTATGTCTGTATTTGTGTTTTAAAAATTACATATGTAGGTGTATAAGTAAGTAGATAGAGGACAAAAACTTAACCAATAAAAAGCCTAGACAAATTACTATGACTTCAGTTTCTATGTTGAATATAAAGTATATTTATATTTGGCATCCAGGCAAATGTGCAGTTATGCTTTTCTAAATCTTGTAGGCTGTCTGCTGTACATTCCAAAGGCCTGGACTGAATTTTCAAAAGAGGTTGTTTCTTCCCTTTTGCATAAACACAAGAGTAGCATCACCCCAAGTAACAGACTCCATGCCTTCTTTTGTATTCCTCCAGCCATGGTTCCTACTTGGCCTTCTAAGGCTAGGTCTTCTGTCTTCTCACTAACCACATGTACAACATAGTGCTTCCTCAATGACCAGTCTGGTTATTTGCCTCAGGTGAAAGGTGATTATAATCTACTAAAGTATGATTCAGGGTCAACAGGGAGACTGTGAGATCTTTCCACTATGTAAAAACTAACCTGTAAATGCATCTTTTCTTATTTTAACAGATTAATGATATAGTTCCATAGACTGCCACTTTTATATATGACTATGGATTTCTTATAGTTACCTTATTGTAAGAGGTGAAATTTTATGTGTTTATAACAAAAATTTAAAAAAATCAAAAAAAAAGAGGCAACAAAATGCATCATGTATAGGTACAATTTCTCTATGATGAATGTGATCCTTGTATATATCTAAATTGTACCAATAAACTTTATTAATAATATTAATAACTTTATTGTTAATTAATAATAAAATAGTAAAATTAATAATAAAATACTTAAAATAATGGCTTAAACAAAACAGAAGTTAAATTTTCTCTTTCTCTCATGAAATCTGGAGTTCAACTGTCCATGCTTGGTATGGAATATAACAGAGTCAGAGACCCAGTTCCCTTCTATCATGTTGCTTCACTGGCAAGATTGGGTTATGTCATGATTCAGGGTGACTGGTAGAAGTCCCGCCAACACTCCTTATATTGACCAGAACTTAATTACAGAACCACATTTGCTTTTCAGGGAACCTGAGAAAAGAAATGTTTAGAAAAGAATTAAAAAGAAGAGAAATTTTTCTCACTATGGAAGAAATGGAAAATATTCAGGGACAGTCTCTTGCACTCATAGTAAATAAATGTTTAAATTATTGTAGTTCTATCTGCTTGAATTCAGTTTTCTTTGTAAGTTAAAATATTTTACTTTGAAATGTTTGCCAGATAACACTGGATGGTATTAAAAAGATACTGAACATATGCACCCACAGATCATTGTAATTCCTATGATTTTCAGCAAGAAGGCATTAATAATACATTTTAATGAGAAATTAATTTATCTTCAGTTCTTTATTGCATGGCCCCCTCATTCCTTAGAATTTGAAAAGAACTATGAGTTCTTTTTCCTTTCTTCGGTGGCCTAAAGGTTGAGGAGGAGAGTGTTCATTTACTATTGCATTTCAAACTGTACACCTCGAATTCACACTCATGTTGTTCTGCCTGCTTAACAGGTCTGATAGTGTTATCTATGCCTTTCATAGGAGAATAATAAAGGATCAAACAATCCTTCCTGCACTTTTTTTGGTATGGGGGAGTAATGGTACTAGGGATAGAATTCCAGGCCTTAACATATAGTTACCATGTGCTTTCCACTGATCTACATCTCCAGTCTGTTTGGTGCACTTTTAAGGGGCAGCTTTTCTAGTCTTCCATACTGTTTCCCAGTATTCACCTGAAAAATCAATGAGATAAGTTCTTTGGCATGGGCTGAAAATGGGTATTTCCTTGCCACCTCGCTCTTTTTCATAGTCTCCTAAAACTGTAATTATTTTTCTGCAGTTTTCTGTAAAAGGCAGTCATTTCAGCTTCTAATTTCCTTATTCAAAAAAAGCTTTATCACATGTTGACCTTCCTCAAAGATATTTTATGACCTGAATATTACTGTGATCTCAGGAATAAAAACTGATCAAGATATATCTTGAAAGCCAGGGATATAGCTCAGTGGCCCAAACAGGGGCCCAGCAAGTGTGAGGTTGTGAGTTTGATCCCCAGTACAAAAAGAGGGGAAAAAAAAATATATATATATATATATATCTTAAACATTATCATCTCTTTTTATGAAAAGTTTGATTTTACTTTAGGCTTTTTCTTAACAAACCCTCTAACTTTTATGTGACATTTTTCACTATGGAAAATTTAAAGACATCTGTGTTCTCAAGATTTCAGAATGCTATCCCAACATCTGCTTCAGGAAATGAGAGGAAAAAGGCATCCACATCCTTCGTTGCTGACTATTTCCTTTTGGTCCCTCTCCAGTTCGATTTGCTGCTGTTCTCAAAATTCATCTCTGGGAACCAAACAGAAAAAAATGTTGTATTTCTTTTCACCATAAAACCTACACATGTTTGTTCTTTAAAAATATTTTGAGTTCTTTGGACAAATTGTGCCTCACAGGCAAAGTGGACCTCCAAACTTTGCTTTGCCACTCTGCTTTATTATAGACAGCTAAGTTAGATATAACTGAATAGACAATCAGACAGGACTAGGCCCTTGAGGGAGTCAGTGCAGAAGATGAAACCATCACAACTGCAGCTGAAGGCACTTGTGCATCAGTGGAAGGCAAGGCCTTAAGATAAAGATGTAATGACCAGGCTACATACCTCCCCAAGGGGTAAGCAATAACTTGAGAGTATACTGTAATTGGTATCACCTGGTCCAGGAAAGTCCAGATAGCAGTCAACCAAGTGGGTGACCAGTGCATCAGGACCCATCCTTTCCCAAATATGCCTTTGTTCTTTTCATGTACCCTTGCTATATGACCTGTTTTGCTATTGGATGAATATTGGCTAAGCAGCTTTACTTGTAATCTTATTGATTAATTATAGTTTGACCTATGTTGTACTCACTTTGTGATTTTGTACCCATTTGTGATTTTGCTGTATGAAACATTCTTTGAGTAAGGGCTTCAGTGACAACCCAATTCCAGGATGCCCCTTATTTCTCAGGAGCTATTTCCGAATAAATCTTCAATTCCAGTTTCCCTTGGCATTCATTCTTCTATTTGGGGGAAAAAAAACTCAGCAAATCTGACATCTAGTGGGTTGGGAGTTATATTCTCCTATATCACTATCACCTAAATTTAAAATTAGCTTAACTCATAGAGAAATCAATTGCTGTAACATCAGCCCATCTGATATTATGACTAGAACATTGAATCATCTGTATTATAGAACTCATGGCCACTATTTGCTAGGCTTATCATCCACCATTCCCATCTGGGCAGTGTTGAACTTTGATCTCCACCTTTGTATGGCGCCCAAGCACAGAAAAGTGAACTAATTTTTCCAGGGTCTATACATCTGGGAGGTGCCAAAGCAGAAATTTTAATCCATATGGTTTCATGCTGCCCTCCCTCTGTTCTCACCATGCACTTATTTAGAGTTGTGGCTGGTGCTACACTGGATCTATGAACATCCGTATGAATAGCATTGTGGAAATGAGCAGTGTATAGAACAATCCAAATTAGGAGTTCAATTGAAAACAGAAAAAAAAAAAACCAGCTACAAAAATCATTTGGTGGGGAGGTATGGAGAAAATTTGAATGTAGATTCTATATTAGGTAATGTTTTTGTAGCAATATTAAGTGCCTTGTTATGATAAAGACGTAATGGTTATATACGGAAAGGTACTGTTACAAGTAAACTGACACTGAAGTATTTATGGTGGAAGATGTCTATAGCTTTAGATGTTTTAGGGAAAAAGTATAAAAAGAATGATAAAGTAGATGTGGCAAAATGTTAATAATTGCTAAATCTTGATAAAGAAACTTGTGGTTTTTTTTGTGTTCCAGTTGTTTTGATAAACCATCACCAGATTTATTTATTTTGTTATCTACCTTTGGTTTTTTTTTTTAATCCATTTTATTTAAAAATAAATAGAAAACAGAAGAAGAAATACTATGGGCCTTTAGGTTGTTTCCAAGATACCATCACCAAATTTAAAACCAAAACAAAAGAATAATGATACTAACAATTTTGATTAGTATGGTGATGATACAGAGAAGAGAAAAGATCAAATGGGAAGGAGAGAAGTAAAGTCAGGCTCCAAGTTGCACAAAGGAAATTATTTTATACTGTATTTCTTACACTGAAAAATATTGTGAACTACCGTTTTAAGAAATTGTCATATTAACTTTAAAATCATTGAACACAAAAATGTTGAATGTTCTGCTGCTCAAAAAGAAACACTTCCTTTTAGTCCATCAGCAAATGCTTCCTATTTGCTCTGTGGCTGGCTTATTTTGAGGTACAGCTTCTTTCTTCATCTTCTTCTGATATTTTATCATTATGTGATACTGAGTGTTTAAATACTGTAACTCAATGCCAAGTCACACAACTGAGCATTTCCTGAGCATCAGTTTAGTACCTTACCTTCTGGATTTGAATATAAAGATTATTGTGTATTGAAAGCTCAATAACTATCCCAGATACTATTGCCAGTAGAGGAAATGAAGGAGCTGCTTACTGTTTAATACATTTTCACGGCTATCATTTGTCTTGAAATTACTGTGAAAACCCTTCATTTTCCATGGATAGTTCTAAATCTTCATCTTAACAGCTATCTGTTATTCAGTATACCTACCGTGGGCCTGACATAGTAAAAAGGTTACTTATTTTGTCCATAGTCCTTGCATACCATCTTGATCCCTGGTCACACAAATATTTGGTGGCAGAACTGAGTTTAGAACTGTGCTTTCTATTACTTTAAAGATTGGAGATTTTCTTTCATAGTTACACTGTGTTACGAACACCTACATCACAGAGAATAATGAACAGCTGGTTTGCTTGCCCTTGTGGTGTACCAGATACAACTCTCTTTGCCAAAATAGAAAGGACAAATAAAATAGAATATTTTTAATGTTCCAGTAGTATAACCTGTTATGTAGTGCTACAATTATATGTTTACTACTCCACATACCCCACTATTCTTTAAAAGGAAAGACACTTTTTTATTCATCTTTGTATTCTCAATGTCTAACATATGACACTCAGTAAATGTTATTGAACTAAAATTGTTAATGGATCAAAGGAAAAACTGGTTATAACGATGGAAAAGAAACATTTTTGTGATGCTGTTTCTGTGTGCTACGTGCCCTTTCTTTACAGTAGCAGTTTTCTGATTACTTTGCTGTTTGAACTCTCCCAATCTGGTTGATATGCTGAACTCAGTTCTTATTATTTTGGCCTGTGCTTAACTGAGCTCAATAAGACAATCAGAGATCTGAGTATGGAGCTCATTTACTTGTGCCTATAACTTAATCAGATTTTTAAAGCCCCAATTTAGTGGCATTTGCATATTATTCTCTGTATATTTTGATTACTTTATTATAATAGAAGAAAACATTTTTCTTGAAATCTTATTTTGTCACAAAGGCCAGATTCTTTTGGTTTTCCCTTTTGAAGGTTACTATGTCAGTATGCCCAGCCTAAAGATCTTTTGATACTCAGTCATCATCTTTCTCACTCACATTCCAGTTTGGAGTTTAAAGTGGGAATTTTTTTAAGTGTGTTTTCCTGGCATCTCATGTTTAACAGTGTCAGGGGTTTGTGTCCCTGGAACGAAAACTGTTTCTCCAGAGGCTTTTTTCTCTCAGCTTGCAGTGAAAAGAGGGGCAAGGCGAGCCAGTCGCTTACCACAAAGCAGTGCCACCACAAAGGAAAGATTAAGGGTTTAGAGAGAGGTCAATGTGGGTTTTTCTCTAACTAAACACTTTCCTAAAGTTTCCTTGTGGAAAAATAATGAAGTCATCTCAGAGTTTTTAAAGAATTTTTATTTCTTTTTCACCGTCTGCATTCGCTTGTCTTCTCAGCATGGATGTTTAATCTTCCTGGGCTTTGTGAATTGGCCCAAATGAATAAGTGGTGAGCTGTCTCTCTAGGAGCTAGAGGCTTATTCTAAGGGCCTAATCACTGAGTAAACACATCTTTGCCCTCCCTCTCACAACTGCGATATAATAGTCGAGATTCTAGCACAGTAACCTGGATATTGCAGGGACCATTGCTTTGAAATGCAGAATGGTTGATCCTCCAAAACAGACAGTGCCTGATCTTCGCCTGCATCTTTCTTCTTTTAAAATTAAATATTGCCAAAGAGATGCTGTTTTATTACTTGATATAGTGCATTAGTGTCCTGGATTTCCAAGTTTAGTTTCAGTCAACACTGTCGGCTGCACTTATAGGGAACTCTGCATGTTGGGTTTCTTAGTAGTCTCTTCAGCACATGTGTGTTTGGTTTGGAAGAGCATTTAAATTAAATCAGTCAGATAGTGATGTAAATCACTAATCTCTTTCTCAAAGTCTAAATGTTCTATTGCAGTGTTCTTGAGAGAAATAGGCATTTTAAAGATTTAGCCGTTGCTATTGTTTGGTTAGAAATATGCTGATTTAAAAGTGGACAGCTCTCTTGTTCCCAGTGTCTCATTAAATGTAGTTGCTGAGATACGATGAAGCAGAATTAGAGGCTGACATCCCTGTCTATTCAGCTAGTGAGCTCCTAGGAAGAAGAGCTCTGAATTTGTTAGTGCTGCAAGGTTCACCATCCCTAAAGCAACAGATTCATTTACTAAAACTGATTTTCAAAACATTGTCATTGCTGTTTTTGCCTGGGGAGGTGGGGAACTGTAATTAATATCAGCATTCACATTTCTTTGATGAAACAAGCTGGAACCTAATGCTAGTATAAGGATGCAAAGAAAACAGAAAGAGGTCCAGTCCTGGCCCTTGAGAGACTTAAGTCTATAGGGGAAACTGGTAAATAATTATAATACTATTAGGAAGAGCTGGAGGCCCTGGAAAGGAAGCTCTTAACTCTGCCTGAGGGAATTGGGGAAGGTTTCATAGAGGCATTTGCTTAGAGCCTTAAAGGATAAGTTGAATTTACTAGATAAGTATCTCTCCAACAATGTATCTGATTACTAACTTCCTAGAAGCCCAGCTAATGTTATCTGCAGACATCAACATAGATGAAGGAACCCTGAGCTTTCTTGTTCACTATTTTATCGCCTGTGCTTCCTGCTGGGCCTGACACAATGAGTATTTCAACAAATGCTTGTTGAATAAATGAATAAATGAATTAACACAGAGAAGCAGGGTGGAATCAGATGAACTATTTATACACAGGAGTCCTGTCCTTGTTCCCATTACGTGCTGTCTCTGAAGCTAAGAAGTACTGAAGTTTTAAGCAGTCTGCAGTCTGGCGTCTTCACATTGTATGAAAGCTCCACAATCCTTGAAGGCAGTGTGGTTGATTTCCTGCTAACACTGTAATATCAGAGAAAGAACACTAGACTTGGATTCCAACAATCCAGGTTCCAATCCCAGTTGTACTTCTTACACATTAGTTCTAGAATTTAGGACAAGTCAGTTTCTTCATATTGGAATAAATACTATTTTATAGGCTTATTCCAGAGCTTAATGTACATAATAGTTGCAAAAATAATTAAGAATATGTCCCATTGTATAGATACTTTTGATATAAGTCTACCTCTCTACCTTTATTTATTTATTTATTTATTTATTTATGATACTGGGTGTCAAACTCATGACCTTGCACTTGCCAGGCAGGCGCTTGTGCCATTGAGCTAAATCCCCAGCTCTAGTCATCTATTTAATGATTATTTTTCTATTATTATAATTTGAATTCTTGATCAGGATAGTTCCAAACATCAGGCTGAAAGCCTTTCATTAGCATGAGCTTTATATTTCTCTATAAGTGTCTTTTGTTTAAAATCCCACATAGTAAATTTTCATTTACTATCATCACATCTTTATTTAACATGAAGGGAATAATTCTAAAGCTCCCTTGAAATTTTCCTTTGACAAAACTTCAGATTGGTTTGTATGTTGTTTTAGCATAAAATTTTATCTTTCCTTTTCCTGATAATTGTGACCATTCTTAAACTCAGCTCTTTTATAACGTAGCAACAAGAAGTTAGTCAACAAAAGTTTAGGCCCTTTCATCATTGTCATTGAAGCCAACATATTGCAAACTATCATGTTCAATTTTATTTTTTGTTTGTTATTTTATTGAATATCCAACCATGACAGAGGAGAGTTTTAAAGAGAACAGATGTTACTTCTTAAAGGCAAAATTTCATCATGAGAAAAAGGAAAAAAGACTTTTCCATGTGAGAAACCACATTAGACATTTTCTGAAACAAGCTATAAAGAATTCACATGGACTGATAATTCTCTTTTCAAAAGGCAATTAAATATTATATGCTCACAAATAAGGACTAATACAAGAACATTGAAATTACTGTGAACTTTGAAATTACTGTGGAACTAAACCAAACCTTCATTTCATAATTTTTCCTTTCAAATAGAATAGACTATTCTGTCTGACTAAAAACATAAAATATGTATAAAAAGGATTTGGCCATCTCCGTCTTAATGAGTAATTTTTTTTTTCTCAGTTTAGTTGAATAGTGCAGAGCTAATGTTTTTCATAACACAAAAGCTTGAGTTAAATGTAAAAAATGGTAAATCCACTTTAAATAAAATGCAATTCTGTTATCATTTCTCTTCAAAATAGGCTTGTACATGTTAACAGAAATATGAGATAGGATATCTATAAGATTAAATGTAACCATCTAGCCCCTTTAGAATATAAGAAAGCTAAATTTATTCCTACCAATAGATGCTTTAGGAAGTACAAATGTGTAGTCTTAGGGAATAGTGTTTAACTTTTTTGTCTTTGCTATTGATATACGCAGATTACATCTCTACAAAATTCAAGAAACCTTACATTAGTGAATATTTTAATTGATTCATGTTTTCTCATCTTTTCAGAGAAAGCTTCTTGCTATCTACCTCCACCACGATGAAAGTGTACTAACCAACGTGTTCTGCTCACAAATGCTTTGTGCTGAATCCATTGTTTCTTATCTGAGTCAAAATTTTATAACCTGGGCTTGGGATCTGACAAAGGATGCCAACAGAGCAAGGTAATACTTTTATTAAAAGTTTAACTTCTGTTTATAAAGTTAAAAAGTCATCATTGTGTTTAGCTTCTTATTGTCATAAACATTTTTCATCCTCAGCATTAAATTCTCTTCCATTCTATTTTGTTGGGTAAAAGCTACTTATTAGAGCTAGCACATGCAGTTATTTACAATTGTGAAAATATACCTTAATTTAAAACAGACTCTTCTTAAATTCAAAAAATCACCTGAAAGCAAAAATACATCATTTTGTTCATCTGTTTTTGCAGTAAGGTATATAGTCTTTATTTCTAATATGTTGTACAGTTTTTTAAAAAAATCATTGTTATTATGATGTTCATAAAAGGCAAAGCATATTAATGTATAATCCTAGTAGTAAGCTTTTTTTTTTTTTAATAACATCAGTGAAGAAGGCAAGACATCTTGCATCAGTCCAGTGGTGTGGTAATAGCTTAACTCTAGCATATGCTAATTGATGTAGTCGCTTTATTGCACACATTCTTTTGCACACAGTTAGCAATGCATCCATATTCTCAATAGGAAAAAAAATCTCTTTCCTACTTTCAGTGTAAGTTTTAGTTGATTAATCATAATATCTATGAGTGGTGAGTTATTCTTTCGTATTTGCTTATTTGAATTTCCCATCTAAAATATATTTTCATTGTGAATATTATACAAGTAGCCATAACATCCGTGATGCTACTTTGGGTGTGTTAACACAGTCATAATCACAGGCTACTGGCTTATACACAGGAGATTAAATTAATTCATTTCAAGGAATCTTTTTGTACTTATGTAACTTAAGCAATTATAGAACAATTACAAATCATCTGAGTTGTGTGTGGCTCACTGAATTTTTGATCATTATTCAGACTTTGTTTTATGTAGTCTGAATCCAAATAGAAAGCTGATTTTTCCTCTAAATGTGAGGCAAAAGAATGTTGAAGCAATTTCTTCTTCTAATACTTCATTTCTTTAAGCAAATGGTTAGGAAATTTCCTATGATGACTTCGTTCTGCCTTGGAAATGTTCCCTGTTATACATAAATAAAGAACCTTTAGCACCTGTATTTGTTTAAATTAAATCAGGTTATTATTCACACTCAGTTAAAGGTGATGAAAGCAGTGCCAAAAACAGATAGAAATGCAGCATCGAAGGTCTTTCATGAGGCAAAATACATAGACGGGAGACTTGGCTAAATCTTTTGCCATTCACTGGCAGTAAGGAATCTCCTCCTTTCCTTTTATGCACAACTTGATGGAGAAGGAAACACTATTTCTAAACCATCTGTAGTGGCTAAGTTCAGCAGGCTACCTGCTGTTATTTTGTTCTATCCTCCATTTAATTCCTTAGTTCCTTTTATTTTACAATGACAAAAAATTGCAGTGTAGTTTCTTTTGAAAAACAGTGTTTGAGGGTTCTTTTTTATGACTGGCAATCAACAGCCATGTAATTGCTTTGTTATGTTTTACTAAAGAAGTCTGTTAAGTACCACAACTTTGATACACTAGTAATAAGAGTTTGCAGGTTACAGAGACACCTGTGGTGACCAAAGCGCCAGAAGCTGCTTATTAGAAAGAGCCAGTACAGCTGTGTCCTATTAACTCCTTATGACACTTTTTTTAAAAACACTAAATAAAGCCCTTGTTTAAGGCTTTAGAGCTATTTTTCAATGAAGTGCAGGACTGACTATGAAGTATGATGAGATATTTGTCTACATTTTTAAAATGTATCCCATTATTAGATATCATGAAAATAAAAAGATATGATATTAAAGACAAAATAGAAACATCTAGGAATTCAGTTTAATAAACAAAGGAACTGCAAATGGGGCACTACGGAAAGATTTCTTGAATTTAAAATAATTGACATTCAAAATCTAATTCTGTTCATATTAAAAATTCAAAACTTTTAATTTATGTGCTACTTTATATTAAAGTAACAATGATATAATTACTTTTAATGTACAGTTTCATTGTTATCATCATAAAGGCAAATAAAAAATACCTATTTTATAAAAGATAAAAATTAATATAATTGCATCATCCCAAAATCCAGTGAAAGTGAGTTTCATTTGTATATGAAACTGTAAGAGAATTACTTAGTTAGGCTGATACATTTCCTCCAAAAAGGCTCTAGCTTAGCCACAATTTTCTTACCATGTATCATAGATTTATTTAAATAAAATTGTCTGATTGACTTTCTTGATGATTTTTCTTGGATTTTTAATGCCACTTTTATTAAAGGTGTTTATCATGAAAATTGATTTCATCATTCATTTGATGTTTTTAACTTTGACTAACAAAGCCTCAAACTTTCATTTTCAATTCAATAGAAGCCTGCTTACACAAATATTTATTGATCAGTGATCTATATATCAAAAGTTGTTATGCTGCATTTGAATATTACTAGAGAGCTGAAATGGAACATATTAATATGTGAAATACAGAAGAGATTTCTAGACATCAGAAGTAAGATTATTGCCATAGCTTTCTCTTTTCTCTCATCTGTGATTTCTTTATCACAGATGTAATAATTTGGAAATAAAATGCTAGAGGCTAGTTCTTTTGGTCCTCCTAGCTCAGATGAATCATATAAATCCATAGAATCCCAGGCCTCTGAACTGTTTAGCCTTGGTGCAACTTTAGTTGCTTTCTAGGTCTCCCGCTTGATCTTGTATCTCTGAAGATCAATGTCCAAGACAGGAAGAAACTTGCTGAACAAATATAATTTTGCTTAACAATATTATGATTAAGCCTGTAGAAACATTAGTCCTTTAATCACAATGTAACTGTGAAGCTCTCCTGAGTAACAGATACTGAACTAAGAGACTGTATTGATAAAGTGTCACTTGGTTATAATAAACTAAATATCCCAATTTCTCTAGCTAAAACAAAAAAAGAAAATTTCTAGACTGTCATAGATCCTGTGATGTCAATCATTTGGATTTTCCACTTCAAAATGCTTCTCATAGCTTTTTTCTAAAATGAGTACTTAGATCCATGTCTATATTAAATTTCTAGATTGATCATAAAACATTCCAAATATGAACTAAGACATCAAACTTTAGCAGTAATGATTAGTGTCTGTCTTCCCACTAACTGGACTGTGAACTTCTAGAAGGATTTATTTTGTCTTGTTGAACAAGGCACTCAAAATATTCTAGGAGACAAAATGTTAATGGGGATTGAGAGGGAAGGGAAAGGGATAAGAAAGATTTAAGGTGTGTTGTGTGCACCCACCAACTCCCCACAAGGTATATAATTATGTGCTGCAAATATATACTAATAAAAAAGTAAACACATGAAAAAATTCCACAAGAAAGAAACTCAGTATTTAGCCAGTAAATGTATATATCAAATTCCATGTAAGAATGTTGGGCTTATAAATAAAGTAGTGTGTGTTTAAATGGGCTTCCTTTCCTAGAAAATTCTGTAGTCTTGTTGACAGCCATGTCTAGTTGGATATCAAGATGGCGGGGGGACTACGGACGATGAACTCACTATGTAGCCCAGTATGGCCTCGAACTCACTGTGATCCTCCTGCCTCAGCCTCCCAAGCACTGGGATCACAGATGTGTACCACTCCGCCTGGCTTCAGGATCATTGTTTCTTAAAGCAGTAGGTAGAAAGCCATCCGTAGTCTTATAGGTGCTAGAAGGCATGATTTAACTGACCATTTGATCAGTGATCTTGACAGAAACATGATAGGCTATCTATAAATAAAAGAGGTAAAAAGAGATAGCTAATGGTATACAAGGAGATTCTACAAAATATCTTCTGGGTGAAACTAAAAATATCTTAAGTATATATCCCTTCATGTTTATTCATTGAGTAAACACTGAAAATTTAATATTAACTAGCAATGGTGCTATGAATTTGGGATATAAAGTTGAACAAGACACAATCTTAACCCTGAAAATACTCATAGTGCAAAGAGCTTATATATAATATTAGCTATGTGCAAGCTCTTTAGTTGTGAATTTCATAGTGACTTGCTGTACCTGAAGGAGTCAAAGAAGGACTTCAAAGAAATGATATACAAAAAGGTAAAATTAGAATTTTACTCTACTTGAAGATTTTTGTATTGGTATTCATAATCTATTAGGTTTCAGAGTTTTCTGTATTTTGTAAAAGGGTAGTGGTATTTAAAGCACCATAATTAGTATCTGGAACGAAGGATCAGTGATTGAGATAATTGTAGAGGAAACAGAAGAGAGAGAGCTGGCCAGCTATTATAATCCTGTGTGGTTTGAACCAGATCAAGGATTAAACTAAATCGACTGGGATGGGCAGATTCAAAGAAATTTTGTAAATTATTCATCCCAATTCTGGCATATATTTATAAATAGGCAGTGAGCAGAGATCAGGTGTCTTTTCTTAGTGTAGAAAGTCATCATGCATTTAACTAGTACAATAAAAATATTTCAAGTACATTGTATTCTTAGTGGATTAGGTCTTAGCTGTGAAAGGACAATTTCTTAAAATTTTGGAAAAATATTACTTTCAAGAAGTCTTGCCTTTTCCCATCCTTTGCTTGCTTCAGTCTGTGTTAAAATGCACTTTCTATGTTTCCATAATACCCCTATCCTGTACTAGCTTGTATTAATAGCATTTAGTACATCATATGATTATTGTGTATCTGCCTGTCAAGCTGTCATCTCCCAGAGGGTACTATGTCTATAATCTCATTACTTTACACAGTTTCTTTTAAAAAGTATTGGTAATAAATAATCTCTAAAATACTAAAAATGTAAGAGAGAATCAGCTTGGGTAGTAGCAAGAGCACTGGGAACATTGCCACAGTTTTCCAACTGTGTCAACTTCTTCCTCTGTAGCTACTAATACCCCTAGGACTAAACTAAAGTGTGCTTGCAAAATGAACTAAAAGCATCCAGTTGGATGTCTTGTTTTCTGATGGTCCTGTAGATCCCCAAAACTTTATGGCTATGTTGATGTGTTCCATGTATCCACAGGCCATCCAGAAAGGGGTTGAATTTCCACCTATGTAAGTCCTAGTGGTTCCATAGTTGGTTCTTCACCAGGACTGATACCCCATCAGCAATTGGCCTCCCTAATTGAGCTCTCCCAGATGATACTGAACCTTCTGCAGTGGCAATGGCACTGATTAAAGTAAACATGTCCATGGGACCAAAGTGCTATGTGAGAAATGCTGAACTGTTAGGCACACTTCAGTTGGGCAGCGTCAAATAAACCATAAGTAATAACATACAAGCACCATACAGTGTTTGTTTGTCTTTACTAAAGTTATCTGGACAGATACTGGGTTTATGAGAAATCGATTCAAGTGCCCTCCTTGCTGAGTAGGTTGGGTTTGTAACTGAGTGACTTACCAAGGAAATCTGTGTCACATAAATTACAGTATTAGCTAGTAGTAAGTGGATTAGTGAACATCTCATTCTGACCAGGAGAGCCCACAAAGTAAATATAGGTGCTGATATAGATTATCTAATTCTAAAAACTTAAAATCAGATATTGAACTTGCTTGTCAAATGAGTAATCAGGAATACTGAAAAATTAGTTGCTTATATGTAAGTTCCTCAGGTGAAAATGTTTTACATAACAGTAATATGCTATGGAGTATTAATATTGTACTATATTGTATGGTGTTTCTAAGCAGTGTTCAGAGTAACTGCAAACAGTTCTGTAGGAACATCTGGTAGTGCCTGGGTTACACAGCTCACATATAGCATGTTTAGAGCACTGTGTTAAATTTTCTGTACACATGATATAATCATGGAACAAATATTTACAGAAATTCTACTGCCTATAGATACCAGCTTTTTAACTCAGTGCCCTTTGGTGCAGTATTTCAGGTTACTGCAAACTTCTACTGCTGCCCTGTGCTACTATGACAGGTACTTGTTCAAATAATAGTTTTCCACATTACTTAATCTTTGGCAAAAGTTAATTGACTTACAGCGATTATTAGCAATAGACTGTCTTCATCTGTACTTTCTGTCTCAGTAATTAACCATATTCAGTGGCTTACCCTTAATTCCTAACCACTCAGTGGTTCATGCTGGCTGAAGCCTAGCTGACCATATTACTCTAACCCTACACTTCATTCGATCCAGCAAATACAGCCCAGGTGTGGGGTCTGCATGGAGACATAGGAAGTGCTAATTTTCAGTTACTACCCATGAGCAAATATGGATTCCGCAGGAGTAGCTGATAAAACTGATGCACGTGTTGTGATCAGAGTAGCAAGACTTCCGAAGAACCTTCATGCCAGATTTCCCCCCAAACTTCTTTATTCCTTTAATGCAACATTTTCCTTCAGTACTTTTAAAGTAAGTGTATTGTCATCCTAAACATCCCAGGTCAAGGGCTTAATTAATGCCTTAAAATAAAGGTTCCAAAACACCAGGAGAGTTTGTCATTTTCTCCCTGGTTTGTTTTGTGAGGAGGGAGGAGAGAAGGTGAGGAGGAACCCCTCCTGTTCCATGATTACATCCTACCCACTCATTTTCTCCTTTTCTCCTCTGCTTTTGATTTTTAGTGGCGGTCTTAACAGAATGTCAAGATCAATTTGCAGCATGGTTTAACTCAAGGTTTGTGTTCTGCCAGCAGCAATTGTCCCTGCAAACAATGCCGTGTGTTCTTGTAACTTCAGAAGCTTTTAGAAGGATCATGGCAAGGGCAGCATCTAATGACTTTATTAGTGTAGGGTTTCAAAATGGGCTCAGTAATTGTTCATATCTCTTTGTCAGCAAATCATAATTACTGTTCAGCATTGTCCAGCAGTGCACTTGTGAATACTTTCCCAATAGTACTAAAAGGAAGGAAAAGGAGTAAGGGATAAAAGGTAATGACCTTTTAGAATTGAGAACAAGACAGTCTATGTACATGATGATTAAACTGGGTATAATATAGTCTTCATTCTTTTCAAAAATAAATTATCCTTTTAAAAATGTCCTTTGAAAACATTTAAAATCAGCAATTTACAAGCATATATAATATATATATATATGCATGCAGATATATATCTCTATCTATCTATCTATCTATCTATCTATCTATCTATCTATCTATCTATCTATCATGACTTGGATACTTCTCATACTAGTACCTTAGTCCTAAGGTCATGACTGCCCGATGGTACATGTATTACATCTGATTCAAAGCATTAATGGGATGGGGAAATCCTGTTTTCCCCATTAATCTGATTAATGCTATTTAGGAAGAACACATTTAACTCAGATACGGTTGTCAAAATACAGTCTATATGAAATTCCTGTTAGCAAAAAAGTTTACAGAGGTGATGTTGACAAGCCAGCCCCAAAGAGCAACATTAGAAAGTTTTACCAAATCTTTTTTCTCATGCACTAGATCTTTCTTATTATTCTACCAGTGTTGATGTTCTCCTTGGTCCTTCACCAAATCATTTGTACTTTACATATTCTTGGTATCTCAATTATGAGAGCCAAGAATTAAAAGAAATCATGGCCTTCTTAAGACATTTGAAGTCTGAGCCTTGGCACCTATGTGTTGTATTGCTGAATCCTTTCCTGTTCTGTGATTCCTTGGCATATACTTATGTACAGTTATGTACAAATACTTTTAATAGCTACTTATATTTTAGTGTATACAGATTTTTAAAGTCTGGTTGCCACAGATAGTCAATTTAGTGTTACAAAATGTGAGTTACCTAAGGAAACAAATTCTAAAAATAAGATACTTCTGAAACAATATTTTAAAGAATATATAGTATTTTTTTTTTAAATCATGGGTTTGGCTTTTCTTCTTGCCTGAAATGGAAAGATGATAAAAGGTTTTACTTAACTACTATGTCATTGTTAATAATTTTTGTATTCATGTTTGCTTCTGAAGAATTTTTACTAATCATAGCACCTATGCCATTTAAATTGCTAGTACATTTCTTCTCTTTTATAAGTACTAACAGTAAAGTTATATTTTAAAGTGCTAGTTCAGTCATATAAAATTACATTTGGAGAGTGGTGCCTCTGACATTTTCTCCAGTATTTGTCTATCAGTCTGGGTGGATACTCTTAAGAAGTTTTAGGGCCCAAAAAACTTACTGATTACTTATCAAATGTTACCGCCAAAAACTGGTCAAGTTACTGTTTGTCTGGAATTGGGGAATAAAGTGAAATCTTGTTTCTTTTATGTTAAACTTATTGGGAAATAGAATTGGTATCCTTTCCTAAAACATATGTTTATATGGACTTGATAGCATTAAGGTAATAGAGAGTAATGACAGTTTTGTATGGTTGGCAGATAAAGGGTTCATGTAGAGATTTTTTTTTAAAGCTATCTGCCAGTCTATCTACTGTAGGCTAACTCATTCTGTAGCCACTGCAACAACTTAAAGAATCCTAAATAGGCTCTTTCATGCACTTTTCCTTTCCTTGATACATGATTAGCACCAAGAAAGCCTGTTTGATGTATATGTTTCTATACACCTCAGCTAAGGAAGGAATGAGACAGGGCTACGTGTGAAATGAAGAAGCTTTGATTTTAGTGCTTCAGTCTGAGGAATTAGGCTCCCATTCCCCACAGTGGATGAGGAGTTGGAGTCTTTGAACAACCCCCATATAAAATTCTCAAGTGTCAGCAACAGAAATTTACTACATGGCCGTTATGAAAGCTGTGCAAGTATAAAATTTACTAGTCTTTAAGTAAAATTTACATATATTTAAATGTTTCAGTTACTGTTCTTAAAAAAATTGTACTTTTCAGGGGCCAGGGATGTGTCCCATTGGTTTAAGTACCTACCTGGTAACAGCAAGGTCCTGAGTTTGATTCCAGGTACAAAACACAAAAAATAATACTTTTCAATACAACCACTTACTTTTTAGTTTATGCTGTCAGATGTCAGTCATAAAATGTTGAGCAGTTAAAAACCAAGGCTCAATCATGCTGGAAATACGAAGAACAGGTGGTAATAGGCAAGTGATATAACCTTTCTAGGTCTTTTTTGTTCATCTCTAAAATAGACTGACCTATGTGACCTGAGACTTTTAACTTTTAACTTTTATCTCTAAAATTAGGATTTAGACGCAATTATTTTCAATTAAAAAATGAGAGGCAAAAATTTTCATTTTAAAAATAAGTGATATTAAAATTTATAGATTGGCTATAGCATACTGCCCTAGCCAACTTGTGATGATTTAGTCAAAGTGATTTATATAACATGTATCTAATGAAACCATGATCATTTCCCTCCTTTTACCTCCTCCACCCTAAAAGGCAGCTGCTTTTCACTTACAATTATCTTCCAAACGTACTTTTAGTAAAGGCCATCTATTGAAAAAGTATCAATAACTAAGAGTAAGACTATCACTACTGCTTTTTTTTTTCTTTTTTTGTCTGCTGAGGCATTTTATTTGATGTTTTACATCCCTAGGAAAAGAATCCCAAGATTTTCCCTCCTGTGTGTTTCTGTCGTGCTGCTTTGTGGTCCATGATGCCAGCTGAGGTGGTCAATACATACAGTGAAACCAAACTGACAGGATGGGAGCAGATTATTCTGCCATTTTTCCAGGTCTTTCAGTTGCACATCAAACCTGGGGCTGATCACACTACACTTATTTAACCTGCCTGTGAGGTTCACAATAATTTTTCCAGCCCTGTGATTATCAATGATTTCAAATTCGCCAGTGTAACTATGCTTCATCATCACAGTTAGAAACCAGACAATGACTTTGGAGCACGGTCTGATAAGGACCTGGCATTTGCCTCTCTTTTCAGCATTGTTGATGCTCTTGAGAGCATCAGCCAGGACATTCATGCGCACCATTATGGCAGCATGGAAAGATGGCAGAAAGAGCACTGCTGCTTTTGTAAAAAAGACAAAACACACAATAACCACAGATATTAATTATGCACCTACTTAATTACAGTGCTAGACTATATATATATATGACCTGATTTAATACTCACTTTGTATACATTATCTCATTTAATCTTTGTCGCAGGTCCACAAGGTACCTAGTAAAAGGTCCATTTCACATATAAGGAAATTATTTTTGTTTCAGAGAAGTTCAGTAACTTATTCAAGATCACCTTACCTACCTATGCTTTTCTGATACATAATTCTTGTCCCATGTCTTGCCATATGAAAGAATTCAATGATAAAAATGTGCTGAATAATTACTCTGAATAATAATATTCCCTTTAGGGAATATAAGTGGAATATGTGAAAATAATATTAATATTTTGCTCAGGAATGAATAAATATGAGATTCACTAAATCATAGAATGTACTTTTGCAGAATTTTTTTCTATTATATGCTTAACTAATGTTGCTGCGACCTCAGACCTCTGTGACTACTTCCAGGACAGAAAGATGAAACTTTCAAAATATAGCAATTTTTGAGCTGTTCTAAAAGCTGGAAAGGTCTTTGCTACAGTGCCTCTTCTGCATAGACTTTCCATAATTTTCTCCTTTTTTTTGGGTTTAGTTTTATAAGTAACCTGAAATAAGTCTAACTTCTCTTCTTCATTATAGCCCATTATCAATTTAACTGTAACTCTCATTTGCCATATTTCCCCTGCCTTTTGTAACCAAGTATAATTAGTTCTTTCCACTGTTCTTCATAAAATGAAGTATCTAAACTTAGCCTCTTCTAAATTTGCAAGAATTGAGCATAGGGTTCGAGATAAGGTATGTCTTGTACTATACACTATCTATTCTGTAATTTAATTTTTGCCTTCTGTTGAACTCATAAAGTCAACTGAAACTTCCTACTTGTTTTCTAACTCGAGTCAATATTTAACTGGATCTCTGCCATTCTCTACTAATACAGTTGATTGGCAAGAACTTTGGGGGTTCAGATTCTGTTGTATTAGCTTTCCCAAAATTTATCACTCACAAATGAGACCTTAACTCTTTATTGTTTTTACTCCTGTCTCATTCTTGATAATCTTCTTAGTTCCTAGATATGTCCATCTACAGAAAATTTTTCGTCTCCTCTTATTTACCACACTTGCATGTGGTCATCAATGGAAAGCTCATGTATTTTGATTTCAGACATCTTGTTTTGATCACCATTTTCTCCCACTCAGTCATTCAAGAATCACTGATGTTAAAGGCTTTGTTTCTGTACATTCATTTTTATTTTACAGAAGAAAACCATTGAAAGAAAATGTGTTTATAAAAGTTTTTTAAAATTTCCTACTTCCTTCCAATCTATTGACATGCACCACTTACTCTTACTCCCTCTACCCCTTCCTGTCTCTTGATTTTTATTTTGTTCTAAATTTTGAGATCCCATCATTATCATTTCCTTGTGATATTTTAAATTCCCACCATTACAGTCACGTTATTCACCTTCCATGCTGTCCCCTTGTAGTTGAACACTGCTATAGAAAATCACACTGACGATTGAGCAGTCAACAGTGCTGGCAAGCCTGCTGGGATTCTGTGAGTAGTGGTTTGTATGTTTTTGTTTTTTCCAAGGGAGTAATCTTATTTCATACAACTCCTAATTCATCAAATAGGTCCTTACTAACCTTCCAGGTGTCCTCACTAGTTTGAGAAAATAGAAATCATCAGAAAGAAAAATGACTCGGATGTCCTTGTGGTCTCAATTTAAATGTCCATTCTCCAGAAAGGTCTGATGAATCTTTCTAGAACATACTTCCCCACTCTCATTTCCTTTCACAATACTCTCTTTGAGTTTTCCATAATAGTCATTACTTTTATATACTTAAATTATTTTCCTGTATAAGTTTCATAGAATATAAGTTTCATAAGGGTAAAAGTTGTATTAATCTTACTCTTTTTTTTAGTTTTATGTTACATGTTTGTGTAGTACATAATGATTATGTACATTATGGGGAATCAGTACATATACATATCATTTTATTTTTCATTATAAGGCTCAATATTTGTTGGATGTTGAAAGAATGTGGGACAGCATAATGATTAAGAATGCATAAAGCTTTGAATTTATTCAAACATTCAAATTTTGACAATGCTACTAGTCATAATAGCCTTGAGCAAGTTACATAAACTTTCTAAAATTTAGTGTCTCTATTATGAAATGGAGATAAAATCACATTCCTCAAATAGTTATTATTAGAATTAAGTGATAGACTTAAAAGAATAAGCATGCAAGCCAAAAATAAATAAATAAATAAATAAATAAATAGCCAGGCGTGATGGCTCACGTCTGTAATCCCAGCACTCGGGAGGCTGAGGCAGGAGGATCTTGTGAGTTCAAGACCATCCTGGGCTACAAAGTGGGCTCAAGGCCAGCCTGAACTGCAGAGAGACCCTGTCTCAAAAAGCCAAAAAATAAAATAAAAGGATAAGCATGCAGTGCATTTCTTTGTATGTATTTATTTTATTTCTATATCTCAGTACAAA
>PVLA01000495.1:232145-541957 GCA_004027455.1 Hydrochoerus hydrochaeris
CTTCCCTTCCCTTCCCTTCCCTTCCCTTCCCTTCCCTTCCCTTCCCTTCCCTTCCCTTTCTTTCCTGTACTGGGAATTGAACTCAGGATCTTTACCTTAAGCTAACCTGCCCCAAGTTCTTTTTGTATTTCATATTTTGAGATAGGATCTTACTAAGTTGCCCAGGCTGGTCTCAAACTTGTAGTCCTCCAGCCTCTACCTCCCAGAGTGCTGGAATAACAGGTATGAGCTGCCATCCCCAGCTAGGCATAATGTGTTCTTAATGACTTATTCTTCCACCTATTCATCTGAGTACTCTATCCTGAGTACTCATAAACCATTTATCTAAGCAAGTTTTCTAGATTTTATAAGGGACTAAGGACCAGCTTACTGATATGTACTTTCTGAAAATCCAGATATTTATGTATTTCTCAGATTGTAATCATTTCATCATCATTTATTCTAGTTTTCACTGATTCATTTATCCTACAATCTTACGTATTCAAAAAGTATTTATAAGCACTATGTACGAAATGAGAAATTGATTTGGGAAAAGTCTTATTTTTCTCCTACATATATGTCTTTTTTTGGTATTTATAATTTATAGTTTCCTACTTTAAAAAGTGTGTACTCACTACACAGGAGTAAATATAGTGTAAAACAGGAAAATGTATGAAACCCTAACAGTAGTAAATATAGTAAATAGAAGAGTACTCATAAGCAGTTGAGTTGATTTAAGTTTTGTACTAAAACACTAAATTCAGCTCTGGAATTCTAGGAGAAACAAGAAGGTTATAAGCATATCCTCACTCATCTACCTATTCAATGTATGTTTATTGTGTTTCTGTTATGTGCCAGGTGCTATGCTCCAGAGTTTACAGGTTACCACTCACAGCTCTTATTGTCTGATATGTCGAAATCTAATAGGTTCATCTGAAGATTTCCTAACACCAAATTGAAGGATGAATTTTGCTGCTTGATTTTCTATTTGAGAATCATTAGGAAAAGTAATAGACATAATTATTATCTGTTTTTTTGCAGAAAACAGATTAAGATAGATGTCATTTATGTTGTCATTGTAAAAACAGAGGGCTTTGGATTGAATCTTTGTACACTAGTGTTTATTCTTTAGGGAGATTACATGCTATGGTCCTTAAATATTTCTTTTTGATGATCTAACTCATAACAAGTACAGAACTTGGAGGAAGAGCCTACATATGGTAGCTAGCATGCTCATTTGCCTCTCTCTGTCAAATATTAGCTGGCTCAACTGAGCTTTTATCCAGGAGTGGGCTGAAATTGATTCTTACTTAAACTTTGACAAGTGACTACAGTGTTAACATTTTGTGCTGTTGGTCTTTTATATTCTTAAGATTTTTCTCCTGTGTATGAAATTTATTAAGGCTCCCCTATATCATTTTATTATTACAGTGATACTTCTTTTCAGCTGCATAAGGAAATTACATAAAAATGTCACAGTTCTAGGAGAAACAAACTCATATAAAATTATATTGAAAATCTTTCATATAATAAAATCAAAATCCCTAAATTTGGCAGCTAGAAAAAAATTGGAGAATGCAATAACAGAATGGGGGGGGGGAGTTCAAATCTCTACCTTAAAGTGGACCATTATTTTATGATGGTGCTGATATATACTCTAAAAGTTATATGACTGTAAATTTATTATAGAAAATATTCACCATATTTTTGACTTGTGGGGAGAGCCAACTTTAAAGCACAGAAAAGAGAGGAAAAAGAAATAATATTTATTAATTTGCAGACTGATTCCAGAATTAGGTGTCATTTTCTTTACTTTATAGGTAAAAAAACTGAGGATCATCCCAGAGTAAGTTATCCAAGGAAACTAGTAAGTGACAGTATCAGGTTTATTGACTACGGCATCTTAGTTCTTGACTATGCTGCTTGTAGTAATTCCCAGTTTCTCTAATATGTTAATACTTTTTATATCTTTCAACTTTTTAAAATCAGTGACTGATAATAGAGTAAGATCATATAAAAACTACAGTTTGCTAAAACTCATAAGGCAAGATTAGAATGATGAACTTTTGAATCAACGTGTACCTATTCTGAAGGTATAAATGCCCTCGTGGTGGTGTATACATGGGGGAAAGGGGCCCTGGAGATCATAATTTTTACATTGTTCATCTTTTAGTTAAATTGTTTTCAGGTGTAGTTGAAAGAGGAGAAGGAAGAGTGATCAACATTGTGGTAGTGAAGATAAATGTTATAGAAGCATGAATTGACCCATTTATGCAACACATTTAGTAGACACTAGGTATTAAGAAATGGATAGATAAGAGAGAATTAGTTCCTCTTTACTGTCTAGTTTCGTCTCCTAGTAGTTGTCCAAATAGCTGTAGGCAGCTATTAGGTATTAGCTTAGTTGTTAGGTATCAGCTATTATACTATTAATTATTATGATATTGTCCTTAAAATACAAAGTTTTTCCTGACTTTATCAAAGCCAGAATATTCTTAGTGCTCCAAGGACAAAAATTATTTCTTGTCAAACATTTAGTAGGCATTTATCAATACTTACTGATTTACAAAAGGCAAAATAGAAATACAGAATTTAATATATTTGTGTTTCTTATACAGCCTTACAAAATTAATTTTTTTCTTTATGTTGCTAGAGAATGAATTTTTGCACTTAATAAATGGTTGGACTAATTGTTATTTTTCCTCTCAACTAAGATTGTAAGATTTCTAGGTTGAACCCTTATTTGAGATTCCTAGGACCAGAAGTGTTCAGATTTCAGAGTTTTTTGGATTTTAGCGTATTTGCATACATTTAAATATGTTGAAGTGAGCAGAAATGAATTTCTGCTCCTTTTTGGAGGGAGCACCTGTTGAGTGAATATTTCTAATCCAAAATCCAAAATGCTCCAGAATCTGAAATTTTTTGATAGCCTACATAACAGATTTTGGACTTTCAGACTAGGAATGCTCAACCTATAATGATGAGATAAAACCAATTATCTGCTTAACAATTATTGTTCACCTCCTGTAATACAAATTAGTCCCTTATAGATTATCTATACCCTGTCATTAAATTGTCAGTGCCTCAAAGCCTTTTCACCTTGAGTAATTTATAGATAACAAGGAGATTAAGAAATTACATAGTTCTTAGGGAGGCAGGCTAGGTATAGCTTAGTGGTAGAGCATTTGTCTAGTATCCTTAAGGACCTGCTCTGCAACACCATCCTGCCCCTAAAAAGAGAAGAAGGAAGAGAATAAATTATATAGATGTTTAAAACTCTACTAATTTATTAACGCAATCTAATAGTTTACTGTTGCTGGGAAGGCTAACCCCTAAACAGGTCATAGATGCTTTTTTAAATTAAATCCTCCCAAATTTTATCCTGTTTTCCTAAAATTTCCTTTTAGTTTGGTTGTTTTTATAACAAGGACACAATATTTCTATTTTCATAGAAAGTCATTATACCATACTTTTAGAAATGTAATGTGTCTCAGTGGTCATTAAATGTTTCTATCCTTTGCCCAATAATTCTACTTTGTGGACTATTTTCCCTCCAGGGAATACATTAGGATATTTGTCTAATATTTATAATAATTTTTATTTTATTTTATTTTTTGGTGCCAGGGATCGAACTCATGACCTCACATTTGCCAAGCAGGCACTTACACTGTTGAGCTAAACCTCTGGCCCTATAATAATTTTTAAAAATGTGTAGTGGATAGTTATGAATATAGCAGCATACATATCTACTTAAAATATCATTCAGTCCTTAAAATGCCAGATTATTAATTTTATCTAGAAGGCTAAAACATTATCACCCAGCCAGTAATTACAAGATAAAAAAGATATATTTGAGCAAAAAACTGATAATAAAGGCAAATATGGTTGAGATTGTTTTAGAAGTTTGAAATTTCATACATTTTTTATTTTATGTAAGAAGTTATTTTACTTTCAGCATTTATGTTTATTTCACTATTGGCAAACACTTTAATCAAAAGCTCTAAAGGCCTTAAAAATTTTTTTTGTCTCTGTCTCCAAGTTCCTTTCCCAGGGACAATGTTATGTTTCTTATTTGTCTATCAAGAGTTAATTTTGTGTATGTAAACAAACTAATAATATATATATTTTCTCCAGTTTTGCACAAATCTTATGTGCTATTGACCACCTTGCTTTTTTTCCACTAACATTATACCTTAAAGATACTGTCTATCAGTTCACTAAAAGTTCTATTTTATGACTACATAGTATTCTTTTAATTCCATAAATACTATAACTCCATAAATACCATAATTTAATTCCATAAAATACTATAATCAACACCTATTGATGAACATTTTGATTATATTCAACATTTTGTAATTACAAATGTATAGTAATTAATTGTGGATGTAAGTGATTTTTCTATGAAAATGTATTTCTATACTGAATACTCAGATATAAAAGTAACATTAAGTCACCTTCTCTATAATCTTGCCAGTGCCAAATATTTAAATATATACTAATTTGATAAGTGATGAAATTTAATATAGCTTCAATTAAAATTTAACTCATCATAAATTATTTTGAGTATCTTTTTACATGCTGAAAAAGAACTACACTGTCATTCTCAGACTTGGGACTACTTCCAAAACTCAAAGGTATCCTCAAAGGACAAAGCATAATATGATCACTACACTGAAGGTCATTCCCAATGAAAAATCCAGAAATAAGCTGAATAATGGGATGGGCTTGCAGATGTGAAATAATGTTATGGTAGGAGGCAAAAGTCTTTGGTTGGTGTGGTTTTGTGTGCTTGCCAGAGCTGGGAACTTGATGAATCTTACTCCACAAGTTAAAAAACCTCAGCTTTATTTTCCAATAAAGTAAATGAGGGGAAGAGGTTATATGTTACCTAGATAGGTAGATGATTTCTAAGTTCCTTTGTCTTACGTTCTAGTGTTTTCTGTCAATCTATATAAATGTAACTGAACATATCCTGAATAAATCCATATAACCAAAAGAAATAAGTAAACAGCTGCAGTTAAGTATATACAAATAATTTGTCTCTATCAGATAATATTGGAAAAGTCCATCAGCACTGTTAATCATTAAGTTTTTCCACTCAGTGACTTCATTTTGGAGAAATGGTGCACACATTATCAGAAAGATATGGCTCAGGGATAAGCAGTTAGAAATTTTGATGTTTTTTGGTTTAAATTAAATTTATTAAATCTGTTGAAAAGGAAATAGTGATTTTAGTTTAATATTTACTTTTAAATATTTGAAGTTTTATACTGTTACACAACTGCAGCATCAATACTTGTATTTTTTTATTTTCCTAATATGATACCTGCTAATTGATTTTTTTTTTAATGAAAATAAACCCAGTAACTGTTTTTGGTTAGTCATCAATTTGTTGATATTATACCCTGCTGTGCAAAAAAGATCTGTCATTGTTGGCCTGGAAGTATCTTAATCATGGAAGTAAGGATAATAAAAATGTTAAATATCATATACTTGTCAGTAGTAAAATAGCTACCAATTTTAAGGACCTACCATATTGAACACACAAATCTAAGTGTTTTCTGAATCATTTCATCCTTATAAGAAGACAAGTGTTTTGTTTGTTTGTTTTGGGTACAAAGAATCAAACTCAGGACCTCACGCTTGCCAGGCAGGCACTATGCCACTGAGCTAAATCCTTTCTCCCCCAACACACAAATTTTTAAAAAATCAGTGTTATTCCCAATTTATATCTGAGCTCACTTTAAACTTATAGAAGTCACACTGAAATATAATAGTCAGGAAGCTTTAAATAGAGTAGTGGCAGTTCAATTGCCTTTTTAAAAAATTAAGTATGTCGGGCCAGGGGTTTAGCTCAGCAGCGTAAGTGCCTACTTGGCAAACGCGAGGTCATGAGTTCAATCCCTGGTACAAAAAAAAAAAAAAATTAAGTATGTCTCTATCTTTAGTACCTGGTATATAGTAGATAGGCAGTGTGTATAGAATTTCATCTCTCTTCCCATAAATTTCTAGGTTTCATTTAACATATATTTTAGGTTGATGTACAGCTTAGTAAAAATCATTGACTTATATAATTATGATTTTGATTGAAAGGTACTAAACTATATCTTGTTTTGAATTAAAAAATTATTTTCCCATATCTGATTTATTAGTAATCCCTATTCCCATTAGCATAATAAAAAAGACGTGTTTCAGAGACTGAAAATTTTACTCATGACTAATACATGCCAAGCATGTATTTTATTTTTCTCCAAAAATTTAGTTTAAAACCATTTATCTTCTCATTCTTCGTTTTCCAGCAGCAAGACCTAGTGAATATAAAAGCATACCTGTTGTGATTAGCCATTTACTTTCATTCATTTTCTAAAACCTTTCTCTCTTTTTCCTCCTTCCTCTTTTTATCCCTATATGAGTGGGATACTCTGTCTTTTCAAGTTTGTTGTTTTAGCTTTTCATTTCAGGAGGTTGGCTTGACAACTTCCTGTTTCATTCCTCAAGTAGCTCTATGATAGATAGGTTGGTTATTCAATTTAATCAAATCTACCATGATTTTTTTTAAAAAGACAACTATTTTCTGCTATTACAGAGCACTTGTCATTTTTTATCTTTTCTGGTTTGTAGGAATTCAGTGGCTATAGAAACCATGAAATCTGACTGATAAAAGCAGAGTCCATTGCAATTGTATTCTGCCCTGCCATTAGGTACACTGGCATACATTTATCTGTTCAAAAAGAAGAAAATATTACAATTATGATACAGTTAGATCTAAAATATCTTCCAAGATATGTGTGTGTGTGTCTAAGGTAATTGGATCATGTGGTGCTATATGTTTGTCTACTTCACAAAAATTAGAGTGATTTGCCAATCCTTGGTGGAAAACTGATCACGTGTTGGGTTTTGTAGTTATTTGAATGACTACTGGACTTCAAAGAGTACTTGTCTTAAATATGCTTGCAGAATTGTCTTGACATGGAATTGTCAAAACCACTTAGCCTGCTTGGGGGTGTGAGGCAGAAGGATTACCATAAATTCAAGGCCAATTTGGGCTACATAGTAAGTCCAGGCCAGTCAGAATTACATAGCAAGACCCTGTGTAAAAACAAACAAACAAACCAACAAACAAAAAACTCACAAAATACTAAGCCAGCCTCTCTCCTTTTCTCTCTTTCCACTAAGCCAATGTGTCTCTTTCCTTCCTCCCTCCTTTTCTCTTTTTCTCTCCCCATCTCCCTCCTGCCCGCCCCCCTCCTTTCCTTCCTCCATTTCCTCCCATTTCTTACTCTCTTCCTTTAATATCTCATATGAGATTCGTGCTGTGATGGGCATCCACTGTGTGATGTCTACTTAATCTATTGGTGTAAAAGCAACAAGGACTTATTTTCTATCTTTTGTAAGAAATGGCATTCCAACTGTTTTTTGACATGTTTAATTTTAGAGGCTGCCAATGATCAGATCAAGGTCAAAACTGACTTCAGGTGTTTTCTTAAGAAGCAGAAAGAAAAATGTGATCCCAACTTGCTAGTCTGCTGATCTATACATCGCCGTTGATGAGTTAAAGCTATATGGGTGTGAAATTTGGTATTGAGGCTTATGCTTCTTGAGCACCTTTTATCCCCTAATAGTTATGGAATGTGAAGATTTGAATTTTCATGGGAGCACTGATATTTCATGGCTGACAATGGATTTCTTAAGGCCTTGTCATTTCAAATTGCCTTGAGGTCTGGTTATTGCTGCTCTAAATGTGTATATGAACCTGCCTCCCGATGAACTTAGTGCAATGGCGCTAACTTGTCTTGACACTCTTGCTGACAGGTCTAGTAGCCCTTAACAAGATCTGCTTTCTGTAGTCACAGCTTGGGGTTTTCAGGAGTCTGCCTAACTTGATGAATTTCTATAGACAGAAAATATATTGGTTTTAAAAATTAAGAGGTTTGATTCTGTTTTGAATTTGGATATCAAATGAATCTGAGCACATGACATTTTAATGCCATTTGTCTTTTCAAATAGATTTACCTTTTAATGCATGTGACGACAGGACTTTGCTCATCAGCTTGAACATACATTTCAGAGGAGTTGTTACCTAAAATATTATCATAAGGCATAAGAAAACACATGATTTAAGTTGCCTTTCATGAACATAATTAAGAATTAATAAGCCAATACCAGTGGCTAGTCCCTAGAATTTCCACTGTTTTGCCTTTTGTGACCCGTGTTATTAAAAGTCCATTATTTTTACAGACTTTATTAAATTGGATCTTATTAAAGCATTCTATATTTGCATTTGGTCTTTCATAATTCATTATTATTATGACATTTACTTTTTACCATCAGATCTGAAAACATATCATAAGCTACCCTTTTCTCTTGAAAGAAATGCTAATTTCAAACAGTCCTCTAATAGAAGAGAAAAGCTTTATCAGTTTTTTCATTTATTCCAGATCGTGTTAAGAATACTAATGCTAGACTTCAGTATGCTAATATCTCTGAGCTTTTTTTGGTCAAAAGCTTAGAATTATTATTTTTATCTCATATTAAGTACAAAACTAAAAGACCTACTACTACTAAAGAGAACAATTCTAAAGTGAAATTTTTGATTCTAAAGACTTGTGAAAGTGTTTCTAAATTCTATTTCATAGAACGATGCTAGTTGATTTATCTTTATACCAGAGTATTGTTGTTTGTCCAATTGTAAAAATTCTTTTCTCTTGAAATTCACTTGGTTTGATTTTTTTATAGTTTAGGAGGTACAGCTTGCAATATTTAAGACAGAATCCCATGCTGTCTGACAGGGTTTAGGTATGCTCCATGTTTTCCTATGTGATAAGCATTTAAAATTTAATTGAAAACTCAGTATTAGCAAGACTTTATGTATTCTGCAAAACAGTGTCTGAATTTTACATAAGTAGTAGTGAGGTTTTGTTGTGATACCAGTAAATTTATGAAACTCTGAAACAGAATTTACTTTGGATTTTTGTCTTATTTTAGGTTTCTAACAATGTGCAATCGACACTTTGGCAGTGTTGTTGTGCAAACCATTCGTACTCAAAAAACTGATCAGTTTCCACTCTTCCTGATTATTATGGGAAAGCGATCATCTAATGAAGTGTTAAATGTGATACAAGGTAAAGTACATGTCACAGGGGAATTAAGTCTTGTGTATGTGATGTTACAATTTTAAGCATCAAAGCTGACAGTTTCTCTATTGATAAATATCTTTGCATGTTAACATATAGAACATTCCAAAGAAAAATGTCTTCAGAGAGTACAGGTGCTGTATAAGATGAAATATGCTGCATAAAAAGTAGAGCAAAATATCTTAATAAAATTATAAGTTCTTGAGATATATGCAATTTAAATGTTTAGAATTGCTAAATTCTCTAAATTAAAAATAAGGTCATACAGTTGTCGAATAGGACATTTCTTAATAGTATTGATTTATTACTGTAATGTTGAAAGAAGTGCTTATTTTTATGAAATCTAGTGACTAGATACTGCAAAGTGGATTGTTTATAGTGGCAACTAGTTTTCCTCACTTGTGTGATTCTTTTGTATAATGCAACTCTGAGATATGAAGCTACTGGAACTCTATAAATTTAACCGCATTGTACATTCTTTAGCCAAAAAAGGGGGGCTTCTTTTTCTGTTACAAATGCACTCCAAGGATCAGTCTTATATTTAGACTGATCCTTGGAGTGCATTATTATTATTATGTTCATACAAAACTTAAGTGAAAGCAGTGTGTCTTCTCTGCCACCAGAAAAAAGTTTTCAAGTGCTCCAAGTGAAAGCTGTAGTCTGGAGTACTTCATTTCTGCCCCCATTTAAGTCTAGCGGGGCAGGGACACATATAGATTCCAGTGCCTTTCAAACCCAAGTAAAACAAACTTGGCATTTTGTGTTTTCTCTGTAACCTGTGTTTCATAAGCAGTCTAAAAAGACTTAGGGGGACCAGGCAAGGTAGTATGTGCCTGTAATTCTGGCAACTCAGGAAACTGAGGCAGGAGGGTCACAAGTTTGAGGCCAGCCTGTGCAACTCAGGCAAACCTGTCTCAAAAAATAAAAAGGCTGAGCATGTGGCTCAGTGGCAAGAGTGCCTCTGAGTTAGACCCATAGTACCAGAGGGTAGGGGAATCTACTGGTGGATCAAAAATGGGTTTTTTTTCCCCATTTGGTACCAGGGATCGAACTCACGACCTCGTGCTTGCAAGGCAGGTGCTTAAGGCACTGAGCTAAATCCCCAGCCTGGTGGATCGAATTTGTATAGGATAAATAGATAATGAAAGTAAAGATAACTTTTCACCTTTGCTTTTCTTGTTAGAGGCAATATTGCAACAGCTAGTGGTTCTCAAAGTGGGACCATGGACTCTAGAGGTCGCCTAGACATTTTCAGAGGATCCGCAAGGTCAAAATTATTTTCGGTACTGTCATAGGCATTTTTCCTCCTTTTAAAATATGTTAACATTTGTACTAATGGCTCAAAATCAATGGTAAAACTCTTGTCACATTAGCATGATTCAAGACAATGATAGAAAACTATATTAGTGGATATATTCATCATTGCTGTATACTTAAAGTTAGAAAAGAAAGAGCTATTTAAGAATGTCCTTGATGGAGCAATACAAATTACTGTTTCATATTTTAACACTGTTGGTGCTTTATATGACACAGTGGGCAATGGATGAAGCATTTCTTCTATAGCACCCCAATGTGCATGACTCGTCTCAGAGAACAGCACATATGTAGTTGCTTGAGCTGATCTGTTTTTTCCAGAAAGTATATTTACTTGAAAATATGACTGACAGGCACACTATGCTTTTGTAGCCTGTGTGGCTGGCAAACATTCTTTATAGAATAAACAAAGTATACCTGTCACTTACACATAAAAGAACTGATAGTGTTTATTGCCAGTGAAAAAATTTGAATTCTCAAGCAAAACTTGATGTCCTCCCCAACAAGAAAGACAGCTTAAGTACTTTTCTGTTTACCCTAGTTATGTTATTAACAAATATGTATTTTAATATCATACAATGAAATGTGTCAACATTCAGAAGAAATACATACCTCACCAACTAGTGTTTTCTAGATGCATCAGTGTTTAATATTATAAAATCATACATTAAAAAAAAGACCTTGTTCAAAAAGCAGTAGAACCACACATGGTGGCACATGCCTGTAATCCTAGCTGCTCAAGAGGCTGAGGCAATCAACAACATAGTGAGAACATGTCTTTTTTCCGTTCCTGTTCCTTTTCCTCTCTCTCTCTTTCTTCTCTCTCTCTCTCTCTCTCTCTCTCTCTCTCTCTCTCTCTCTCTTTCTTTCTTTCTTTCTTTCTTTCTTTCTTTCTTTCTTTCTTTCTTTCTTTCTTTCTTTCTTTCTTTCTTTCTTTTGTACCAGGAATTGAACTCATGACCTTGCACTTGCCAAGCAGGCAGTGTAGCCACTGAGCTATATCCTGACCTAAGACCATGTCTTTAAAAAGAAAAGTCAATGAATTAATATAACAAAGTACAAAAAGTTTATTGATAAAAGTATTGAATTCACACACATCTACTTTGAAGAAACTTCTGCTTGTCTGTAGTTTCCAAAAATACACAATTATCTATTAAAATACTTCCTTTTCCAACTACATACATATATGGGTGAGGCCAGCTATTTTTCATAAATTTCAAACAATGAAACATACTGTAACTAGTTTAACATAAGCATGAATATGAAAATATAGTTTTTGTTGAACCAGACACTACAGAGATTTGTGAAAGTATTATATCAGTACCACTCTTCTCACTAATTTTTTCTTTTAGAAAAAGTCACTTTTTCCTGCAAAAATATAATATTTATGTTAACCTGTAATAGGTGTATACTTCTTTTGGTGGGGAATAGTGGTGGCAGTGGGGCACTGGAAATTGAAACTTACAGTCTTCACAATGAGCTATATTCCCAGCCCTTTATTCTTTTAAGTTTCCCAGGCTAGGTTTAAACTTGTGATTTTTCCTGCCTCATCCTCACAGAATGCTGGGATTACAGTATACACTACCACACCCAGCTAGGTCAGATCTTGACCACACCCAGCTAGGTATTGTTACTTTTAAATGAATTGATAAATATACATTAAATATTTCAATTTGTAATTTTAGAAATGATGACAGCTATACTACACATAAACAAAAGTTATTTCAGAGCCTCAAATTTTTAAGACTGTTAAGGACCCCTGAGATCAAAAAGTTTTGAGAACTATTTCAGTAGGATATAATGAGTAAGTTTGTCCTGAACTGTATTCACTGTACCTTTTCTCTATCTTGTATCAATTAAAGGTTTAGGTATAAAGTACCTACCAGCCCATTTTGGCAGTGAGTCTTCCATTTAGAGCTAACCCACAGACAAGGAGCAGTGGCTTAAGCTTGAAAATTAATGGTCACTGTGTAGTCACATGTATAACTATAGTGTTTTCCCATTAGTATTTCTACTATACTCCATAAAGTATTCATTTCCTAAGCTCTGAGTCTCAATCACTTACAGTTTGCAAATGAGATATGGAAATTCAGAGGCTTGCCGGGTAAAATCTACATTAAAGTTACTCCTAAACCTTACTTGCTCTCTGTCATGTGCATTAATAAAAATTACCAGTGGGATTTTGTGTGCTGTGTGCTGGACACATCTCTATTCCAAGACCCTAACAGAGGTAGCATTACTTTCATTTTGAAAATACAAAAACTGATTCTTAGCTACAATTTACTCATTCTATTATTCTTTTATTAAATAAATATGTCTTAATCCTGTGAGGTACTAGGCATTTTCCAGGTACCAGATCATTCAGCTTATCAGTAGTGGTAATTTGGTTTAGAACTCTAACCACAAAACAAATTCTATTCGCTTAATACCAAAATAATCTTTTTCCTCTACCTTATTTGTAGAGATAGCAGTGCTGATATGAATAAATTTTCTTTTGCTGAAGACTACTAGTGTTCCCTCACCCCATTCCACCAATGATCATACTAGGAAAACTGAGGAAAGAACCAGTGAAAGATCATGTCATTTAAGCCCTACTCTTGGAAAACACTACCCAGGATGTTTGCTATTTATTGTTCTATTGGTGATCATTTCACTAATGTGATACAAAGACTCCTGGAGAAAATTCTCTTTCGCCTGTAAGTTTGAGAGAATTTCCCTATCTTTATTTATCTTCCTGAATTGCATTCTTATAAATAACAATGACTTGCATGCATTCAGAAATAGTATATATGTTAAATGTTATGGATTTGTATAGGGAATAAATAATATTAACAAAAACCATACATTTAAATAGCCTCTTCATAAGGATTATAATACAGTCATTTCAAGCAATCGAAAGAGGAAAATATAAATTGGGGAATAAAAGAAATCAAATGTTTTCAGAAATTAAATTACTATTAGTTTTACCAGAGAATTTTTTTTACATTTGTTCAAATACTTTAATGTTTTCTTTTTGTTTTCTTTTTTAAAAAATTTATTTAAAGAGAAACAAAAGCAAGTAAAGGGTAGAGGTAATACAGAATTCAAAAAAAAAGATAATAAGAAATCACTGGTTAATAAATTACATATTGTCCTTTTAGAAATAGTTGTTCAAGTTACAAAATTAAAGTATACAAAGTAGATAGTCAAACAGAGTGCAAACAGCTATGCATGCATGAATCTCTGCATGTATTTCTATACTTTCTGTATTAGAGGGAATAACAAAACTTAGCAAGACAAAACAAAACAAATTCCTATAAAAACATGAAACCAAAAAGTCATATAAAACCACAGTACAAGGTGATCTACAATGATTACTGCGTTGTTTCTTATTATCTTCAATAGAATGTCTGTATCATCAGGCATATTTGAATATAGCAGTATAATTGAGTATAGCAGTAAATAACAATATTAGTAAAAATAAAACATTGTAGACAGTATAAAACTTCAAAGGCAGGTAATAATCAAACCAGAGTGGATATTCTAGTGGATCTTGTCATCTTAAGTGCAGTTGCCTATACTCTCAGACTTGATACTGTCACTCATAACAGCTTTGAATAAAATCTATCAATACAAAGCAGCGATCCAACAAACCAGATTCGATTACGATCAGTCATGGTAAAGCAGTGTAAGTTTTACAGAGCTTTAGATTAAGTTAATAGAAAATTCAGGATGATTACCATACTATATCCTGTTATTTTTAGGATTACTGTCTGTGCCCTAAATCTAGAACAGGTAGAATGACCGGAACAGAATATAATACATCTAAGCAGAATAGTGTGAGTAATGTGGGTTTTAAATCCTGTTGCACTATTAACAATATAGCATATCAAGGCCATCTATGTTAGAGATTCTAGTTATCCTTCTCTGCCTCATTTCTGCTATGCTATTTTTCTGCCTTTGTTTGTCTAGTATTCTCCTTCATTTTACTGCCTGCCCCACTCATTGAGGCCTTTCTGCCACTGTTCCTACAATCCTGTTATTTTTTTTCTCTCTAGAATGTCCTTCAGTATTCTCTGTAGGGTTGGATTGGTGGTCACAAACTTGCCCAGTTCCTCTTTGTCATGGAAACATCTTGTTTCTCCATTAATTTCTAGTGACATTTTTGCAGGATACATCAATCTGGGCTGGAGGTTATTTTCTTTCAGGGCTTGGAAGACTTTGCCCCAAGCTCTTCTTGATCTGATGGTCTGTGTCGAGAAGTCAGCCATGATTCTGATGGGCTTACCTTTATAGGTAATCTGTTTCTTTTCTCTGACAGCTTTTGGTATTCTGTTTTTATATTGAATTTCTGGTATCTTGATTATTATATTTGTGGGTGTAGATCTGTTTTGGTTGTAGGTGGCTGGAGTTCTGTATGCCTCACACAACCGAATGTCATTTTCTTTTCCTATGCTTGGGAAGTTTTCCTTCTTTCCCTGGATAGCCTTTGTAATTTGCCTGTGTGTATTCCTGCTTCTTTGTTCACATTTCTTATTCTTAAATTATAGATTTTCTTGTCATCTTCTAGCCTTTGTATTGTTACTGCCTGTGTCCTTGTTATTTTTAAGAGATCTTTCCTTTCATGATCACACATTGCAAACTTGTCTTCAAGTTTTGATAGTCTATCCGTAGTTTCTTTTAAGGCATTTTGCCAGCTTTCAATGGAGTTTTTAATTTCCTGGTAGTCTCTTTGAATCTGCTTCATGTATTCTATATTTTCTTTATATTCTTTATTGAATGTTTCTCTCCTTTTTTTGTGTTCCTCCCTTCTTCTGTCTCTGTCTTCCTGAGAGATGCTTCCTGAGAGCATTTCTTTTATTACTCTACTCACATCTTGCTTTACCTGATTTAATATTTCAGTTTTGAGCTTGTGTACAAGGTCCCGAAGATATCTCTTAATGTCCATTGAAGCCATGTCTGATGTTGCGTGTTTGCTGTCCTCAGTCTCCCTTGTTTTTCCTTCTCCTGGATCAGTGCTCTCAGGTTTCTGGGCTGGGGGCCTCCTCCTGCCTCTCTCTCCTGTCATGGCCCTGGCTTCCTCCACACAGGTTACAGTGCAGGTCCCAGCCCGCTTCTCTGTTGGCCACGTTTCCTCTGAAGCACACTGGCGAGGGAACTCCACCCTCTCCTGCCTGCTCTTGTCACTGAGGTGTAAGCAGAAGCCACGTATGCCTGCCCTGCCCCCCCAGCCAGCTGAAGTTTAGGTGCCTTCACCCAGTTAGTGCTTGCTAGGCTCAGGGAATGGATTTGGGACAGCTTATTGGGTCCCGGCCAGGGGCACAGCCCAGTCCAAGCAAATCCCATGAATCTGCTCTTGGGAGGGAGAAACCAACTGAAGTCACTGTTGCTCCCAGTTCAGGCTCCTCCTGCCCAATTCCAACATGTCGCCCATTTGGTTGCACCCTTCCTGTGGACGCACTGACCGTGGATTAATGAAGGTCCCTCCACCGACTCCACTCTCTGTTGGGCTCACCAACCCCCAACTTCAGTGCTTCTGTGCTTTATGTGAGTGGCGGTGGGAAGCAGTTTGGGCGTCTCTGCCTGCTAGCACGGATTCAAGCTCATGCAAACTTGGTGGGTCACCACGAAAATGCTGTGTCCCATAATTTTTAGCTGTTTCAGTTGTAGTCCTGAAGTATTTGACGAGCTTTTTTACATTTTAATTTCTTCCTGTGTCAAGAGGATCCATCTCCCTCTGTCTGGTTCTCTCCAGGGTGTTTTATTCTGGCATATGAGTTGTTTCTTACCAGAGAATTTTTAATAGGAGATAGTTTTATGCAAAGACAATATTCAGAGGTGGCAAAGAAGACAGGCTTTTGCCTCAGACTTTCTCGGTTTCAAATTCTAGCCCAACCGTTGCGCCAGTTTCATCTTGGCTGGGCAAGTTATTTGAGTTCTTTAAGACTCATTGTCCTTTCCTTAATTAATTGTTGTGTAGCTTAAATGAGATTATATGTAAAGTGCTTAGCGTAATCACTGACAATAAAATGATTAGTAGTTGTTTCTAATATTAAGAAGACATTTTCATGACTTAAAAAATTTGAAGTACATGACTTGGAAATTCTTCTCTTTATATTGCTAAAAATCCTTTTCATTAAGGTCCTTTAAAGCTTTTTTGACATTTCAGTTGCCAATGTAGAACTGCAATTTCAACTGCCAGTGTACTACTTTATTCTTTTGTATTGATCATATGAAGCAATTCAATGAAACCATGAAAGTATTTTAATTTGATTTTACCATACCTGTTTATAATTTTTAGACTGTAGTTATTGTTATTATTTTCTGATTAATTCTATCATTATCTCCATTTTAATAACTTAAATACTTTGAAGTTATGTGTGAGAATTTTATATATAATAAAGTTTGGCGCTCCCTGTATTGTTAGGTAACACTACAGTGGATGAGTTGATGATGAGACTTATGGCTGCGATGGAGATATTCTCAGCCCAACAACAAGAAGACATAAAGGACGAGGTAAGGCAAAAAGGTTACGCAGACTTTTACAGGATTTCAGTGAGGTAATTTGTCGTAATGATGCATGCCTGTATCATGATTGATAAGTAAGGATCATGAAGATACATTTCTAGATTAAGCAAAGCCTTCCATACCATTGAGGTTGTGTTTTAGTCTCAATAACTTGTCTAAATTTGTGGAATGCTTTTTTAGGTAACTCAAGATTGTAACAGGAGGTCAGTTTGCAAGAAACGAGTTTGAGGTTGAGCCATGTTTCCAGAAGAAACTACAGTGCAGGATATTTTGTCTAATCTATGGATCTTGTCAGTCAGTTTTAGCTCCAGGCTTAGGAAAAAGTGCTATGTAAGAAGGACTGCTTGACACACAGACAGACAGACAATCTTGGTGGCCTGTTAATGAGGACCACTAGAAAATAGTTTCATTTCCTTTCATTACTGTGATGTCCTGCTAGTACTTCCTGTTGACCTAACCTAATTAAAAACTTGAGGACAGGAAAACCACTTTGAGCCAAACTGTAGAACACTGATCACGAGGGACAAATGGAAGATAACCCAGCTCAGATTAGTATGATCTATTTTCAGATGAGAAAACTGAGGGTCACAAGTTTAGTAGACTTAACTAAGGTCATGTAGCTGGTAAGAGCTATAATAAAAATTTCAAGTAATGAATCATTAGTACTTGATCAGTCCAGAAATTTCTGTATTTGAAAAATAGCCTTAAGTAGCATATGAAATACTACCATTTGTTAATTCAAGATGCTAAACTTAGAGCTATCACAAAGTTCTAATTGTTTGCTTTTAATTTTTACAAAATTTCCATAAAACAGAGTATAATTATAAACAATAATTAAAAGTTTCCAAATATGAGTTTTTTTCAATAAAATACACATTAGTTACTGCAAGTACAAAATATGTAGACAATTTTCATATAACCTGTACTATTAGACTTTGTTTTATTTACTTGTCTCTGTCTTTCATTAGGCTTTCAGTTTAAGAGTAAGGGTCATATCTTATTCATATTAACTCTGTCCCCTAATACTGTACCTAAAGCAAAATCAGTACTCATTGTTTGTTAAGTGATTGAATAAATTAATGTTTGGGAGACTTTACATGAAATAAGATAACTTGAAACAATATTTCATTATAATATAAATCTTGCTGTATCTATACTAACGTATGAAAATTGAGTTTTATAACTAGTTTAGTCTTTAATGATCATTAAGTTCTTTTAATGCTATAAAGATGGAGATTATAATTTTTCTTATCAGTGTTTCATTTACTCTGAAGTAAAGGTAATTGAGTAGGTGGTAGAAAGATGTTTATCTGTTATTATATATTTTTGACATTTTGAAAAAATGCTGTACTTAATTAGGAATTTTTAAAATTTAATTTAATTTTATTTAAAGAGGAAAAAAGCAAAACAGAAAAAGGGGTAGAAATAATACAGAATTTCAGGAAAAAAACAGTAAGAAATCACTAGTTGATAAATTACATATTGTCTTCTTAGAAAAAGTTGTTCAAGTTACAAAATTAAAGCATACAAAGTGTACATTCAAACAGTGAGGCTGCAAAGAGTTCTCTTCAATGATCCACTAACAACTTAGCAACATGGTTATCAATCCTACACACTTAAACATAAATGCAGTTATGTCTTTTAGAGCACTTTCTTTTCCTCCTTTTGCTTTTTACATACATTATCTGTTTAGTTATATCCTGTTTCAGGTTGCTTAGTACCTTACTGACCTGTTTTGTTGTTGTTATTTACTTTGTAATCACTTTATATTATTCTGTTGCTTTGTTTTTGAGTTTCTCCTTATCCATGCTCCATGGATAAGCTTTGGTAGAGTTGGGAGTTTTATGGAGGCATTTTTTTACTTTGTTATCTATTTTTTTTTTTTGAAGGTAGCAAAATACAGCAGAACAAACCCATGTGAGGCAGTGCAATGAAATGGCACAGAACCCCACAGCAGGTCACTAGGACAACAGTAATAGGCACAATAGTACATCCCATTCTGTTCACATTAGCTGTTCTTTCAGTCAAGTAGAGCAAAATGGAAGGAACTATCGAATTTATAAAAACAGAATATTGAATAGAGCAGTACCATTAATCAGAACTGAGCAAAACAGTGATAAAAATATTTGCCTTCAAAGAGATGGTAGAAGGAAATCCCCCTTACTTGTCACACTGCATACATTCATCCTCCCAAAAGATTCTCAGACCTCCAGCTCCCACTTGCTAACGGCAGGTAGGAGGGTAGGGGGTGGATCGATGTCTGATTCTTAGCCTGCACACTGGCAGACCCCCAACTGCTTACCAGGGTGGCAAGCAAGCTGCCTGTTCTCCTAGCGCCCCACGTTCCAACATGATGCAGAGCTCAGGAATCACCGATAGTTCTCACCCTGGTGCCGTGGCAGCTTGTGAGGCCCCCAGCCACTTTCCAGGGCGGTGAGCAAGCTGCCTGTTCTCCCAGCACCCCAAGTTCCAGCATGATGCAGAGCTCAGGAATCATCTATAGTTCTTGCCCTGATGTGGCAGCGGCAGCTTGTGAGGCCCCCAGCCACTTACCAGGGTGGTGAGCAAGCTACCTGTTCTCCCAGTGCCTCAAGTTCCAGCATGATGCAGAGCTCAGGAATCGGTGATAATTCTCGTCCTAATATGGCAAACAAGCTGCCTGTTCTCCTAGCACCCCAAGTTCCAGCATGATCTAACTTAGAATTTGTAATGATAGGTGTGTTGCCATTCAAGGTTACATTTATCCTGGAACAGAGGCATTGATTAACAATAATTCACCAAACACATTATTCAACATTTAAGTCTTGAGTCTCATTAGTACCAGATTTGCAGATTATGCCATGTAATAAATAATATTTGTATGCATTTTCCCAGTTTATTCTTTCATGTTAATTGGTGTTTCCCATAATTTATTGCTAAAGAAATTGACTTTAATTCCTTTAGTGCTGAGTACAAAATTTAATATGGGAGTTACAGGAAAAATCCAAGGCTTCATATAATTTAAATTTTTATTGAAAATTATAAGAGCTAAGAGTTTCTCAGTTTTTAAGAGTGTCTTCATGACAGTTATCATTCAGGTTATAAATAAGGTTCCTAAGAAAAGCTTTTGTAGGGCTGGGGGTTTAGCTCAGTGGAATAAGCACCTACCTGGCAAGCATGAGATCATGAATTTGATCCTCAGTACCAAAAAAAGAAAAGCTTTTCTAAGTTCACTTTTTTGATAATATACATAGATCATAGTGATTTGATATTTATTGGATATGTGGTAAGAAAAACTGTCCCTTATTATTATGAACTTGTCTTTATTTTTGAAAAAGTTTACAACTGAAACTTTATGTTAAGTTTATAATTAAAATCATATTAGTCTGTAGACAGTGACTTCCTAGCCCTAAATTTGTTTAAACTTAACTTTGGTTAAGTTATATCCATGACTTCAGTGATTCTATTCTACTAGTACAACCAGAAAGACCTACATACAGTGTAAAGCTTTTATTGAATCCAAGATCCCAAAATGTTTGTCTACTCTGAATCATTCTTCAGTGTTCCCAAATGGACTAACCCCTATGTCATTGATTTCTCTATCTGTAAATAGCTCATATACATTATCTGAGCCTCTATTTCTTACAGACTTGCCTACAGCTTTCTTCTTAGACATTTTTATGACTAGTTTCATTTTGCAAAATGTTTATGTATGTGCCATGTACATATCACAGGAACTGGGACCTTAGGACAGAAAGGTACTAACAAGGGCTATTGGCAAAGAGAGAGTGAAGAAAAAAACAAATATCACTTATAACAGTAGCTACATTTTAGAGTCTTTTAATTTTTATTTATTTGTTTAGAATTTATTTTTGTTTAAAGCTCAGTTGCAAATAATAGATGCTTTCTAACATATAAAGAAATTAAATGTTTTTCATTTGTACTTTTTTAAGCTATAATCTCTGATAATCAAGAGTTTGTAATACTAATTTCCTGTTCTATTTTGTTTTATTTGTTTAGTCACTCAACATTTGTTTAATTAAAACCCTGTCCTGGATATAAGGATTATGCCCTTCCAGCCTAAACTTTGATTAATTTATATCTGAGCAGTAGCAATTGTCACATTCAGGTGTTGGAAATCAGGGAGGATTTCAAGGGAAATTATATCACTCTCATATTTTTGGTAATTCAAACAATACATTAGCAAAACTTGAGCAAAATATACTAAAGGGACATTTTAGGCTTGTTGCAGAGGGTTCTAACATGGTGCTTAAAAACAGTACTGCCACAGCACAGGAATGGTATCGTTTTTAGCTTGTGGCAGCTTTTGTGTGTGAAAGGTGATACGTGACTTAGTGGTTTGCTACATGGAATATGAGAAAAAAATTCCCTAAGCTTTGTCTTAAGATTGTTTCAGAATCTGTGCCTGTTCCTCTGCTCAGTTTAAAATCTCACCATTTTCATACCCATTCTCTTTGCATAGCTAACTATGACAAATAGAATGCAGTCTGACATCTCTTGCTATTTTCTTAACTTCAGAGATAAGTCATCCCAACATACACAGAGAGAACACAGGGATTTAGCTCAGCAGCACAAGCATCTGCCTGGCAAGCACAAGGTTGTGAGTTCAAGCCCCAATACAAAAAAAAAAAAAAAGATGCACAGAGACAAAAACAATTGCTTTGTATAAAACTAAGGCAAAACTTACCAAACAGAACAACCTTTAAAAGGGTATTTTATTCGCTATTTGTTTAAAACACCCTTATCCCCCACCCGCACCAACATACATACACACATCATGTCCTAAAGCTAGCTAGATTACTCAATGGAAAGTAGTACTGTTAGGGGAGTTTTTCATGATATAGTTGTATACAAATTTATATTTTAGGCTTTAAAAAGAGAATTTTTGTTTGTTAACACGTATGTGTAATACATGATGTTTACACTCCTCATGGGAACTTGATAGAATTACCGTAACCCACATTAATTCCTTTTTTCATGCCCTTTTCCTTTGCTCCCTCCCCACTCCATCTCTTCATCCCTTTCCTCAGTGAGACCCCCACTTCCTATTCTTATTATGTATCTTTTATTTGACTCTTTATTTTTACTCTGGGTTTCTCATATAAGAGCAACAGTGTATTATGTAAGCTTGTGTGTGCAAGGCATTTGTAAACATCATAATTCTTTTGAAACAGGAAAAACCATAAAAGATCAGGTACTCATTAGTAACTTTGAGAAGAAAAGGCTGAGCATGTTAGCTGTTAATGATTAGGGCAATAACTGGATAGCTGAGTATATCAGAAATGCCTTTTGGTAAGTAGATACTTTCTGCTCAGGTAGCGTATTTTTGGCCCTCATAGTTAGGTCCAAATCACAACAGATGATAATTGATACAATTTTGATTTGTATATTTAATAAGTATTTATGGAGCTTTTACTAGTATAACACAATATGTGAAGGTCTAAGTGCACAGATGTGAATAAGATACACAAGGTCCTTGGTGCTACAACCCACAAATTGTCTACCAAATGGTCAGATGGCTGAAGCCCATGGGTTAAACCTAACCAAGGTGAGCCAGGAATGCTATGTAGGCATTATGACACAATGGTACAAGAACACAAAGAACAGTTCTTGCAGTTTCCCATTGTAAGCTACAAGCAATTAAAGCAAGTAAAAATGAATGAATTAACAACTGTTCTTCAGATGCCTCCCTCATGTCAGAAATAGCACAGGTCTCTAGCACAGGTTTATCAATGTGGCTCTTGGAATACCTGTCTACCAAGTTTCCTAAGCAGTTAGGTATGAACTAGCAGTGAATCAATTTTGTTCAAATTTATTTTACCTTTCACTGTGGCAGGTGACTCTGGCATATGAACTTTGATGTCATTTACATTAATGTTAAAGTTGCATTCATTGTTCCTTTCTTAAATTAGTTATATTTTAGTTCCTCAAAAGTTAATTATAGCACAAACATTCATGGAAGCATAAAAGTAATGAAGAACATACTATAATAAATACAGCAAGCTAGTATAATATATTTCAAGCTAGTTCAACATTAAAATGACATAAGAAGTCTAGGGCTAGTATTGAAGATACCAAGGTATTTGACTCTGAATGTGGTGATTTCGCAGTTACCATAAGTGAAAAGTTGATTAAGAAGTGAATATATGGAAATACATTGTAAGAGTCTGTATACTCTACTGCCAGTGTTGCTGTATGTTTTCCATAAAAGCATGAAACCATCAAACTTTTTGCTTCATTATTAAAGCCCACTGACCTACCTTTCTGTTAAATCAGGGTTTTGGGGGGGTTTTTTTTTGTTTTTTTCTGAGCAAGAGAGAGATGATCTCTGCCAGTCACAACTATGACCCCCTTTAGCCTGAAGAGGCCACGTTGGTTATCGCAAACTACTCCTTCATGGCAGTTTGGGGTACTTCTTCAGAGAGGGCAATGTTATAAGCAATTAAGTTAGATGGAAGTATTATAGGCAGTCAGATAGGGTAGGCCCTTGAAGGAACCAGTGAAAAAGACAAGATACCTTGTAACCTTTGGGAAAACAGGCACCTCCACTGTGGGTCAGACCTTGAGACAAAAGATGAAACAGATGCACCTACATACTTCCTAAGGATAAACATCAGGTGTTGATACTCTAAATAGGTATCATCACCTTGAGGAAACCAGGAAGGGCCACTAAACCAACCCTCTCCCAGAAAAGACCCTATTCTCTGTTCATGCCTGGTTGCTGTGTGACTCCCCCATTTGACCCCAATTTAATCAATTTTCCTAAGCAGTTATATTCCTAATCTTTTTGACTGATCATAGTTTTGTCTCACTTCATGCCCACCTTGTGATTTCCCATTTTACCCCACCTTGGACCTACCTTACCTCATGAATTTGCTTTATAAAAATCCCTAAAAAGGCAGGATCTTTGGCAACCCATTTGGTACCTGTTCCGTCTCTCTCTGGGACAGAAGCTTTTTTTCCCCCAATAAATATACTCTGTTCTTGAAAAAGGAAGAAAGGAGAGAGAAAAATGATACCATTATTGTTTTTTAAAAAAATCTTACAGCTAAAAGCAGAGAAGAAACAAACAACAGAGTAGAAACTGTTTTTCAATGTGCTCCTGAGGTAAAACTGTATGCAAATCCAGCAATTGCCAAGAATCTTGTAAAACTAGCTATAAAATTAACAATGTTAATGCTGCACTCAACTAACATGCAAGAGTCCCTAATTTCAATCCCCAACACTGGAAAAAAAAAAAAAGTTAAAAAGACAATAGAAATCAAGTCTGGGGGAGAAAAACTTACATCATTGCAATTAGAAAAGAAAAAGGCAAAAGCATAATGAAAAATGCCAGTCATTATTAAGTACTCTAAAAATTGCACTCCATCAAATTGGAGAATCTTAAAGAAATGAACAGGTTTCTAAACACACAAGAGGTACCAAAATTCTGAATAGTCCAACAACAATGAAATTGAGACAGTAAAGAAAAACTTACCAACTAAGAAAATCTGTTTCTCATGGATTCACTGCTGAATTCTATGAGACCCTCTGGGAGGTTTTACCAATAATACTTCTCAAACTCCTTAATGAAATTGAACGAAAGAGAAGGAATACTTCAAATTAATTCCTGGAAGCCTACATTATGCTATTTCCAAAACCAGAAAAGGACCCATCTAAAAAAACTATAGGCCAAATTCTTCAGTGAACACAGACACAAAAATTCTCAATAAGAATTGGCAAATAAATGCAGCAAATCATCAAACCAAGTAACGAAGGAAGTTTTATCTCAGTAATACAATGATGATTCTGCACGCACTCATCAGGAAATGTAAGAGAAACAAGGACAAAAATCCTATGATCATCTCAGTAGATACAGAAAAAGTTTTTGATAAAACCTAACACCTGTTTATGATTAAAAAAATCAAAAGCCTGAAAACATAGGCATAGAAAGATTTACCTCAATCTGTTAAAAGCCATTTATGACAGACTGACAGCAAACATTAAATGCAAAAAAACTGAAAACTTTCTCACTAAAATCAGAAAGGTTGTCTACTATCACCACTCCTGTTCACTGTAGTACTGGAAACATTAGCCAGAGCAGTCAGGCAAGAATGAATGAATGAATATATAAATGGGTTATGTGTAGTAAAAGAAGAAATCAAATTATCATTATTCACAGATGACATGATCTTTTACATAGAAGAATTAAACTGTTCCACAAAAGGCTTATAGAATTATTAACTACATTCAGCAATGTAGCAGGATACAAAATCAACACACAAAAATACACAGCATTCTTGTACACCAGTAATGAACTCACTGGGAAGAAAATTAGGAAAATAATACCATTTTCAATATCATCATGAAAAATTATATACTTTGGAATTAACCTAACCAAGAAAGCAAAAGACCTCTACAACAAAAACTATAGAATTTTGAAAAACAAAATCAAAGAGGACATCAGAAAACAGAAAGATATCCCCTGTTCCTGGATAGACAAAACCAATACTGTCAAAATATCCATACTCTCAAAACTGATATGTAGAGTAATTACAATCTCAATCAAAATACCAACAGCATTCCTCACAGAAACAGGAAAAACAATCCTAAAATTTATATGGCGACATAAGAGTCCCAGAACTGCAAAAAGTAATCCTGGTAACAAGAGCAAAGCAAGAGGCATCGCAATCATGAATTTGAAATTCTATCACAAAACTACGGTGATTAAAAACAGCATGGTGCTGGCACCAAAAAAAAAAAAAAAAAACAAAAAAAACTGACATGTGGTTCAGTGGAACAGAATAGAGGATGATGCAGAAATAACCCCCGACATGTTTGGCTACCTGATTTTTAACAAAGGGGCCAAATACATACACTGAAGGACAGATACCTTTTTAGCAAATTGTTCTGAAAAAAATGGGATTATGTGAAATTAAGAAGCTTCTAAACAGCAAAGGAAACAACAGAGTGAAAAAACATCCAACAGAAAGGGGGAAGATTTTTGCCAGCTACACCTCAGAGGACTAATATCTAGTATACGTAAATAATTCTTACAGCTCGAGGTAAAAGCAAAAGTTTCCTGTTAGCTGGACATAGGTGCTGTGGCAGTTCTAATATGGAATATCTATGTGTGGCCCAGAATTGGCCTACCAGTGATTTGCAGGGTTAATGATTAGCCCAGCATGTGTCTGAGCTACTTATTTCCATGAGGCTGCTGCTAGTAGTTCACCTACAAAGAGTACAGAAAGCACCATGTCCCCTTTGCTCCTTTGGGCTGGACTGGTGGTTGTGAATCTAGTGACAACTGCTGGGAGCTAGAAGACAGAGCCTTCAAGTGCCTCTGGGGAACCGCTCCACCAGGCTGAATGCCATGACTTCGCCATCATGATCCTTCCAGGGGGCATAGAATGCTTCTGGCAATTTGCCCACCAGAATGGCTACTTCTATTTCAGCTATGAGGTTCAGCAGATACTTGGGATGTCATAGGACATGGCACATACCCCAAAAGGATCCCTCATAGACACCTCCTGGGATGTTCGGGGCCAGATTAACTTCTCTACCCAAGAGACAGGTTACTACCAGCTTTGTCTAAAAAACCAGCAAAATCGCTTTAGTTCTGCACAAGTCTACCTCAACTTTGGGGTCTTCTATGAGGGGCCTGAGACAGACCACAAACAGAATCAAAGAAAACAGCTAAATGATACCCTAGATGCAATTGAGGTGAGTACACGAAAGATGCAAAGCAATGTTTTTCACATATGACGATTTTACAACTTTGCTTGGATGAAGAAGATGGCAGACTTTTTTCTTCTTCAATCAAACTATAACTGTGAACTGGTGGTCCATAGCCCAGAGCCTTGTTATTGTTCTATCTGGGCTCTTGCAGCTGTATTTTGTGAAATGTCTCTTCAGTGTTCCAACAGTAAGCCACACAAAAAAACCAAGATGCTAAGCTGATGATAGCATCTGGGCTTTCTGCTGGGGTGGAGCTTTGTCAAAGCTGTAGTTAACTCTGCTTTGCAAAAATCAGAGAAAAATTAAGCTTAATATTTGAGGCTACTGTGCTTACAAGTAACAGTAAAATGGCAGTAGAAGTCATACTAATGTAAACAGTCTGAGATTGGCTGTATCTAAAGTATTAACCCCTCCCTGGAGGCTTGATCTACTTGTAGAGCAGCTCGGCAGCAAGACATACAAATTACAGCTCCATTGTGACTCTGTTAAATACATAAGATCAAAATACTGTTTATCATGTAGCAGTCCCTTAGCTTTCACTGATTCTACTTAAGGGATAACGGAAAGCACTGGCAGCAAAAATTGAGAAAGGTGGGACAAATCAAATTTGCTTGCAGAGAGTAACAAGAGTTAGTAGGATGCCTTTTTGTAGTTTAAAATATTTTATTTGTAAGGATATAAACATTTGAATTAAAAATAACTTATAGTATATTAAGAAATTGTTTTACAACACAGGCAGTCTGAAAAAGTTTTGGGTGTAAAATACTTTTAAATGTTGGGTGGGCTTAGGGAACAGGTGGCTCAGCAGCATATTCGCTTGCCTGGCAAACTCGAGATCGGGAGTTCAATCCCTGGCACACACACACAAAAAAAGTTGGGCCAGAGATGTAGCTCAGTGGCACAGCACCTTCCTGGTAAGCGTGAGGTTCCAAGTTCAATTACTGGTACCCCCCAAAGTAATAAAGATGTTTTCTTATGATTGTTATATGTATCTAAAATGTACCAATAAAATCCAAGTTAAAAATGTAAAAAAAAAAAAAAAAGAATTCTTACAGCTAAATAACAAAACTACTCCAATAAAAAATTGTGCACAAAATACAAGAGCTTTGAAAAGCAGTCTAGTAGTGGCACTTCCCCAACTGATTAAATATAGTGTTATCATATGATCCCGCCATTCTACTCCCAGTTGTATAACTAAGAGAAATGAGGTCAATTAGGTACTGCAAACATGTACAAAAAAACTAAAAGGAGATGGGTGGAGATGGGAGGGAGAAGGGAAAAAGGATAAAAAAAATAAATTAAAATGTGTTATATACAAGTACCAACCTCCCACAAAGAACATAAACATTATGTACTACACACATGCACTAATAAACTAAAATTAAGAAAACAGTAGTATAGCAGTTGCTTAGTGATGTGGGGGGTGGTAGTGGGTGAGTTGGGAGGATAAGAGGATTAATAACCTAAGATGCATATGTTTCTTTTTCAGTTGATGTGTTTTAAAATTGACCATGATGATGGTAGCATGTATCTGTGCATATATTAAACAACATTGAGGTACACAATTTAAATGTGTTAATAGTATGGTATGTGAATTATATCTTAATAAAGGTTTTTTTTTTTTTAAACTATAAATTCATCTGGACATAGTGGTGCACACACGTAATCCCAGAAGGATCACCTCTAGCTTGAGGCCAGGCTCGGGCACTTAGTGAGTTCAAGGCCAGCCTGAACTATTTAGCCAGACCTGTTTTAAAATGTTAATTAATGCATACATGCTATAAGTTCAGTAAGGTTTCTGTAGGAATATCATAGTTATTCAAATTTAAAAGATTGTACCTAAATGTCAATCTACCCACATTACTTTAGTAAAATGAATAACTAGTAATATGTCCCTCAAATCTTAAAAGTGGTATAGAAAAAAATTAATGAAAATTGCCTATATATTAGGCAGATTCTTTTTATGAAAAATAAAACAATTTCATAATAATAATAAGAGAATAATAGTTAATACACTGTGTATCTTCAAAGTAGTTACTCAGGAAAAAATCCTCTCTTACAAAGAAGAAACAAACACATGCATATTAGAGTTTCCCAGGATGTAGAGTTGTGAAGTAGTCTGGGGAATAACTGTTTAATAGGACAGAATTACTTTTGGGCATTGAAAAAAAGTCAAATGATAGAACATTTGTGCAACATTATGAATATCCTTAATGCCACTAAATTCTATACTTAATATACTCTGTTATATTTTGCCATGATAAATAAAAAAGCATAAGAGTACATGTGGTTTCAAATCTAGGTGCTCCCTCCAAAATCCAAAAGGAAAATGAAAGGAAAAAAAAATGCACATGGGATTGAGCCCTTTTGAAAGACACTAAGTAAGAGATCAGTGGCCTGACAATTTCAGTTGTTAGTTCTGGCGACAGTGCAGGCTGAATTTTACTGGAAACTGACATACAGTGGAAAGCACTCAAGCTGTGCCTTTATGATTTTGAATCTTGAGCAGTTTATTCTTCATCAAATTCCAAACTTTTACCTATTAGGGAAACAAGAATGCCAGGAGAAATACCTTAAAGAAGGGACTAAGCATAATGTAGGCTTTGCAGCTCATGCCTGAAATCCCATTTACTTCTTCTGAGGCAGAAGGATCACAAGTTTGAGGCCAGCCTGGCAGCCTAACAAAGTTAAGTAAGTTGTGTACCTCAGTGTTGTTTAATATATGCCTTATATTTCTTTAAAAGGGGGAGTGGAACTTGGGGTTGTAGCTTCCCACTAGAGTTTGCCTAGCATTCAAAAGCCATCTTGGTTCTATCCTCAGTACTACAAAAAAAAAAAAAAAAAAGGCATGGGAGAGCTGCTAAGCATCTTTTGAGTGCTGTGGCAGGCATAGTGTCTTAAGTAAAAATCTCTGCTACCTTCAATGAGAATTCCAACAGATAGTTGTTGTCCCCATTTTATTGAGAAGCAAATTTAGGTTTATAGAGGTTAAGTCATCTGTCCAAGATTGCACAACTATGTCAAAGTCAGAGTACATACTTATTTGCTTTGCATACTTCATGATTCCTTATAAAGCTGAGGTGCAATGATATTGAAGAATCATGGGATAAACTGAATCATTGTTCTAACCAAGATTAGATAGAGTCAAGATGGACTCACCTGTAGAGTAGATTAGACAGTCCTAGATTCCTAAATATCATATTCCCTTGAGTAGAATAAGAAATTTTGTCATACCTGTCTAGTTATATGCATGGAATAATGCTCATTGTTAAAATACACATATACACACCCTCTTTGTTTACATTTGTTGCTCTTATAATACTTGCTGATGGACCAGTTCATCCCAGCCTGACACCTCAGAGGAGAAATTAATAATTGTCAAAGATGAAACTAATGTGAAGAGATTTGTGACTCAACATTGGCATTGCAATTCAACACACCTGTTCAGAGCCACCCCTTCACATTTTTCCTTTTTGCCTGAGGTGGAGACTTCTTTGTGGATTACAGTAACACTTTTTGACAAGCTTAGACTGGGTGGAGCTGCCGTGTAAGGGCAGGACACAATTGATGATATCTCAGTAATGCATTCTTTCTTGATTTGGGCTGTCGAAAATTTTTACTGTAGAAGCATTCACTGTTAAATGGCTAGCCCAGCCTGTCTGTTTTTTTGTTTTTATTAACAGTAAGGCCTACCAAAGTATATTTACTTTTCTAGTTATGAAATAGTAACTGACTTAGAGGTGATATATCTAGTTATTATATTTTCTCTTACATACCATTGTTTAAAAGTAGCTATCTCCAAATAAAAATTAAAATCTACTTCTAAAATCTTGTCTCTTGACTGTTGAGACCCTCTTAATATTATGAACCTGGGAGACACCAGGTTTATGTTGAGGAAGACTCTTTATGTGTAAATCCTTTAAAAAGGAAAGAACAGCTCATGTAGGGCAAAGGATAAAAGAACGGAAAAGATTATATGTATATAAGTATGCATATACGTGTGTATGTATATAACTACAAGATAGATAACTATGCTATTATTCTCTGTTCATCAAAAAGAACAGTTTGCATTTTCATTGTTTGATTATTTGATCATTTTTTTCCATGCCTAAATCTTATAATCTGAACAACTACTTTGAAGAGAACAGTGTGCGACATATTAACTAGTGTTAATTTCCTATTATTTTGTTTTGAGGTTCTGTATTGTTATCTTTTTTGTTTTGTTTTTAAAATAAAAAATGAAAAAAAGTCAAATGGAGTCTTGAAATCAAGAAACTACTCTCATCTTAAATATTGTTTGTGAACCCATATCCCTTTCTTTGGAGACATTTATGAATTTTCTTCCCCATGAGAACTTAAACGACCTCATTTATAAAAAGGAATTTGGAGGCTGAAAGTGCACTTTAATGTATATTATGTCTTCACCTTGGATTTATTTTCTACCAAATTGAGAGACTACCACTGGTTATTTCTAGAGAAAAAGTGATCTTATCATAAAAAAATGTGATCCTATCATAAAAATGATGATTATGTGAGGTTATGCATGTGTTATTTAGCTCAATTTGGCCATTTACAATGCATGCATATTTCAAAATGTTTGCATGATTAATACATATAATTTTTGTTAATGATTAATTTTTAAAAATAGTTTGAGGAATAGCTCTTTGCTTTAAGGAATTTACCATCTAAAGTTGGAGAGCCAAGGCATACCCTTATGAAAATATCCCTAGCAACAATTTTGCTGTATACCTAGAATTCAAAAGAAGCAATCTTTCTTGTCAGAAAAAACCTCTAAAGAGATACAATGTGGTGCTAAAAAAAGGACAGTAATAGTACACACACAAAGATAAGCAAAGGTATTACAATGTGAGGAAAGCATAAGCAGGGGGAAGGGAGTCAGGTTGGTGCAATTTATGGGAAGCCAAAGCCAAAAACTTATATGGAACAATAGCAAAACAAGAAATTCAGTTACCTCTCGCTAGGATTTCTAGTGAGTACCCTTTATCTCTCCAGACTTTTCTTTGATTTTTATGCCTCTCAAAAGAGATCTTGGGGCTGGGGATTTAGCTCAGCGGCATAAGCACCTGTCTCACAAGTGCATGGTCACGAGTTTGATCCCTGGTACCAATAAAAAAGAAAAAAGAGAGAGAGAGATCCTAAAAATTCTGTGGCATTTTTTTTCAGTTGCAAGTTTGCCTTGACTTCCGTTAGCTATCCAATTAACTATGAGATGTGATCAAAACACATGGTGAATATTTAAGTTTAAAAATTTTATTACAGTAAAAAATATATTGCCATTAGTCCCCTCAAGGTGCTCCCTGTCACTTCAAACATACTTATCTCATTGTTTTTGCCACCTTCTGAAGCAGTTCTGACATCTTCTTTTGTGAGTGTTTTTAGTTCCTTTATCCTGGCTTCCTGATGTCCTTAATCAGTTCATCATTTACTTTTCAAATTCATATTGACTTTGGGGAAGAGCCAGATGTTTCAGGGTGTCAGATCCAGCAAATAAGATAGTTGAGGGCACACTGTCATGTTTTTATTGCTGTAAATCATTGATCAGTTAGATATAATTGGAAAATATGGTATATGTTTAAATTTTTTAAAAATTTGATCACAATAAAGGACACATTGCTATCAGTCCCTCTCAAAATACTCCCCCTCACTGCAAACACACTCATCCCATTGTTCTTCATAGTGTGTCTTTTACCATAATCACTTTTTAAAATTTAAATGTTTTCTGTATTTTTTGATCATCCCTTGTATCATTACAGGAAACATGTACTTGCAGTATAGTAGAAAAACTCAGAAATGTCAGTATTAAATACAAAAATGAAACAAGGAGGACTTTTTAGAGGATGAAATATTTAAGTCTTAAAGAATGATATGTAGATATTCTGCAGGTAAATCTTCATTACTTTCTTTTGGCTACTTAACCTGTATCTTTGTTAGGGACCTGCTATATGTCTGCATTGTACTCAACACTAATAGATATAAAGGTGGCACAGTCCTATAGATGTTTAATGACATGCAAATAAAGAATTATAGTCTAATGATATAGTTTCTGTGGTCAAGTTGTATGCAGGGTGGAAAAATATCTTCTAGAAGAAAGAATGGTGCTTTTCTAGTAAATAGCTAAATTGGAGGAATACACTATCAGCCAAAACATATGTATTGTAATTGAGAGATAACTTGTTAGGCAGCAGTATCCTAATTTTAGCTTACATATTTCACTTCAGTAGCAACCATATAAATCTATTATTTCCTGTTATATACATCATTGCTGACTATTTTTTGCCACAAAGCCCAGAGTTAAGGATAAAAAGTGAATCAATAACACTCCATACTTCTAAATATCTTATGTTGTGAAGATCTTTTTGTTTTTTTAATTCTCAGATGCTCACTGATTTTTAAAAAAAATTTATTAGTACGTGTTTGCTATACATAATCATTACATTTATTGTGAGGAGTCAGTACATGTACATAACCCATCTTCTTTCTACATTCCCCTACTCTTACCCTTTTCCCAACTTCCTCTATCCCTAGGTCCTTTTCCCATTTGTAAAAGATCTGTCTTCATGTTTCTTATTGATCCTTTATTTTGCTGTTTCATTTATTTATACTTTAGGCTTCTCATATAAGGTGTGATATTTAAGATTTATATGTCTGATTTATTTCACTTAACGTTTTATGTCTGATTTGTTTCACCTAACATATGGTCTCAAGGTGCATCCATTTTCCTACAAATGACTCATTTATCTTTTATAGCAAAGTAGTATTCCATTGTATACAAATACCACAGTATGTGCATCCACTAATCTGTTGATGAACATATAGGCCATTTTTAAGACTCAGCTATTATGAATTGTGCTGTTTATAAGCCTTGGTATGTATCACTGTAATATAAAGTCTTTAACTTTCAGGAACATATCTGGGAGATAGATAGCTAAAGGTGTATTTTTTTGTTTTTTGTTTTAAGAATCTTCACACTGATTTCCATAGTGGTTATGCTAGTTTACATTCCCACCAACAATGTGAGAGGGCTTCTTTTTCCCTACAGCCTCACCAACATTTATTATTATTTGATCTCCTGATGATAAGCCTTCTTTCTGAGGCAGATGGAATCTTAGTGTTGCTTCAGTTTTCATTTGTCTAATGGCTAGTGAAGGTGAACATTTTTTTCTGTATTTATTGATCATTTGTATTTCTGAGAAGTGTCTGTTCAAGTGTCAGTTGCCCATTTTTTGACTGGGTCTTTTATTTGGGAGGTTCTAATTTTCTTGAGTTCTTTGTGTATTCCAGGTATTGGTCCTCTGTCCAAAATGTAACTGCCAAAAGCATTTTCCTATTCTCTAGGATGTCTTTTTATTTTGTTGATTGTTTCCTTTGCTGCACAACTTTTTAATGTGATATGATCCCATTTGTTTATTCTTGTTATTTCTTGTGCAATTGTGGTTCTGTTTAGAAAGTTCTTCTGGAATTCAGTGGTGAATCCTTTAGGTTACTGGCTTTCCTTACTTGAAAGTTTTTTTTGTTTTTTGTTTTTTTGCTTCAATTTCACTGCCTGTTGTTGAATTATTCTGGGTTTTTATATCTCCTTGGTCCAGTTTTGATAATTTATATGGATCTGAAAATCTACTCATTTCTTCCGGATTCTGCAATTTATTGGAGTACAACTTTCCAAAGTAATTGCTAATAATCTAATAGGAGTATCGTGATAACCATACCACCCTGATTGTGCCGATCTCATCTGATCTAGGAAGCTAAGCAGGGTCAGGCCTGGTTAATACTTCCTCTTAGTAAGTTTTCTAATGGTTTGTCTGTTTTGTTTATTCTTTCAAAGAACCAGCTCTTTGATTCATTGATTCTTTGTAGTTTAAAAAGTCTGGGTTTCATTAATTTCTGCTCTGATCTTTGACTTTCTTCTTTGTACTACCATTGGATTTTGGACTATTCCCATTATTATTGTTATTATTATTATTATCTTGACTCACATCATTAGGTTATTTATTTGATTCACTCTGTTTTTCTGTTTTTAACAGTAGTAACTTCACTATGTCCCATTAGTTTTGGTATGGTATGTTGTACTAGCATCATCATTTGATTCTAGGAATTTTTCATTTCTTCCTTGCTTTCTTCTATGGTCCATTTTAATGTTTGAGATTGTATAATTTAATGTCCATTTATCCATAAAATTTCTGTCATTTCTTTTGTGGTTAATCTCCAGTTTCAGTATTCTATGATTTGATAGTATACATGGGATGATTTTGATTCTTTTGCATTTATTCAGGCATACTTTATGGACTACTATGTGGACTATTTTGGAGAAGGTTCTGTGAGCTATTACAAAGAATGTGTATCTTGTCATAATAGGGTAAAACATTGTAGATATTTATCAAGTTCATTTTAGGTATGCTTCACTCTGGTATTTCTTTATTAACTTTTTGTTTAGTCAATCTATTTATGCAAGTGAGGTACTGAGGTCCCCAACTTTGTTTGTTTGAGCCTTTATGTCTAAATGTTTATGAAATATGCTGATATTCCATGAATCTATGTTTAATTTTATCTGTTCCTGTTAAATTGTTCCTTTAAGTAATATGTAGTGACTGTCTTTGCCTCTTCTGATCAATTTTAGCTTGAAGTTTACTTTGAGAATAAAATTGCTACTCCAGCTTGCTTTCAGGGTGCTGGTGTATGCAATATCATTTTCCATCATTTGATGTTTTTAGTCTGTGAATTTTTTATTGGATCAGATGAATTTCTTGAATGCAGCAGACTGTTGGATTTTTGTTTGTTTGTTTGTTTGAATATATAGTGTACCAGTTTGTCTTCTAGTTGGAGAAAGTTAAGGCCATTTACACTGAAAATTATTACAGAAAAATAATGACATTTCTATCATTGCACTTTGTTTTGTTTTGTTTTATTTTATTGACTCCTTTTTTCCTTTTGTTTAACTACTTACCTTCCTTGATATATTCATTCCATCTGAACTTTTTTAGCTTCATTTCTCTATCTAGGCTATCCTGGTATTTGTTGGAGTACTGATTTGTTGTTCACAAATTTTTTAAGATGTTCTTAGTCAGAGAGTGTCCTTATTTCTCCAACAATGTTGATAGTTTTTTAAGTATATTATTCTGGTCTGGAAGTTGTTTTCTTTTAAGACTTGAAACACTTCACTCCTAAGTTCCTCTGTCCTTTAAACTTTATGTTGAAAACCTTGCTACAATGCTAAGGGGTTTACCTTTATAATTGAGTTTTTCCTTTTCCCTGATAGCTTTTAAGGTTGTCTTTATGTTTGGCTTCTGGAATTTTGACTATGAAGTGTCATTGGAAGCTTCTTTTTTCATCCTAATTAACTGGTGTTCGGTAACCCTCACTTGCTTAATATTGATCTCTTTTCCCATCTTTGGAAAGTTTTCTGCTATCATTTCTGTAAAGAGATTTTTTTCTTAATCCCATGTGTGCTGGTCTCTAATTTCTCTAATTCCAATTACTCTTGCTTAATCTTCTTAGCATCATGTAGTAGTCATTGGATGAATTTTTCTTGCTTTCTTTTAATGTTTCTCTGAGTATATCATTATGTGATTCCATTTTGTCCTTGATTTCTGAAAGTTCACATCGATCATTTCTTTGCTTTATGAATTCAATAGAATTCTTTATCTCCAGGATCTGTTTGGTATCATTTCATGCAATCTGTTTCCTTCAGAAATTTGCCATTGCTATTTTGAACCACTTGGTCACCTTTTCCAGTTTTTTTTTTTCTTCCGTAACTACATCGGTCAGTTTATTTGATAGTTCAGCTGTATTTTCGATTGTTATCTTTGAGCTCACTGAGTTTCTTTACTTCCTCTTTTAATTATTTTGTTCAGCTATCTTTTTGTTTGATTTCCTCTCCATCCTTGCCCCTTAGATCTACTTTAGGAGAACTGGGAGTCTTTGGAGACATTTTGTTTTCTTGTTTTTTCATGTTGCTGTGTTTTCGTTTTTGTGCTTGACCCGAATCAAAAGTTAAAAAACAAAAAGTAAGAAAACAAAATACAACAATGAAAAGAGGAATAAAAACAAAAACTTTAACATTTATTACAGCATTAGCCCAAGATGTCCACACAGCTTTTCTATGCTAGAGTCACGGTCTGATTGCTGGCAGCCAAGCATTTCATCCTTGTGGACCAGTCAATTGCCTGCCTAAATGCATGAAGGTTGTCACTGCCTCTGAACCCAAGGCTTGATTACAGTCTGTGCTCCAGACCCATGATAGGCCTACAGGGATTCAGTTGCCTCAGTTGATTTGGGGAAAAAGAAAGTTGGTGTAGCTTGCCCAGCTCCTGGTTCTTCAGTTCTCTGTTGACTTCTCCAGAGACCTCACACTCTCTTTCTTTCTTTACTGACTGGTAAATATCACAGTCATCACTGTGTCTTCCCTGCCCAGGCTTTCCTTGCATAGTATATGGCCGGAGGGCCTCTGGTCCAGGCACTGTTCACTGTCTGTTTCCTCTGTGTCATTCTGAAGAATATCTCTGCCTGTATGCTAAAATATTCATCACAGCTTTGCACAGCTTTGAGGACTTGTATTAAAGATATTTTTTGCCCTTAAGATAAAAGAGAGAATGCCAAAATACCTGATGGAGAACAATTTGCTGATGTGAACACACTCTGAAAAATAGTTTTGACAGATTCTCAGAGAATTAAACATACACTTAACATATGACCTGGCAACCCCCTCTGAGGTGTTACGATACAAAAATGAAAACTTCCATTCATGGAAGAAAAAAAAAAACTGAACATAAATGTTCATAGGCCCTCTACTCATGTTAGTAAAACCAAAATCAACCCAAACATCTGTGACTGTCCTAGATAAATGGATAAATAAACTGTGTTACATCTCTACAAAGGGCTGTACTGTGTAGTTCCTTTATGTGAAGTTTTTAAAAAACTATAGGGACAGAGAACTGATCAGTGCTAACTCATCAGGACTCAGGAGAGAGTATAACTTCAAAGTTATACCACAAGAGACTTTTTGTGGTTGATGAAATTGTTTGTGTCCAAACTGTGGAGTTGTTTACATGAATCTATACATATGCTAAAATTTATAGAATTAAATACCCAAAATAATCCATTTTACTATATGCTCACTTGAAAATAAATGTTTAAAAATGAAAGTAAACAGTCCATAGAATGGGTAAAATGAATTTTAGTAGAATCAGATTGGTCTTTAATTTGTTGTAACAACTTTTTGGATGCCTATGATAATAGCTACCATTATAGGAATAGAAAGACAAGTGTTACTATACCCATTTTACCAAAGAGAAAACTGTAGCACAGAGTATTGAATGACCTTCCCAAGTAATATATTAACTGAAAAAAACTCTTATTTTATAGACAATAATTGCAACTACCAAGTCTTTGCAAATGCAAACTATATCCACTTAAGTGGCAATGCATCACAGTCACCTGTGACACTTAACATACAGCTCCAGGTCACTGACCTATTGAGTTAGTTTCCAGTTTCTACCAACATAAAATGGAGATAATAATAGTACTATCTTCTCTGTATATTTTGAAGATTTAAAAAGATATACATTAAAGTATGCACTAGAACCTAGCACTTAGTAAGCACTGTATAAATAAGTATTATCTGTCATTATTATTCTTAATCCAAGCTGAACGAAAGGAATTTGAGAATTTATTTAATCTTACTTTGTCATTCTACAGTTGAAAACACTGAGACTGTGTAAGTTATTTCTCTAAGATCACTTGCAGAGGCAAGTCTGGTGGTTTTCTCTTCTTTAAGTGTTTTCTTTTAAATATTTCTCTTAAGTGTTTCTTTTAACTATTTCTCTTGTAATGCGACATCCAGTAGCTAAGGAGTGTTGGAAATTTTCAAATATTTTTGGATACTAGAATTTTATTTTTAAATAACATTTCCTTTTTAAAAATTATTCTACATGTTCTTGCTAGAAAAAATGCTCCCTTCAGTTTTTCTACTTTATGTATGTATATATATTTGATTATACTACTTTAGCAAGAATAAAGAATTTACTCTGTGGAAAAGATAGTCTAGAATAACTGCATGTAAAATACAAATAATAAAACCTGTGTATTCACTTCACTACAAATATTCCAGGTATAACTGAGACAAAGAACATATATTTTGTAATCCTGATCTATTTTATTCATGCAGAGCCATAGAAAGATTAAATTTTGCAGCCAGACTCAAGAGTTTGTGTGCGCCTTTACCTGGGAAGGGATAAAACCTTCTACATAACTTCTTAGCCCACCAATCAATTTGATGTATAGCTGTGAGTATTTAATTACTATTTACTAGAGGACTGAGCTATAGGATTTTGCTTGAAAGTCAGGACCAGCCAACCATGGAGAACAAATGATCATATGCCTAAGAGCCCTTTTACATTGGCTTTTCAAAAATGACATTCTTCTTTCAAGAAAGTAACTGGTCCAACATACATCTGCCCATTTGCTCACTTTGGATAAAATACCCACTGCCCATTTATGTGCTTTCTCTTAGCCACTGAACAAAGTTTAGCTGATAAAATGCTTCCTTTCAGTTGAAGAAGCATTCTTTCAGTTTCTGCCCTCGGAGCATTTGCCCCTGTCTCTAAAAATGAAAGTTCAATTCCTAAAGCAACCAAGAGTTTTAAAATGGGGAGACACAGCCCATTTATAAATAGGTAAGAAGGAAAGTTAGAAGAATAACAGATGAGAATAGGCTAGAAGAATCTAAAAACAGACAGGGTTGAAATTAGACCACCGATAACTATTCTTACCTGGGAGTAGCTCACTTTCTTGTGAGAAATAGTTTTTAAGTGTTTGCAGTGTCATATTGCCTGAACTCAAATCCTAGCTCTGCAACCTAGCAACTATATACAATCTTCAGAAAACTGATAGAATTATAGTTAAGATTAAATCAGTTGACACCTGTAAGGTACATAGACTGGTACCTGACATCTAATAAGTACTCAGGAAATATTTTCTGTGGTAATAATAATACAAATTTAAGTTTGAAAGAATAAATAGAAAAAAATATTTGCCTTGAGGAATAAAGACAATGCAAAAATTTGAGATAGAGCTTGGAAATGTCAGATGGTTTGGGATATGTGAGAAATGAGAAATAATTCAGTAAGGCAAGGAGTTGTTTGTGCAAAGAAAAGAAGAATGAGGGCTTGGAAGATGTGCATTAGAACACATTTATCCTAGATTACATCTGTGTCTGCTATAGTTTGAGCCTTAAGCTTTGAGGACTGAACATTCACTGCTGCTTTTAAACAGGAAATTGACATTATTAATTTGTGATTTAGAAAACTAATTCTGATGGCTGTGGCACTTGTTTGCTCAATTTATTATATATTATATATATATCTCCCATAGAATTTACTCATTCATTTACTCATTCATTTATACATTTATAATATAATCACTGTATACCTACTATATGTTACTCCTTGTGTTAGCAAACAGCGATAATGAAAAAGACAGTTTTAAATACATATACTCTTAAATAAACTCTTTGAAGTATATTGCTTTTAAAGTATAGTCCATTGAGCATACATTTCTTAAAATAGTTTTCTGGGCTTATATGATGGACCTGCGCTAAATCAGAATTTCTGTTGATGAGCCAGAGTCCATTTTCAAAAGTTTCTTATACAACAAGTGACTTGTCTGTATTTTAAAATTTGAGAACTACTAGTTTAGTGGAAAGGACATAGTCATTAGAAACAGGCAGGCCTAAGTATAATTCAGTTCTTCATAAGAGAGATATACACTATGGGCAAGTCACATAGCCAATTCAGTTCAAATCTCTGTTTATCCTTGTGTCAAGTGGAAATAATATCCTATTGTGATATTGTAAAATAAAAAGAAACAATATTTAAAATTACTAACCCATCATCAACCCCCATATATACCACTTTTTTCTCTAAGTTTAACATTTATATCCTATAACCAGTGCGAAAAAGGAAATTGTCTTTCTCATCTTATTGTCTTTCTCATCTTACTGTGTTTGCTAACACAAGGATTAACATACAGTAGGTATACAGTGATTATATTATAAATGTATAAATGAATGAGCAAATGAATTCATGAATTCTACTGGTAAGGACTAGAATTTGTGAGAACCTAGTAGGTAGCCAATGCCATGGTCTAAGCTAGTTATGATGATGTCCAAACCGAGGCATTATGTTGCAAATGTTCACCTTCCATCCTAGGTTAATAGACAGGTACATAACTTGTTTCTGAATTGGTTTAGCCTTAACATAACACTCTCACAAGTTAGTGTGTTTCCTCTAAAGTAAACATTGATGCAGCAATCCATTGTCTGAAATCCTGCCACTGAAAAAATTAGTAAACCAGTCCTGTAGCCAGCTTTTCAACCCACTCCCACATACCACCATTTCTGTCCAAATTGAAAAATAATCTTTTCTAAACATCACCAGAAATTCCAGAGACATTCTAGCAAAACAAGATGATCACAGTTAGGACTTGGAAGTTACAATCTGTGAATTTATCCCTGTTTTCAGAATCCTACAGTGAACTATTCTGAAATTTCTCTATTTAAAAAGGCTGATGACTACAGTTTTAGAAATAACGAATTATTCTAACATTTAGGCTGTTTTTGATATAATAGGTATAAACCCGAAAGAATATCAAGTGTTACATTTGCTGCAGTCCTGTTTCACTGTTTTTGAGCCCTGGCAGTCCATTAATTATTTTATAAACAAATCATTTTAGCGGATACAACCTTAAAATGCAGCTAACTATATATCTCAGTGGTAAAACACTCATCTAGCACACACAAGATCCTGGGTTTGATCCCTAGCTCAGTAAGATAAATAGATAGACAGACAGATAGATATAGACCTATATTAATCCATTGATCCAGTGTTCATTTAGTATTCATTTTTAAGAATCTACCAGGCTTTGCTTAGAACTAAAGACACACTGTTAAATAGGGCAAAGTCAGCCAAGAGTGGTGACACACTCCTGTAATCCAAGCACTTGGGAAGCTGAGGCAGGAGAATTGTTTGCAAGTTCAAGACCAGCCTGGGATACAAAATGAGCCCAAGGCCAGCCTGAACTGTATAGCAAGACCCTGTCTCAAAAAGACCAAAAAAAAAAAAAAAAAAAGGCAAAGTCTTTAAATTGCCTAAAATCTGAAAAGAGAAATAGACATGTAAATGTATGAGAACAACTCTGCAGGATAATACAAGGCTGGGGACAAATATCCACTCTTTATCATCTTATTCTTCTATGGAGAGTTAGGTAATAATCAATTTAGTCAGCAAGTTTAAAAAATTATTATTTTTGCATCCAGAAAATGGTTCTATGACTGACCCCTATAGTGATTTAAGAATGTTTCTGTACTATTGGAAAGAAACTTTATAGGTGGAGAAACACAATGACATGTAGGTTTAAGAGAAATAAAGAAAGAGGTCTAAATTAGTCCTGGAGAGACCTGCATTCTAACAAGCTGTATGACCCAGGAAACTCACATTCATTCTGAAAATTTCAGTTTGTCATATACATAGAAATAAAAGTCCCTTCTGGGCCAACCTAATTGTTTTGAGTACATATATGAAAGTTGTTTGTTATAAGACTTTTTTTAAATTTACATAAAAATATAGATAGGATGTTCTTTAATACTTAAGTATATTTTCCTTTGAAAATAGTTATTGGTAGATTTCATGAGATAAATGAGGAAATAAAGGCTTTTTACAGAATGGGAATCATAATCACAAATTAGCCCTACAAGCAGAGAGTTCATTCTTACCACAGAGATGAGGATTTCTCAATCATTCCTGATTTCCTTCAAGAAAATTTCTGTTATGAAAATCCTTTGCACATTTCAGAGCACAGTTCCACTGTGTTTCCCACTTGATCCTCACCGCCGAGGCTACCCTAAAGGGGAACAGTGTAAGGCTTGCCCTGGGCCCTCATATAAACATGCTGCCTTCTTCCATCTCCCCCTACTTTCTACCTTAGAGAATGATTAAATAGAGGTAAACTAAACACTACCATGGAATCAACAAATAAAGTGACATAGTAAAAAATTTTTAAAAGAGATACCATCTTGAAACTTGATATTTCAGAAAAATTAATATTGTGAGAAAAATTGAAATTTTGTCTGATTTCTGAAACATTTGTGATTTTCTTCTAAATTATGTATAATACATAGTCTGCACTTTGGTCCTGTATGTTATGATTTTAGGCCCATGGACACCTAGCATATAGAGTGATTGAGCGGGGTACAGCAATCAGTCAGGGAACAATGGTAAGATATTTCAAAGATCTGATGCTCATGTTTGTATAATTATTTATGGATCTTCCCTGTTGCCCCTCCCCTTCTAAACCAAGATAAGGGGTGTGTCAAAGCAGAGAAGCATGAAAAGGCCTAGTCTGTTGAGAGAGTTGTGAGACAATTTGCCATTGGCTGAGTGGAAGAGGAAAGTAGATGCTAACACTGATACAGTATGCAAGGCTTTATTCTGAGAGTGTAGGGAAATCATTGAAAGTCACAAAGGAGTGTTACAGTATAAGTTTACTTTAGGAAGATAATTTTATTGATACTGACTAGGCTTTCAGTAAATAGGAAATTTCTTTTACATGTTTGCAGTACATAATGTTTACATTCCTTGTGTGGAATTGGTACATGTTCATAACACATTTTAGTTCCTTTTTCAGTCCTTTTCCTCCCCTCCCTTTTCCCTTCCTCTAGTCCTTGATCCCCTTCACCTTTGAGGAAAATCTTCTTATTATCTTTTATTTTGTTCTTTATTTATAATTTGAGTTTCTTCATATAAGAAAAACAATGGAGTATTTAAGTTTGTAACTGATTTATTTTGCTTAACATTATGGTCCATTTTCCTACAAAGTGACTCGTTTATCTTTCTTTATGGTGAAGTAATAAAGATAGAGAAAGTAGTAGAGTGTGTGTGATTACTACATTTTCTTTATCTGTTGATAGACATATAACAGCTTTCAGGTTTTAGCTATTATAATAATGGGAATTTGATAACAGTAGTTATATAACTACAAAATCTTCATGAAAATAAGAAGTAATTCTTTGTTCCTTTCTTTTAGATAACATGTAAATACTTGTAAAATATGGAATAATTCAACATTTTTCTCTTTCCTATAGTACCTAACTTAGTACATTGCTTATATTGAGGTTCAACAGTCATTACCTAAAACTAAGCCAAAATAGCAAGTCATTCAGAACAGTTCTGTACACAGTCCTCCAAGTGGACTGTTGCCCTCCCTCTTCTGGATACCCACACCTGTCTTCTCTATTTTTATGTTTAATAAAGGTATTTTTTAATCTATGTTTGAAATCCCTTTCAAACCATTCTGTTATTAACCCAAATAAATTTGAAGTATACTACTTTTGAAACCTTTGACTTTAAATCTTTCACACTAACACCAAAACTAAATTACACCTTTGTATTTTTTTGTAATGAACAAATTAATTACTTTTTCAATTTGACCTTTCCTTTTCCTAAAACTCTTTGTAGACTTTAATAAACTTGAATCTAATTAGGGTTTTGTTCCCCGTATACTGAAATTTGAAATTTTAAAAGGCTGAAGCCTGCATTTATAATGATTTAAAAGAATCAGCAAACTTTTTCTGTAAAAAGCCAGATAGTAAATACTTTTGGCACTGGGGACTGTCTGTTTTCTGTCACAGCTATTCATCTGTCCCTTTAAAATACAAAAGTAGCTATAGATAATGCATAAATGAAGCAACCACAAAAGTGACTATATAAATACATAAAGAATAGGCATAGCCATGCTCCAGTAAAACTTTATTTATAAAAACACAGTACAGTTTTAGCCTAAAGGCTATAGTTTTGCTGACCCATAACTTGAAAGTACGCTTCTTTCTTCCTTTCCTTTTCAGTTTTCAGAAAATCATGACTGGAAGTGGCCACAAAACATAATACTCAGTTTTATGAGAAATTGTTATATATCATCTCTCTGCTATACATATCACACGCACACAAACATATATGTATACACATACCCTTGTGGCCAGGGATAATTGTTTCAAAATAGCTTATGTAATCCACATTTTTGCCTTTAAAACTTTCCCTTCTCCCAACTTCTTAAAATACACTTATAGTTTACTAGGGCATTAGGATTTCTTTTGCAATGTTATTCAGTTCCCAATAAAATTAATTTTTAAAGAATCTATCTCTGATTGTCACTTAAATTGATAGCATCAACAGGTAAACATTATTTTTAAAACTGAAATACACAACCACTACTGAAACAGCAGCAGAGGCTTTTGTCTAATCCATTTCTTGTTCAGAGCAGACCTCTGCCATAATTCATAGAATTTTCCACATCTCTAATGATTTCTTTGAATAAAGCAAATTCTACCTTTTCCTTTCTACCACACTCAGCCTCTAGCCCATTTTTTAATTGGGTCATTTACTTTGTTGTTCATTTTATAGGTATTCTTTATACAATGGTACCTCAATTCACAAATTTAATTCATTTCATGATTCTACAAAAGATGGTCACATTCATGCTTGTTGAGAAAAGATGACCACAGTCATATTCACCACCAATGCAGAGTTGGCAAACAAAAACAAAAAACAAAATTTTGCCAAATGCTTCTGTTTGTGAACCAAATTGTTTGCAAAGAAAAACATTTGCAAAGCGAAGTTTTACTGTACTATCTGGATATTAATCCAGATATGTGATTACAAATAATTTCTTCCATTCTGTGAGTAGTTTTTTCACTCTTGATGATGTCTTTTTTTTTTTTTTTCTTTTTGTACTGGGGACAAACTGAGGACTTTGTGCTTGCTAGGCAGGTGCTTTGACTCTTAGCTAAATCCCCAGCTTGCTAATGTCCTTTGAAGCATAAGTTTTTAAAATTTTGATGAACTCCTTTAAATGCCTGTACTTTTAGTGTCATACTGAATAAATCATTGCCCAGTTCAAGGCCATGAAGATTATTACCAATGTTTCTTCTCCAAGTTTTCTAATTTTAGTTTATAAGTGTAGGTATTTGATCCATCTCAAGTTTTTGTTATTGTTGTTTAATTTAGTGAAAACTGAAGATTTGGCTGCATTCTTTTGCATCTGGATGTTCAACTTTTCTACTACTGTTTATTGAGACTATCCTTTCCACAGGAAATGACCCTGATCCCTTGTTGAAAATCAATCCGCTATGTATTTGAGGGTTTGATTGTGCCTGCCCCACTCTTTTTATTTTATTCTATTGCCATACTATTTTTATTACTGTACCTTCATAGTAAATTTTGGAAATAGGAAATGTGAGTTCTTCACCTTTGTTCTTTTTTCAAAATTGTTTTGTCTATTGGGGTCCTTTGAGATTCCATATGAATGTCAAAGTGGGCCTTTCTATTTCTGTAAAAAAAAAAAACTTTATTATCCAGATAGTTGTTTCTTAATAAGACTTAAATAATAAGAAAACATGTATATTAATTTACCCTGAATCTCCCATTTCCAGTTTTCTTTATTTGTATAAACTTTATATTTCCATGTAACATTTGTTTCCTCCTACTTTTTTTTTCTTTTTTTGCACAGTATCTTGCTAAAGTTGCCCAAACAGTTCAAACTTGCAGTTCTCCTCCCTCACTTCCCAGAGTGCTGGGATTATAAACACACACCATTACACTCTGTTCTTCCTTTAGGTTTTACTTAGATCAGTGATGAATTCTTTCACCCTTCATATGCTTAGAGTTTTTATTTCACCTTCTATTTTGAAAGGTCATTTCACTTTTCCTTTTAGTACTTTAAAGATACTGCTGTTGTATTATTCTGTGTACTATTTTTTTACTCTCCTCCCGATTTTGTTCTCTTGTACTTATTATAGCTTTTCTCTGATGGCTTTTAAGATCTTTTTTTTTTTTTTCCTGGGGATTGAACTCATGACCCTGCACTTTCCAGGCAGGTGCCTATGCCACTGAGCTAAATCCCTGGCAATTCAGTACGATGTGCCTTGGTTTTGTTTATTTGTTTCTTTTGCTTGATGCTTGTTGATGTTGTTGAATTTGTAGCTTTACAGTTTTATCAAATTTGTAATAATGTTGATTATTATGTCTTCATTTTTTCCTCCTCCTCTGTGCCCTGCTCCCAAATTTAAGTGATACATTAGGCTGTGAAAGTTATCCAAGAGATTGCTGAGTGTGGTGGCACATTCAGGGGGCTGAGGAAGGAAGGTGTTGTGAGTTCAAGCCAGCCTAGACTATGACGTAGTGAGATGCTGTTTTGAGAGAGAGAGAGACAGAGAGAGAGAGAGAGAGGAAGAGAGAAAAAGAAAGAGGAAGAGAGGAGAGAAGAGGAGAGGAGAGGAGAGGAGAGGAGAGGAGAGGAGAGGAGAGGAGAGAGATATCTTAGCAATAACTTGTAACTCCCTCCCTTGCGTACATTCAAAATAAGGTCCCTAAGGGGCTAGAGGACCACACACACGTGCGCGCGCGCGCACACACACACACACGAACAGCAGACTCTGGTCTCTCATTTGGGCCCTTCAGTTACCAAGATGGTTGGCCTACCTTGTCATGTTCTGTGTAATCTGATCATTTATAACTCTGGTTTTCAGTTTCTTTTTTATTATTATTAGGAATGTACCAAATTCCCCATCTTCCCTTTTCTAAAGAGGCACACTAATACTTTTTAACATATTTGTTATATTTTCTCTCCTGTCTCTAAGTATGTATGGTAAAGTAATTTCATGTTATTTTGATTCATATCCCATTAGGGATAGGTAGCAGGCCCATTTCCCAATTTACAGGAAGTTATGACCATGATAAATTTAGGAAATTTCTTCCTGAACCACATGGGTGAGCCAGCCATTCTATCAGGATGGTCAGGAAGGGCTCTTTAGCAAGAAAAATAAGGAAAGCCTATCAGGAGACCTGAATTCAAACCTAAGCTCTGCCTCTGACTTTATTAGGTGACCTTACACAAATCAGTTACCCTCACAGAATTTCTGTTTCTTCATCTCTGAAGTGGCTTCTTTGAACATGTCAGTCTTCCTATATTTCTAAAATTATATTAAAGAAAGGATTTTGAGTAAGAAAGCTGATGATGGAGAAAATCTTCTAGGTAGACATAGCAACATTATTTAAGGAACAAGAGGAAAATAACATGAAACCCTGAACATGTGGCAGTAGATAGGTAGACTCCATAATGATAAGAGTTGTCCAAGCAGGATCATCTATGTTTTCCCTTTTAAGCAATGGCCTTTCTCTGTGTATTCATTGCTAATGTAAGGAGTAATATAAAGTTGATACTTCATGAATATTTGTGAGGGAAAGGAAAAAGTCAAGAGAAAAGAAGCCCAGGCAAAAAGGAAGTTATTTGGTTCAGAAAGTCTTCTCACAACAGGTGCTGCATTCTGGTGGAGAGACCCTTTATTGAATGACCTTTCATATCTGAAACAGTCTGTTTCAAAACCAAGCTGTTTACTTAGAATGCTTATATTATAAACTGTATTTGTACTTAAATGGCTTCCAGCTGTATTAGCTTATCCTTTTGTAGTTGTATACACAGTGTCAAAACAGGTCATCCCTGCCAGCTAGTCACTTGCTTTAACTCAGATGTGGCTGCTTTGTGGATGAGCTGTATCTTTTTCCCCTGTAATTTTTATTGTAAACAATAAGTATTTTATGCCTGGAAAGATGACACATTTATCAAGCGTATGCTTGGGGATAAGGGTATAGCTCATTAATAGAGCATATGGTTAGCATATGCAATTTCTTATGTTCAATTTTTAGCACCAAAAAGATAGATAGATAGATAGATAGATAGATAGATAGATAGATAGATAGACAGACTGAAAAATTGATTCAGCATATAGTTGTTAAACACCTCAAAAGCTAATACTGTAGATTTATGGACTGGGAGGAGACAACAAGGCCACACCAGGAAGCATGCCCCACCTGGGAACCAGCACCATGCACCGGCCGCTGCCAGATGAGGACAGCCAGACCCAAATCTCTTCCCATGAGTCAGCGCCATTCATGGACTGCAGGGAGAGAGAGCAAGGCCACCCAGGAAACAAGCCTTGTCTGGGAACCAGTGCCATGCACTGGCCACTGAAGGAGTGGGGACAGCCAGACCCCAGCACCTTCTGTTCAGGCTGGCCTTGAGCTCACTTTGTAGCCCACACTGGTCTCAAACTTGCAATGATCCTCCTGCCTCAGCCTCTCAAATGCTAGGATTACAGGCATGCACCAGCATGCCCAGCCCCTAGTATACCTTTTCATCATGGATAATGTAACAGTTAGTTTCAAGTCAGCAACATCTAATTCTTTGTTTGAAATATTTAGGATCAATACAATGTAACTGTTCATTCCAGAGCTTTTGGAATTTGTTGAATTATTGGAACTAGAAGGAATCTTAGGCGTTAAGAGGAAGGCCAGTCTCGATAGGTATCTGAAGGAGCACCAGAGAATGCTGAGTGTATAGTCAGCCTTGAGTAAGCATAGAATGAATTGAGGAGACAAAAGCGAGATGTAATGTGATTAATTCTGAAATTTTCAGTTTAAAAGTTCAAAAATCGTCAAACATTGTAGACTTTATCTAGTTCAACCTTAACACCGATGACCACTCTAATGTGGCTATACTCCTAAACTTTACAAATGATAAATTCTATCCGTGAATTAACTTTTAATTTCACACAAAAGTATGATTCAAATGGAAGAACTTATTATGCTCGTTTAGTTTAAAAACTGATGATAATCTAAAAACTTTTCAGCTTAAATAACTTCTGCTACCCTACTAAATGTGATGGGAAAACATTTACTTGATAACCAAAGTTTTAGTGGAATAATATGGAATGTTCATATAATGGGGTGGTACGGAAGGATGTTTTGCTCTCAGCTTCTTGTACTTTCCCTCCCAGTCTTTAGCCCCAGTGCTGACAGTCTCTAAAATAATCTTTGAAAACATCAGAAGAAAAGGGGGAAAGATCTAATAATTGAATGGGTTTATGCACTATGGCATTAAATATCATAATGACCTTATAAAAATATATTATTTTTTAGCTCAGTGGCATAATCACCTGTCTGGCGAGCTTGTGGTCATGAGTTCAATCCCCAGTACCAAAATATATATATATATTCTATTTTACAATTAAGGGAACTGAGATCTAGAAAGACTAGATAGCTTACATGAAACTATAGTTTTTAAGTAGTAGAACTAGAATTCATTCATTCTTATTTTCACCATGTACCATGTTGCACGTCTTATTGTTTAACATATATACTATATACTTTATTTAATATAAAGTATATACTTTATTTAATTACAGTAAACTCATTCAGGAGCAAGATGAGGATTATCACTGGTTTTTTCTTTTTATATATATGATCAAAGCTCAGTTGAACTTTTTTTTAAAGGACGAACGTGAAGCCAGAGAAAATGTGAAGAGAGAGCAAGATGAAGCCTATCGCCTTTCACTTGAGGCTGACAGAGCGAAGGTAAGCTTGGTCAAGGTACCACTGGAATATAAAACTCAATTCTAAATAGTCTTTGATTATCTAGATACCAGCCATTTTGTCACTTTGATCCTAAAAATACTGTGTTTGCAATGGAGAAAGCTAGATTCAGTATACACAGAAAAAATTCTGTACATGGTTCTTAAGGCATGGCTCATTTTCACAAATAAAAGTCATTAGAATTATAATAAAAATGAGCTCAAAAAATTAAAAACAAACAAAAAATAAAAATGAGCTTAACTCATTATCTGTTTTATTTATGTTTTAATTGGTCTATGAGAGAACTCAGCAGTGTATGGTTTGGTTTGGTTTGGTTTGGTTTGGTTTGGTTTGGTTTGGTTTGGTTTGGTTTGGTTTGGTTTGGTTTGGTTTGGATTGGATTGGATTGGATTGGATTGGATTGGATTGGATTGGATTGGATTGGATTTGTTTTTGTTTTTAACCCAACAGTTTTTAAAAGCTGTTTAGGTGAGTCCAGTGTGCAGTGAAAGTTGAGAACTACTGATTTATTTAATCCTTCTTAAGCACCTGCTGTATTGAACACTGAAGAAGGATCAGGAAATAAGTAAGCCACAGTTTCTACCCTCCAAGGAAGATAGATAATGTGGTAGAGTAGATAAAATAAAAAACACAGATAGTTATAACATAAAGACCCTAACTGTCATAAGTGAAACCCCAAGTTCTGTGAGTTTAGCGAGTAGGAGTTTCAGTAGTAAATTTTTTGTAGAACCAGGAAATGAGAGGTATTGGGGTATGTTTGATAGAAGTGTTCAATGTTTCATTGAGCTGGGCAGGGGAAAAAGGAAGTAATATAAAGTAGTATCCTGAAAGCGTAAGGAATAGATAGAGATTGCTCATATAGATCTTTAGACTGGGGACATGAGAAATAATAGAAAAGTCCAGAAAGGAAGATGAAAGAAAGATCCTGGATGGTCTTGAGTGCCACATAACCCAGAGCTATCAAAGGCACTTGAATAGAGATCCAGCATGATCAGAAAGCTATGCTTCATTGTTGCTTTCATTTCCATTCTTGTTGCCTTTACCACAGTGTACCTCTGAATTATGTTGTATAAGCCCTTTGATTATAACTGTCTTTTTTTTTTTTGAGATAAACAGATATTTATAAATGATTGCTGTCCTGTTTTATCAACAGAGGGAAGCTCATGAGAGAGAGATGGCAGAACAGTTTCGTTTGGAGCAGATTCGCAAAGAGCAAGAAGAAGAACGTGAGGTGGGGCATAATTTGAAGCAAAGTTACTCAAAAGTTCAGTCATATTTCTGCTATAGTTGGTACTGAGGCTGTTAGTATTTCTTGCAGCTTACTTTTTCCAGATTCATTTTAGTGTGACTTTCCTTTGAAGGACTCATTCCTGAACTCTTAGAAAATTTGACCATGCACTTTATTAATTATCTTCTATTATCTTCACTTCCATTATCCTTTTGCTGCCTAAAAGATAATTCCTGTCCTTCCTTAATATTGTCTCATCCCAAGAATTTAAAAATTGTATTTATTGTCCATTCCCCAGGCTTTACCCACCAGAAAATAATGTGAGTTCCTTCTGCAGCACCTTGCATTAGGCCCCTAAATATGTTTGGCTGATATTTTTCCCTTGAAATTACGTTTATATCCACATAGAGAACTTCATATTCGTTCATTTTACAGACATTTTTAATCCTTACTGTTTTTTCAGATGTGGGCAGTCTGTTAGGGTGTAGTGATATAGACATTATAGACGTGTCTTTTGTTCTAGGAATTCATACTCTTACCAAAATAGAATTATGGGCCAGGGATTTAGCTCAGCGGCACAAGTGCCTGTGTGGCAAGTGTAAGGTTGTGAGTTTGATCCCTGGTACCAAAAAAAAAAAAAAAAAAGAATTATAGTGTGCTATATATAAAAGTTGTTACCAGTGTATGCCTAAGGTTAGTGGAAACAAAAAGGAAGAGTGTTAAATGATTTCCTGGGATACCTTCACAGAACAGGACTTTTAGGATTGTTTTCTAGACATAGAATAAATGGCAAGGTACACTTATTAAAAGAGAAAGACATCTAACAAGTGATGGAAAAGCACAGAGAACCCTAAATCAGGCTGAGGGAAAATCCATTATTCATCATTCTTAGACGACACCACCTCTTTCATTTATTCACTTTTTTTAAAAATCTATTTCACTACATTTTGAACAAGAATTGTGCTTTATCCCAATTCAAGGGGGAAAACAGACAGTAAAATGTTTTCTGCCTACAAGAATAGATTACATCTTGGAAGGAAGATACAACAGGTTTACAAGTAACCACCAGTAAAGGAAAAATGTGCTAAATGATATACAATAGTAAAAACAAAATACTTAAGGCATTTAGGGGCATAGGAAAAACGTTTTATAGCTCTGATATTTAGACAACATATGGAAAAAGTAATCTTTGACATGGGTGTTGAAAGACGTGAGATAGTTCTTTAGGAATCAAAGTTTATTCATGTTCAGACGCTTATTTAATACTTGTCACATATGTACAAGTTTCTATGCCTGATAAACTCTAGACTCTACCCTTGAAGGTGGAAAATATTTGTATCTTCTGTGTCAAGAACTCTGCTAGCTGCTTTGTGAATGCTTATTCTTTAATCATTATTAGCACAAGCTGCATGGTTAAGAATTTCTCTTTACAAGTGAGAAACTGAAACTTATTGAGACATACACATAGAAATAGGAACAACTGAGATTTCCACGTAGAGCTTTGTGTCTACCAGCTCATGCTCTTTTTTATATTCCACTCTAGTCCAACGCCACACATGATTGTATGTCTCTATAGGAGTCATAAATGTAGAGTTTTCACAAAACGTCAGACAAGGGAGAGATTAATTACTATTCTTTTAGGCTACATCTAGGCTGTATTTCAAGAAATATAGTATAAAAACTTGGGATTCCTGTTCCTTCATGCTCACTTCATGTTTACACATGCTCATTCTTTCTTAAAATAATGTCTTCAACTATACTGCTTGCTAAAAATGTTAAAATACACAAATGCTTTTTCTGTATTTAGAGCTTAATAATATATGTACTTTGTTTTGATGGTTTCCCTAACTTACCTTGAACTAAAACTTTCACATTCTTTTTCAAATACAAAAAAAAGTGTCATCTCATAGAGAACCCTATAAACACCTTTTACTATAGCTCTATACACTTCACCATTCCTAATCCAAAAATTCAAAATCTGAGATGCCACAAATTCTAGAGTTTTTGAATGCCAGTATCTTGTTACTAGAAGAAATCTTCACATCTGACTATTATAATGGATCACATTCAAACTACACACACTAAAATTATAAAATATCCTTCAAACTATGTATATAAAGATGTATATGAAACATAAATAAGTCATGTCTAGACTTAGGTCTTATTCTCAAGATACTTCATTATATAAATAAGCAGATTTTTTTTTTTTTTTTTTTTTTGTACCGAAGATGGAACTCACTACCTTGTGCTTGCCAGGCAGGCAATTACATCGCCGAGCTGAATCCCTAGCCCTCTAAAAATTTTTTTAAGATCAAAAACCTGAAACACTTCTGGGCCCAAGCAGTTCAGGAAAGATATGCTTAACCTAGTCTAACTCTCACATGCTCCAAGTATTAACATGTGAGGGAGGATGAGACACGGGAAAGGAGGACAGGTCAGATTTTGCAATTAATTAGTCATTACTTGCATTTGTTTGTTTGTTTTGGGTACTGGGGATCACACTCATGACCTCGTGCTAGCCAAGCAGATAACTTACACCCCTGAGTTAAACCCCCAGCCTGCATTTTTACATTTATGTGCTCCCATAAAGTCCAAATTTAATTAATACCATATACACTCTCTCCTTTTACCTATAGTCACAAACACCTCATCATTAAAAACTATTTAATTTAATCCAATCTTAATCAAATTTATTTGACCCTTTTTTTACCCATGGAATTCTAGTTAACATATTTCAGCATATTGGTGTGCCCACAAATCACTATACCAGGAATTGCTGGTATTGACAACCTATGAGGAAACTGAGATCCAGAAAGATGTGATTTGCCTACAGTCACCAAACTGGTTGAACACATAATCTGAATCAGAGGCCAGATCATCTGATTTTTTACAGTAACACCACCTCACTTCTAACCGGAAATCATAGTGCATATAATTGCACTGAGAAACAAGAGTGGTTAGTTCAATTATCTTAGTATTCTAATATTCTTTAGAGAAAGAAATGAAATATTGAATTATCCACCTTACTCTCAGGGAAATTCTTTAGTGGTTGGCCTCATTTTGCTGTATAGTAATTGCTGGAGTAAAATCAGTAAAATATAAAAGAGTATATTGATCTGATCCTTAGTCATGATAAGGAGAAAGGTTATAAAACTATCTATAAAGGAAAAGCGAAGAAATGACAACAAAGATCTCTCTATTTTACTCATTTATACGTTCTTTTCAAAAACAGTTTTAAGTAACATATAAATATATGCAATTCAAAAAGACTATAAAAGAAAAAATAGATATAGAAACAAGGGCAAAGGGCAAATAAAGGAAGATAAAATAGAAGGTACAATTAACATGTTGACTACAGATAATCCAACACAAGTGCCACATGTGTGTGATTGATAGGTAACACCATGTACTCTCTTTCTTTTACCTATAGTCGCAAACACCTCATCATTAAAAACTGCTTAATTTAATCCAATCTTAATCAAATTTATTTTACCCCTTTTTTATCCATGGAATTCTAGATAACATATTTTAGCATATTCTCTATATTTGCACAACATGAGCCACAGAATTTGCTCTATGCTTTTCTTGGACCAAAACAAAGGAAAATATAGTGGTTTAAAAAATTTACTTTGTATGTAACATCAGATGAAGGTCCCTCTCTCAGAAAGTGCCAGCTTTCTCTAGCACTGAGACATTAGAGCAGTGTTCCCTATGGTTCTTCCAGGGGAAGCTCTGGACGGTGAATACTGTTGCCAACTATAGCTACAATGGTAAGTCTTACATAATAACTTACTACAACTTTTAAAATGTAATTTAAAATTATAAAACCAATGCATACCACTGAAATCAACACTACAAAGACCCAAACAATACATTTTTCTGATAGTCTAGTTTAGGAATGAAATTATACTAACTACTGAACTACATTATATGTCCTCAAAGAAAGACCTTAATATTGTTTTAGCCACTGAGTTTTTGAGAAATAGAGAAAGTTTCAGCTAAGGCTTTTGACTCTTAGGACTTTAATTCAGTTAGTATTCAATGAATATTTGTTAATACTTATTCTAAATTATTAAATTGGATAAGTATTCGAATAATACTTAACCAACTGGAAATTGGTTAAGTTAATTGGAATAAATATTTGTGAATACTTATTCTAAATTATTAAAGTGGTTGCTGTGACTACTTATGTAACTTACACTGTATTTTTCAGACATAGTCCAGCCTTCAGGGAGCCCACTGAAGCAAGAGGTAGATAAATATAAAATAACTGTAGCAAAGAATACTTCACATGTTTTTTTGAAAGACATTAAAATACAGTGCTGAAAATATTTGGAAGAAGATGATTTCTGACGCGGAAGGCAAAAGAGTTCGATGGTTAATGACACAGCAGCAGATAAATTGATTGGATTAATGAATGGTTGGCTAGAGGGCCAAAGAAAGTGTATGGACTAGGTAATCATGAGTAAAGGTAAAAAGGAGCAGGTATTTATTGCTCAAGGAACAGTACTTGGAAAAATTTAGAACATTTTAATTAGAACTGTGACTAAAAAAGTCAAATTTGGGAGAGCTGTGGGGACACAGGGAAAGAGGGCACAAAATTAGTTCTTCTTGCTTACAGTTTCCTCAGGCAGAAAGAACAAATATTGTTTGTAAGCTTTGATTCCTACTCAGGTAGAAAATAGTAACATTAAAGACTATGAAGTAGAAGAACAGAAGAATATTGTATTAGAAGTCTTTGGTTTTCTGACTTGACCTTGACAACTATGTAGAATTGGTAATAGAGATATTTATTCCTGTTTTAAAGATGACCAAAGTAAGATCATAGCAAGATTAGACCTATTTAAAAATTCTTACCTAACATTTTCCTGGTAAAAGTAGAAGCAGAGTTCCTATCTATTTATTATCCTACACTAAAAGAGCAAAAGTAGGACAATGGATGGGTTATTAAATTAAAATTGTTATTTCTAATTTGTGGTCTTATCTTTTGTAACTTGCTTTTCTCACATAAAGATAATGCCATTAAGATTGCTTATAGACTGGAAGCCAGGAACTTAGTTCTCTTTCCCATCTTGCAAGATGGCAGGCAAAAAAGCTGAGAAGCCGGATACTAAAGAAAAGAAGCCCAAAGCCAAGATGGCAAGTGTCACTGGCACAGTTAAAAAGGGGAAGTGAAGGCTAAAAAGTCCAAGAAAGGACAGTCCCACTGCAGCCAAAACTCTGTCCTGCTCAGAGGGATTGTTAGATACTCCCAATCTGCTATGTATTCCAGAAAGGCTCTGTACAAAAGGAAGTACTCAGCTAGTAAATCCAAGGTTGAGAATAAAAAAGAGAAGGTTCTTGCTAATATCACAGGAGCAGTTGGTGGTGGCAAGAATGATGGTACCCAGGTGGTTAAGCTTCCCAAAATGCCTAGATACTACCCTGGTGAAGATGTGTCCCCAAAAGCTATCGAGCCACAGCAAACAAAACAAAACAACAAAACACTTTCATTTAGCACATGAGGAAACTGGGCGCTGGCATCTCTGACCATCTTGATCATCCTCACTGGGTACCACAGAAACAAGAGAGTGGTTTCCCTGAAACGGCTGGCCGGTGGCTTGCTACTCATGACTGGGCCTCTTAACCTTTATTATATTCCTCTGCATAGAATGCATCTGAAATTCGCCATTGCCACCTCCATGAAAATTGATACCAGCAATGTGAAAATCCCCACACACCTCACTGATGCTTACTTCAAGAAAAAGCAGCCGCAGAAGCCCAATCACCAAGAGAATAAGATCTTCGACACTGAGAAAGAGCGATACTAGATTTTAGAATAGTGCAAAGTTGATCCAAAAGCAGTGGACTCACAGATTTTACCAAAAAAGCAAAGCTATTCAACTCCAGGGCTACATGTGATCTGTTTTTGCTCTGACAAATGAAATTTAGCCTCACAATTGGTGTTCTAAATTTCTTACTAAGAATATAATTAATGCCACTAAAATGACCTGTGTGATAAGTATTTGTCATTGTCAGCAACATCACTATCTCTTGAGTAGTTAATATGTGCTAAAATCTATGGTGACCACAGACATTTGTTATCTTATTGAGTAACAAGTAAAACAAAAAGGTAGGTGCCAATGTATAAATATACCCTATAATAAAAGAGATCATATATCCACAACTTCATGGTTAATTCCAGTTTGAAGTATTTTGCTGTTGTCATGAATCATTAAAATAGACCAGAAATTCTAGTTTCATAGTATCCAAATCTGTGTACTGTTCTTTATATCCAGAAGCAAACCACCTATCTGAATTTTGGCTTGGAAAATATTATCATTTGCTTTATTTACTTTATTATGGAGTAAGCTCTCCATGCTCTCTATTTCATAGGAACAGAGATCGGTTACAGAATAGGGTTGAATCAACTTTTACTATAGGAGATCCATTCTATTCTTTTAGTGATCTCATCCAATATTTTAACTTTAAATACCATTTATATGATGTTTGACTCTCAAGTTTGTATCTCCTCCTTTTATCTGAACCCTAGACTTGACTATCTAATTGCTATTTAATCGTCTACTCAAATGTCTAATATACATTACAAAATTAATATATCTAAAACTGAACACCTGAGCTTACCTGTCTCATCCAAATCTGTTCTTTCTATAGTCTTCATTCCTTAGTAAGTGGAAAATCTTTTCCGTAGTTTGAACCAAAAACTGTAAAAACATCCTTAAGTCCTCTCCTGACACCCATATTTAACAAGCAAATCCTGTTGGCTGTAGACTTTCAAAATATATACAAACTGAAATGGTTTTCCGTTACATAATTCTACTATGCACCCTCATCGAAGCAATCATCATCTGTTGCTTGGATTACTTTAGTAGCCTTCTGACTTTATTCCATGCTTTCTTTTTTGCCTTTTCTTTTAATGATTCCTCTTAAAAATAATGGTCACATCATGTCACTTCAAAAACTGGCCATGCTTTATATCTCAAAATAATAGCTAAAATCTTACAGTGATCCAGTCAAATCTTTGTAGAACTTTCTGTAGAAATTGACAAACTTGCCGGGTGTGGTAGTACATGCCTGTAATCCCAGAACTCAGGCTTAGGCAGGAGAATCCTTGCAAGTCTGAGACCAGCCTACACTACATAGTGAATTCAAGACTAGCCTGAACTGCATAGTGAGACCCTGTATCAAAAAGACAAAAATAAAATTGACAAAACTGATTTACAAATTTATATGAATCAGTAGAGCTAGAATAAGCAATACAATTTTGGCAAACAAAAAGTTGGAGGGCTAACATTACTGTAGTTCATGGCTTAATATGATCAAGACAATATGATATTAGCAAACTAATGAGCCAATAAAGCAATGGCACAGAATACAGAATCCAAAGATTAGACCCACGCAAATATGGGTCAGTTGATTTTCAGCAGAGGAACAAAAGCTATTCAATAGAAAGAGGGTGGTCTTTTCAACACATGATGCCACAACAATTTGATACTTATATGCAAAAAAAAAAAAAATCTGGTAGAAAATATAGGAAAACTTTTTCGTGGCCTTGAGTTAAGCACAGATTTTTAAAATCTGATAACAAAGATATAATCCATAATGTAACACATCTCTAAGACTTAGTCAAAATAAAGAATTCTAGGGACTGAGGATTAGATTAGTAGTAGAGCACTTGGATAGCATGTGCAGGGCCCTGCATTTGATCCCACTACTGCCAAAAAAATTTTTTTAATTAAGAATTTCTGGATAAAATATACTGCTCAAAAAAATTTGAACAGACAAGTCATTGACAAATATAAAATCAGGACATAACTCTCAAAACTCAATAATAAGGAAAGAATCAAAGCTGAGCAAAGTACTTAACAAACACTTTACCAAAGACTTATAGAAGGCAAATAAATGCATAAAGATATGTTTAATATTATTAGTTATTAAGGAAATCCAAATTAGAACAATATACCCTTCAAAATGCTTTTAAAAGAAAAAGGGGTAATATTAAGTACTGGCAAAAATGAGGAGTAAATAGAAGTCATAGGTTAATGATGGGGTTGCAAACTAATGCATCTACTTTGGGAAATAGTTTGATATTTTCTTATAAAGTTAAATGCATATGTACCATATACCCTATAGACAAAGTATTTACACCAGTGGAAGTAAACAATAAAGTTTATGTTCACAAAAACATACCATAGTGTCTATATTTGCCTTATTTGTAGCCACCCAAAAACTGAAAAGTGTCTCTCAAGTAGACAAGAGATAATCAAACTGTAGTATATCTGTATAATGGAATATTGCCCACCAATAAAGAACAAACTTTAGCTGGGCGTGGTGGCTCACACCTGTAATCCCAGCACTCGGGAGGCTGAGGCAGGTAGATTGTTGTGAGTTCGAGACCAACCTGGGCTACAAAGTGAGCTAAGGCCAGCCTGAACTGCATAGAGACCCTGTCTCAAAAAGACAAAAAAAAAAAACAAAAACAAACCCCTTTAATAACATGGTTGAATCTCGAGTCCATTATGCTGAATGAAAGAAGCCATTTATGTGACATTTATGATTATGCTTGCATAACATTTTGAAAAAGGCAGAACTAGGGCTATAAAACAGATGATAGTAGTTATGCAAATGTATAAATTTGTCTAAAATTCATGGGACTATACATTTAAATGGATGGATTTGAACTGGAAGTGTAATTAAGTGATAGAGCATTTTGTCTGATAGACACAAGGCCTTAGGTTTAATTCCTAGCACATGAATAAATTATAGGTAAGTTATACTTTAGTTATAAAATGAGGGCAAATCTTTTAGGTTTGATAGGCCTTCTCAAAGCCATATGATTTCCACTGTTTTCTTTATTGGTATCAGGAATGGAACTCAGTGTGCCAAGCCGGTACAAGCCGGTGTTGTGTCATAGAGATACATCTCCAGCCCTCCCTTTGTTAATTTTGCTCTAACTGCATTGGCTGTCCTGCTATCCCTCACTCAAACCAGACACTAGGGTATTGGCACTTACTGTGACTGCTGCTCATTTTATTTCAGCATGCAAGTATCTGTATTTGGCCTTTGCTTAGTGATTTATACAATAATAACTTATGGCCCTGCCTCCCATCTACCAGCATGCCCTACCTAGTGCTATAGAAATGACAAAATAGATATTTTCCGCTACATGTTTTTACTGTCTTTGTCCTCACCCTGCTGGAATGAGGGTGAGAATACAGACACCTACTGTTCCATTTAAACAGAAATTCTTATCTATTTTGTTTACTGCTTTTGTCTCATCATTTTGACAATGCCTAGCACAAAGAAAATGCTTAGTAAGAATTCATGGAATTAGTGAATGTTAATTTTATCTTATTTAAACCCTATAAAGTATAAACTGTTAATTGATGTGTATTCATAGAAGCCTATTAAGATAGTATGTATATATACATGTGTATATATACACATGTATATATACACACATATATATATGGGTGTATGTATAAGTAAATTACTCTGGTGTTTGATTCTTATTGCAAGAGATTGCTGTAAATATAAATTATTCTTTCTGCTTAAAAATGAAATTGTATAGAAACAGTCTTTTATGGGTATCAGGTTTCATTGCATAATTTCATTCACAAAATGTTCCTATTTTCCATTCTTCAGATGTGAATGCTTTATGCAGATTTTTTAATTTTAAAAAAGTCCAAAATCAGTGTATATTTTTTATGCTAGGTTTCCTTGTTTTACCACAAACCTAAAATAAGTAAAGCACTGTATTTGTTGATCAAACCAAATTGATGTTTAACACTAGTGTTTACTATGATTGTTGTATGAGTGGTGGTGTCTTTTATATCATTATTTTACAACAGTGTTTGCTTACATGAGGCCTCTCCTTTAGGCAATATATTTGAAACTGAACTGCTGGTTAAGTTTTGTTCTTTTTACCAGTAAAACTGTTGAGTATTCAAATACCAAGGTTGCTGACTTAACTAATACCTTCATTGTTTTCCACATGTGTCCACTAGTAAGGGATATCTGAGGTCTGTTTTCATTCTGAAGAAAAGCCTTGGAGACTATGTACATTGCATATCAGATAATGTCTACACAATGAATTGAGTAATGAGCTACTGTTGTTTATATTTCTGTAGTATAATTGGTTGGGTTCAAACAACAGCTAACATCTGTTGTTATACTGTGCAGGAAAATGTCAAAATAGAAAACAAGCAGGCAGGTGGATTACAAAGAGAGCAGGAGGGGAAAAGGAAATACTGAATTTCAAGTTCTGATTTAAAGTACATATAGAGAGGAACATTCATAACAATAATAATATATACCACCAACATTCTCCTCTGTTGTTCACTGTTACATATAGTGAAGATCAGGGTTAAGCACTAATCATCAATTACATGTTGACCATATATTAGTACTTACTAAATGGTTTTAAAATATTACTGTATTTTATTGAAGGATTTTGTAAAGATGTTACTAGTCTCCTATTTCTTATATAAGAAAACTGCAAGTAGTGAGGACTGTGATTTACTAAAGACCAGTATTTGATCCTATATATGTTTAACCTCAAAGTCTGTGTTCCTAGCCATAACATTACAGTTTAATTAACATTTTTCAAACTTCATTGTTAGGAGTCATGATAGCAACAGACTTTGGGGAGAGGTAACTCCCAGAAGAGGCATGTGCTTCTGAGCTATTTAATCAGGGTACTAGTTTTACAGGTATGCTGACTTTCTGAAACTTTAATCATGTTGCATGCTTAAGATTTGAGCACTTTTTGTTAGGTATGTTAAATTGTAAAAATTTTTAAATGCATACCTTTAAACAAAAATAAGATAAAGATTACTGTAATATTGATTCAAATTTTACAAAATATCTAAAACCTGTATGTGCTACAAATATTTAATTTTCATATCCACACATTCTTCCATTTAGTTATTAATATGATACATTGTTACTGGAATAGTTTACTATTTGAAAACACTCAGCTGAAATTCATTGTGACTTAGAATACTAACGTTAGATAAACTTACATTCATAGGTCATATCAGTGAAGAGAAAGTAAAAGTGACTTTTAACTTTCTATTTGTCTGATTTTTGAACTTTCCATTACTGGGTATCTATTCTCCATACAAACAAATGAGAGTGTGGAATTGTTTAGCGAGTGCAAGGCCTTCCAGATCTGATAGTCTTTGTACAACTTCTCTTAATTATAATAAAAGCAACTACTTTACTGAAGTCTTATTATGTGTCAGAAACTACACTGAAAACTTTCATATATATCAATTTTAAAATTCCCATCTCTGTAATTCCCTATAAGATCAGTGATATTAATCAGTGCTTCCAAAAGGAAAATGACCTAAGAACTGTAAAAGAAGTTAGCTTTATCTGTATACCGTAGAAATTTTGAATGCTTTTTAAAAATAAGTCAGTATTAGACCCATCAAATTATCTTGAATGATACAGAAATTAATTTCATTTCATATTCTTGCTAGCAAACTTTGTATTCCCACTTGTTGTTTTAAATAGAATATGTTTGTGTAAGTCAAAAATCAAAAAAGCATATTCAGAACTTTTATGGTCGCCTCTTCTGCCTGTTTCCCTACCTTCTTTAGGTTCAAGTTTTTATTTAGTTTTTGTATTTGTCTATAATTATTAATTTTTCTCCAAATAACCAACTTATATACTGGTTAGCCAGTATATTTTCTCTTTTCTAACTCATTCCTTCATGCATTTATAATTGTTTTATTGGAGGTTTTTCCTAGCTTTTTGAGTCTAATCCTTAATTCATCTTTAATTGTTTGCTTTTATTTTTATTTTTGCAACAGCATCAAAGTGTGTTGTCTAGTGTCCTGTTGAACTCCTGGGCTCAGATAATTCTCCTGCCTCTGAGCCTCCTGAGTAGCTGGGATGATAAGTTCTCTTTCATTTTTAATAAAAATTTTACAGCAGTGAATTTTGTCTGAACACTGTTTTGGATGAATACTATAGACTCTAACATGTAGTGTTTGAACAGCTGTTTCCCAGGTATTCTGCAATTTTGATTTGTATTTCCTTTTTGGCCCAAGAGATATGGGGGGAGAGGGGTATCGGGGATTGAACTCATGACCTGGCTCTCGCCAAGCAGGTTCTTATGCCACTGAGCTAAATATCCGGCCCAACCCAAGAGATATTTAAGAGAAAGGTTTTTTTTAATTTCCACACACACACCCCCCAGTAGAAAATGCGGCATCCATCTTGAAAATTTGCTGTGGAGGTTTAAAGAACTCAAATCCTAATTTCTCTCATAATATTACTTGATTATAATAGTGACAGATTGACTGGGGGGGATCATGTCTGTTTTTTCTATTAATGATAAATTGAGAAAACAGAAATGTGAAAATCAGAACTACAATGTAACTGCGAAGCAGAAAATGCTAATACCAGGCTTACTTATCAAAAACCCTCTTAAATTGCTACAGATAAAAATGTTTTTCTGGATTTCTGCACTGAATTCCAACATGAACAAGTACCTCAAAGACTGTCTAACCCAGTAGAATGTCATAAGGTTGAAGCAATGTAATCTGTTGACCAGGACTAGGAAAACCTGAGGTGTTCAAACTCAACTTTAGCCATAGATTTTTCCTGTTTGTCATACTTATTTGAGTCTGTTTTCCTGTCTATAAAATGAAGGGCCTAGTCCATGTCTTGGTCCAGAAATCTATCATTCTGAGAGTTGGCCAAATCCAAACAGCAAGATAATGACAACACTGGAAATAAGACTGTATAGTCCCTGACTCCAGTAAATCTGATTTGAGGTTTTGTTTCCATTCTACTTTTTTAAACTTTTATCGTAACAAAATGTATATGAAACTTGCCATTTTAAGTATATTATCAATTATTCCAATTTTTCTATTCCATTTTGTCTTTAACATATTGACCAATATTTTATAGACTCTTCAGTTTATTCTAATTGGTAAATGTATTTTCTCAAATGTAAATGTATGTATATATTTTGTGAATGCTTCTATTAGCCTTATTTTATACCTTAGGAAAAAAGTGGTTGATGCATATTTCTGCAGTCTAAAGAATCTGAGCATTTGGTTTAAAAATAAGTGTTTATTTTTAATGTACTTATTTAATAATATGTATCCTCAAGTTGGGATTCATTGTAATTGTCTAAAATGAAAAAAACGAAAAACATGTGATTCTCTTATTCAAGCATGAGTTTTCTTACTAAGTGGCACAAAGACTTTCAGTGTATTTCTAGAAATCATCTTTTTTTTAAGTCTTCCTCTCTGCCACTTCCCACAATCCCATTTGTTTCATATTGTAACAGCTGGCTTTTGCTCTACTTAGGCCATCCGACTCTCCTTAGAGCAAGCCCTGCCTCCAGAGCCAGAGGAAGAAAATGCTGAGCCTGTGAGCAAACTTCGGATCCGCACACCCAGTGGCGAGTTCCTGGAGCGGCGTTTCCTGGCTAGCAATAAGCTCCAGATTGTCTTTGATTTTGTAGCTTCCAAAGGATTTCCGTGGGATGAGTTCAAGTTACTGAGCACCTTTCCTAGGAGGGATGTAAGTTTTCATACCTGTCTAAGGAAGTGTATCAATATGGGAGATAACTCATTAAATAAGGCTAGAAAAAGTAACCTAAGAAAAGTCAAATGGTGTGGGCTAGTGTAAGACATCCAGAAGTCCATCTTGGTTCTGCGTAACCATTCTCACCTCAGCTTTTGGGAAAAGTATAACTTCTTAGCTAGCAGACCTGTGCCCAGGAGCCTATGTGAGAAATTAGGTGCTGTGTGGAACCGCCAAGGCCTTGGGAACTCACACCTTATCACCATGTGCCTCACATTGCTAGACATAAAGCTACTGAATTAATATTTGCCCTGATTGGTTTCAATTCATCTTAGTTCCAACTCTTTTCTCTCTCCTTGTTCCTCCCTTTTGGAATGGGAATGTTTACCCTGTCCCATTGAATCTAGGGACTGAGTAACCTGCTTTTTAAATCTCACAAGGGTTCACAGCTAAGAATTTTCCTTGTGTCTCAGAGGTAACTTTGACCTGGACTTTTGGGCAGTGCTGCAACAGTTAAGACTTTGGAAAGGGGGTTAGTTGTTTTTGGTTGTGCACAGGACAATTACATTGTGTTAGTTGGTCTTAGAGCCTTGTTATTTGTCTTTATTTGGAAATTAACTGTGGTTTAAGGAAATGCATTGGGTTGACAAGGAGTGGAATGTGAGTTAAGCTCAACTGACAACTTGATTAACTTGGGAACTGCCTAAGAGATTAATAAAGCACATATCTGTTGTGCCTAGGTAGGTCATGGAAACTTGACCTTGGGGACTGTTCATGGTCCCTGGCCCCTTCCTTTCTTATACTATTCCTATGCTCTGCCCATTTATCATGACGTAAGCAGCTGTGCTCTGCATTGCCCTTCCACTATGATGTTCTGCCTTTTGACCAGCCAGCCAGACATGCACTAGACCTATGACACCATGAGCCAAATGAACCTCTCCTCCTTTAAGTTGTAGGTGTCAGGTATTTTGTCTCAGCAACAGGAAAGCTGACTAGTAAACAGGGCATTTGGTAATCTCTCATAATATTCTGGGCAAAGTAGAAAGATGAAGATCTACAGTTACATAGATTCCTTGCTGAATAAATGGTTGTGTCCAAAAAATGTTTACTGGCTGCTGTCTACCTGAAGGAAACTATGAATAGAGTAATCCTTTATTACTCACCATATTTCTTGGCAACTTAAGGGAAAACTTTTATCAGATTTATGTGTTATGAGATGTAAGAATCAAGAAAACCTTAAAATACTTAAGCTAGACAGAATGAAACTACAAAATTTTACAGAAATATGTAGGCAGTTTTAGAAGACATTATGATTGATTAAGCTGAATATACATTAATAATGTGTTAATGGCTGCCCCCACCAAAAAGAAAAAAAGTAGCTGACTGCATTGTTAGGTAGAAGCCCAACAAGAGGAGGGGAAAATGATCCTGTTCAGCTCTCTACCTAGATAAACAAAGCCTGAAAGAGTTGTTAGCCTTTATGCTCAAACAGGAAGCCCAAAGAAGCAGGAACATGTGTGGAACAGGCCTCGAAGGAATGAGAAAGAGTTGAAAAAATCATGTCATTTGAGGAATATATTGTCCAAAGAAGGAAAGGTCATGGGAGATAGGATTGTTGCTGGCAAGGTTTGCCGTGTAAGAAAGGGATTCTGATTTGGTGAGGCTGCAGTGATAGAACTGGGATCAATGAATTGAAAGTTATAGCTGCAAGTTTGGCCTAATATAAGAAAACATTTATTAAGAAAAGAATATTCTTTATTGTGAAGTAGTAATTTTCATGTCCTTAGAGATAAGAAACACTACTCTTTTCAACAGTACAGATGTAAATGGAATGGGATTTATTCCTGTTGTTCCTGGTTTATATGGATTTAGATGAGCTCAACCCTAAGATACATGATAGATCATAATATTTTGTGGTTCATTACATCTAAGTCTAGTTATCAAGACTATCATACCCAAACCAAGATTTTGGTTAAGATTTATCCACTCCAAGTTGCTCACATTAGTTTATTACTTTCAGAATAGTCAATGATGTACTTTTAACTTTGTCACCCAGCTGCAAATCCTCTTGCATTGGAATGAGGATCCTGTTACTTACCTCTAAGCTCATTATGGACCTCATTTTGTGGCCCCTGGTCCTTTTCTCACTGGCCCTACCTGCTCCTCCAAGCTCTTCCCCTTTATTAATATATAAAACACACACACAAAGGAACACATACAAGCATACGCTGTTACCACACAACCAGGTAAGGAACTACCCTAAGTTCTGTCACTGAAGTTGAACTCTGTTTGAATATTTAGGAAACAGCCACTATGAAAGCTTTCAAAGTCATCCTGGTTTTTCTACTTTACATGTTATTTTGTTTCTCTCACTTTGGAAAATTTACAGAATTTAGGGAGATAAATTAATCCTTTCTGATCTTTGGTTATAAGTCACTCTCTTTTTGGACCTCATCTGTTCTAATGGTTAAGTTTGATTGCATCAACTTGATTGGCTTGGAAAGCAGCAGCCCAGAAGATTGATGGTACACACTTCTGAGTGTATTTGAATTGGTCATGGAGGTGTGATCTTGAGTAAGATATAGTCTCTTCTCTCCTATTAGACACTGTTCCCATACTCTGTTTCCTGACTGCCATGAACTAAGCATCTTGGTTCCATTACATCCTTCCACCATGGTGTTTCTGCCTTGGAGTGAACTAACCATGGACTGAATCTCCAGAAACTATGAGCCAAATTAAACACTTCCTCCTTTAAGTTATAAGTACTAGATGAAATAGTGTGTAAGGACTTTATATACTGTATTTTAAAATATAACTATGTTTTATTTTCAAATATTTTTAAACTGGCATGTCAGGAGTTGAGAAGAGGTTTGTTCATTTGATTGGTTGGTTTTTGTTTTTGACTGTTTTTCACTTCAACATTAATATCATCTTCCTATAGGGAAAATATGTAGACTGAATTGTTGATCTTGACAAGAAATCTTGAAATTGACTTGAAATGCAGAAGATTCTTAGGCCTGCTGCCTGCCTGCTTTGAGTTGTGCTGATCAAATTTTCAGCCTTTCAGTGCAGACTCTTGTATCATGGGCTAACCCTACGTGAAGAGCCTGTCACTTAGTCTAAGAGAAAATTTACTCCTGATTAAGCTGTCTTTCACTCACCCTATGTTTTATACTCTTAAAGAAAACAGTTTGATCTAGTTTACAGTCTTTGCTTCCAATGTGTCATTCACACCTGAGCCCATTTCTACCTCAGTGCCCATTCTAAGATCAATTTAGCCCAGTTCTCCAAAGAAAAAATATATTCAAAGAGGTATGCTTCCATAGGAGAAACCAAGAGCTTCCAAAACCCATCATAGACCCATTTTATGGTCCTTGTTCAACCTAAAATTATCTGTCATACAGTGGTAGCTCCAAAATCCCTCTCTCATCATTTTATCTCTTGCATAAAACTTTTAGTATCCCCTAATACCTCGGATAGCTACAGACCTCTTGGAATGTTTTGAAAACTCTACAATTTAGCACATTCCTGCTTTTCCCACCACATATCCTGCTTTTCATTAGTTATTTCCATCAGCAGGAGAAAGAATATTACTCACTATTCACTGAAGGCACAAAAACTCTCAAGCCTGTATATAAAGGTATATCTTATATACTTTACTTTTTTTCCTCCTTGAATATTCTTCTTCCATGTTATGCTGGCACATTTGAACTCATCTTTTAATGCCCAGCTCAAATTTCAACCTCTTTGTGAAGCCTTCTCTCTTCTCCCCTGCTCCCTACCTATGTACTTTGCAGTCTGTACATTCCTGTCTCATCGCACTTGTCCTATCATTCTTTAATGATTTACAAAGGCAGTCTCCCAGCATGGTACCTGATATATAATCATTCAGTAACTGTTGTCAAATGTTAATGACCTCAGTCTCCCCTAAATCTCTAGTTCCATAGTGAACTCTAAGAGAGGTTCTTCCAAACCAGAACAGATGCTTTAGGCCCACCCAGATTCCAGTCCTAAAGCCAGGAAGCCCACCCAGGACTCTAGGCTTCCTAGAGCCAGAAGTGGGGTGAGAGTTAATGGCCCTTCATCCTTCTCTGAATGCTCTTTCAAGTTGAATAACTAGTGTTTTTGCAAGGCTATTCTGTAACAGCCATCTGTGTCTGCAAGGATTAGGATCTAATTTGTAAAAGTCATCTTAAATTACAGCCCAGCTAAAGACTGTTAAAAAGCACATCTTAAGACCTTGCCTCTTTAATAGCAAATAATATAAGACTTAACTCTAGGAGTCTTATTGTGTCTTCAGCCTTTTTTCCACTAAGCAGAGACTGGTTTCTCACCAGAGAAACTATTAAACAGTATTCAATGCCTCCTTCCCCCACAATCAAAACAATACTTCATGTTAAGATTTCCCAGCTGTCCAACTATTTACTAAATGTCTGCTGAGTATTATACTTAACTGAATCAAGAGCTATGGGATAACAGGCTAGCAGCAGACACAGACTTTCACCAGAAAAACTGAATGTCAAGTTTGCTGGGAGTGTTATTTGTTTGGGGGTATTTTTTTTTGTTTCCATTTTTTTAAAAAACAGATAATTGAGAGAAGCAGCGTTTACGTCTTAGAGGATAAGTTACTAAGCCCTATCTCTTACATGTGTTAAAGCCATGTATACATCAGTGAACCATTTCCTTACCTAGTTTTATTACCCTGGCAGTGAGTTCTAACAGTTGAGTAATGACACTGACCCCACCACTAACCACCCTAGTTCATTTCTGGACTATAGTGGCCCAGACACAGGTCTTTCCTGGAAAACCTGTCTCTCATGCCACTCAATGTGAGATTATCAATATCCAACAGTCTTCCTCTTCTGTCATTTCTTTATTTTCCTTCTTTTCTCCTCCTTCCTTTCCTACCCCTCTGCTTCTTTTAATTACTACTTTACCCTTTTTATTGTATTTATTTCTTCTCAGTCTTGCCTTCTTTGTCCCATAATTCTTCTTCCTCTTGTTTTTCTTCTTTTGTCTACTCTCATGTACATGAAGAGAGTTACACTTACATGTGGAAAATAAGTTCTTTCCATGTATAAAATGACTATGTGTAGCAGAAGAGGATGGGAGATTGGCAGGTGAGCTCCATGGACCAGAGGGTCAGCTGTCAAAAGATGAAATTATGGGCAAGGGATGTAGCCCAGAGGTACACTGCTTGCCTAGCATGTATAAGGCCCTAGATTCAAGCCCTAACAACTGAAAACAAAAAATCACAGCAGATTTAGTCATGGATCTAGTTACCTTTTTAAAAATGTGGAGTTTTTTTTAATTATACATATTAGTGACAGAATAATAAAGTTGTTTTAGTATGTTGGTATATACATAAGCCATACTTTGATTTTCTTTATTCCAATTACTCCTCTCAATACAGGAGTCTCAATGTAGATGCTTATTTAAGGTGTGACAGATAAGAGGTCCTTAGTCACTCTACTTACCTGAACCTGGAGCAGAATTGGAATCTTGCTTTTTGAAGAGGCTCCTCAGATCTTCTAGAGGTTCACCTGTATAGCTTTCTTCTTTTGGGTAGTCCTTTTCCTCAGACAGTTCAGGTGGGACTGGCTTTATCCTAAAAGGTGAAGACTGCCCTTCTTGCCTCTCATCAGCCTTGTGATTTCCTAAGGAGACTTTAGACATGTCTCTTGGTGACCTTGCAATGAATGATAGCAGCATATCTAAGAAGATAGAATGCTTCCAATTTTATTAGTAAATCTTTTCCTAGTAAGGGTGTAGGTCACTGTGTGATGATTAAAAACTCATGATTAAACATTTGACCTTCTAATTGACATGTCAGAGCAAGTCTAGAGAAGCTCCAACTAGGAGCCCCCCTGACCCCAATTATGGCTATATATCTGGAAGAGGATTTTCCAAAGAAGGAAGTTAAAACATGATAAGCTGCTTTTGTATCTACCGTAAGGGAATGAATTTGCTTCCCTTGACATTCTGTGGGGTTCGTCACAGGAGATGGAGATGTCCATGGACACAGGCATTGCAGATTGCTTAGGGCCCTATCAAGTCCTCTTCATCAGAGCAAGAGGTGAGGGTTTTGGCTAGGCTAGCCCCACTCTGGGAGCAGGGCCAGTCAATCTTCCAGTGCCATGAGTCAAGCACATCAGCTACCTGATACATGGAGCAGAGATCAGACAGTGGCTTGGTACAGTCACATGCCCAGTGTCCAGTTTCCTTGTATTTAAAGCAGGAATTCTTTCCCTGACATGTTGGATTTCCCCTTGTGCTACTTGGGTGTGCAAGCATTGCCAAATTGGACAGCCATAATTTGGCATATCTTTTATTTTTTTCTCAGCCCTGCTTTAGATCCCATTTGTTCAGTACAAAGAAGGCCATGTCCAGCAGTTGAGTCATAAAGGTCTGGGGTATAGCAGGTGGCCAAGACAAATTGGACATCTCACCACAAAAAATAAAAAGCTATGGTGAAAGTTTGAAACATACCTGCAAATCTTCTAGGGTCTTCTAAAAATCAACCTAACCATTCTTTACATTGTTGGGTATCTGCCACTAACAGTGGAACCTGGACTTAACTAGTCCCCTTCACTCCTGGAACCTCTCTAGGGACAGGATGAACTGTGAGTTGTAAGAGTATGAAATGTCCTGTAGGGCAAAAAGCTGTCTGAGGAGCACAAGGATGGGTCTGGGGAACAGTGAGCTCTGGAGAGCTAGTCTTTGGTAGAGTTTTTGAGTTACTAGAAGAGGATAAAACTGATTTATTGCCTTGAGGATTATAAGAAGGAGGTTGAGATCTCCCAGTATGACTATTTTCATTAACAGGTAGGAGAGACCCATGTTCCCCTGAGAGATGAGTGGGTGTCTGAAGATAGGATCGCCAATATCAGTCTTCTTTTCCTTGGATGCTTCTTGAAACACCATACTTCTTGGGCCTTTCCATAGGTTAAAGAGCCATAAATGCCTGAACATAAGGGATTTCATACCACTTTTCTTGCCTTTTACAGAAAAACATTTAACTGAAGAATAGTATCACAATTGAAACTGCCATTTTGTACCCATTTTGTCATTTCCTAGTTCATGCTGGACCCAAACAATATTACAATAGAAGATAAAGTTGTTAAAGACAAGGGTGGAGCCCCTGACTGGGGAAAGCAGAGACAGACAGGGATACAGTGGGGGAGGCAAGGAGAGGGAAGGGAGTGTACACCTGTAATCCTAGCACTTAGGAGGCTGAGGCACAAAGTTTGTTGCAAGTTTGAGAACAGCCTGGGCTACAAACTGAGCTCACAGCCAGCCTGAACTGCATAGCGAGACCCTGTCTCAAAAAGACAAAAAAAGGGAAGGGAATGAAAGGAATAGGTCTCAGGTCCTTCAGCATCAGTGCGTGCTCTCTCTCTCTCTCTCTCTCTCTCTCTCTCTCTCTCTCTCTCTCTCTGTCTGTCTGTCTCTCTCTGTCTCTCTCTCTCTCTCTCTCCCTTTCTCTCTCTCCCTCTCTCTCTCTCTTTTCTTAGAACTCTTCATATCCTGTGGTTCACTATGATTTCTTCAGGTTCAAATTGTTCCCAGTTTTTAAGGATATAGCCTAATGGCAAGGTTTCTGGGATCTACAGGGTGTGGACCATGGCACATCATGGGGCATAAGGGAAGAGAAAGACTAGGTCTAGAATCCTTCAGAAGGCATCCCCACAAAAGGATAAGGACCCACTGAGTCCCAGAAGTGTCCTCCTTGAGACTCAGTTGCACTAGCAAATGCCTCTAGTAAAGCAGCACCAATGCCTTTTCCTAAGACCTCTCCATAGCCTGTGATCTACCATAAGTCATTAAAGACCAGCATAGAGCAACCAGAGCTCCAGCTAATCACTTGAGAAACAGTATTGCTCCCATTTATCCAGATAATAAAAACTTTGGTAATTAATTTGTTTAAGGCAGTAAAGGTATAAACCTCCTTTTTTAGCATTTAAGAGGGGAAAAAAAGTCATAAAAACTTCTAAATACAAGTATAATTTTTTTTATCTGTTGACTCCAGCTCTAATTTTCCATACTGTCAGCCTGTTGAGTTGACTTTCACTAGTTGTTCCCTTTGTTCTGCTCAGTTCCTTGGGGAGATGTTTCTAAATTACCTCAATTTCTATTTAAAAAAAAAAAAAAAAGGGAGCGGGATCTAACCCAATTCCCAAGAGAAGGGAGGAATCCCATACGTTCCCTCAAAGTGGAGGCTTTAGGTCTTAATAAAGAGTGAGATTTCCTCTCCATGAGATTGGCTAAAAAAAGAAAATGGCAGACAAATATAGCCAAACCATGTGGCTGACCCACAGGTTGAACCAAAATGGCTATCAAACATGGAAGAACCACAAGGCTGATCTAAAGGATGAAACAGAATGGCTGCCAAATAAAGAGGAAATGTTGACTGAGATGGCTCCCTGAGCTCTTAAGAAACAGGGCCCTAAGAAAGCAACTCACTAGCGATATCCACAGATAAAAGGTAATATAGGCAAAAAGTACAGATGAGACTAAGTACAAAAAGGGGCAAGCTGGGGTAGGTGGCTACATAAGTAGATCAACTTACTGATTGCTGCTTTGTTTTTTTAAAGAGTAAAAAAACTTAGAAAAGTATCAAAGAGAAGAACATGAAAGCAAAAGCATACTAAAGTCTAGTTCATACACATAGAACCTGTATGGTTTTCAAAAGCCCTTTGAAACCCAGCAAAACTGTGGTTAGTTCTATAACTGAGCCCACAGCATATCCCCTGGAACCCTCTAACAAACTTGTACTCACACTGACTAACAGAAACCTGATGGGAAAATGCAGAAGTAACAGGATGCTCTCTACACCCATGGTGAGACACACTAAGGAACTGTTTTAAAAAAAGGAAAAAACTCCTTGCATCCCCACTTTCCACTAATTTTTCCCACCCTCTAGTTCTCTGTATCTCCTTGGTAACTAATATGGGGAGCGGGTGGGTAAAGGAATTGAATTTTTCTGACAGATGAAAGCCTGAATGGGAGAGAAGGGACAAGAAGGTGATTGGGATTTCATAAGGGAGAAAGGAGGAAAGAAAAAATAAATAAATAAACCAGTGCACTCCTTTTCAACTTGAGTCCATATTTCAGAGAGAGAGAATCAAAATTGTATCCAAAGGATCTTACCTCCTTGCCACTGTCTCCAAAAATTGTACCTCAGTTCTAGAGTGCTGTGGGGTCCTTCTAGAGATTCCCGGGTTCTTGTCCTAAACAAAGCATTGGACAAAACAAGCCCAAAACATAGTGAGGTTTTACAGTCATTAAAGGCTGTACCTGTTGTTGGCTGGATTTCAAGCCATTGAGCTGTCACACTGAGACTTCCCCAATGCAGAGTCCAGTTTCCCATGATCCACCTCCTTGTGGAGTTTCCTCCTACCCTATGATACTAGTTTTTCTTTGACAGTTACCATTCCTCTGGGCTCAAACTATTTCCTAGGGGGAGTACCTATTGCCTTCCTGAAAAGAAGTGGCCATTGTTTTATGGAGATATAAAAAAAAAAAAAAAGTAGGAGTTTTCTGCTTTCCCTTACTGCCTGCCAAGGCAAAGGGAGTTCCTTTAAGATTGCTCACTGCCCCAGTTCTAAGTTCTTCTCCTGTTCATCCTACCCAGGGAGAGGCAGGGGGTGCTTCTAAAATGGCTCCACAACCCAGCACCGTCTAATTCTACAGGAAAATGCTTGAAATTACCATTCTCATCCCTGATCACTTAACTAAACTCAGGTCACTTTTCTTCTCAGACTGTATATCTGTCCATTAGAAAAGTCTTCACTCACAAGAGTGTACTGAGAGGTTTTTCTCTGACTGGCTTGCCAATAGTGAAGTTCCCCTCCACTAAGCTACCTTCATTCTGTACCAGTGTATATTACTTCTGTTATTTTATTTATCTTTCTAAATATCAATATGTATTCCTGGGTTTTGTCTGGTTATGTGCTCACTCTACCAGCAATTTCCTGTGGTTCCTCTGTATTATGATTTAGACATACATTGTCCTCCAAAAGTCTCATGTGTCCACAAGAGGAACTTTTGGAAAGTGATGGTATCGTAGTGATACTCTATGCATCAGTGAGTTAGTCCATTAGTGAGATTATAACATAATGTCCTGTTAGGAAGTGGAGCCTCGTTGGAGTTGATTGGCCTTGAACGGTGTGTTCTTGTTCCTGGTTCTTCCCTTCTCTTTCTGCTTCCAGCTGCCGTGGGGTGAGCATCTGCTGTGCCCTTTTACTGCATTATCTCTGCCTTGGAGGCAACTTACCATTGACTGAATTCTCTAAAACTATGAACCAAAATAAGTTTCTCCTCCTTTAAGTTACAAGTGTCAAGTATTGTGTCCCAGTGATGGGAAAGCTGACTAATGCAAGCTTTCTCCTCACTGAGCCAGGTACCTGTTTGTTTCAAAAAAAGTCCTGGATCAGCTTGTGTGTCTTGCCTGCCTTTAGTCCACCATGATCTGATCTCTTTAATTGGCTTTTATTTGTGATTCATGATCTGGGAAGTCACTGTTTTACAAATAGAATGACCGTGCCCATTGGGCAATAGCGGCACAATGGGTTTTGCAAGGCAACAGAACAATAGGGGGGAAACATTGTTTAGCACTGGATTGCTTCCACTTTTTTTTTTTATAAGGGTTAGGGCAGAGGAGATTTCCTTTATGCTGACTCAAGTATACTGGAATCTCTTGTTTTCAGAGAAAATTGATCTGCTTTGGGATCTCTGAACTTCCTAAAAGTTCAAGTTTGATTATGGGGCATTTAGCATGAGTGACTCTGTTTTGATTTGTTCTGGTCTTTTGGGATCCAGAGCTCAGTTCAAAACAGTGGCCTCCCTTAACTTTGCTGTAACAATTTTCCCCTTTTGCTTAGGCTCTCTCCTATGTGTATGACCAAATAACTTGGGCATTAGCATTACTCTTAGTGCTAAGGGATTTCTGGTCTCATAGATTATGGTGTCCTCATAATCATACTGTTCTTTGAATTTTTGTGACCAAGAGAGAACATTTGTATTTGACAGATGACTGCATGAAAACATTTCAAGCTTTCAAGAGAATATCACACACCAAAGAAACTGTCAGAATAATACCGAAAGTCTGGACTATTCTCTGTAGGAAGGATCCCCATGAAGCAAACCAAAATCAAAGGATCTAAGAATAGGCCCAATGAAGCATATACCTGTTTTATCTATGGAGCCTGCTAGTTCATTTTGTATGATGAAGTCTTTACTAGAAGTAGTAACAACTGTACAGATTCCTCCCTTTCAGTATTAGACCACAGTTCTACTATCTGGCTTTTCATGACTTGGTTGAATTAAAGCATAGAGTAAGAACAAGTGAGTCTGGAAGTCTCACTGTATAAAAGTGACCACTAGTACAATTTCAACAAATTCAGTGCATTAGGATATTGCTAAAGTTATCCACTGGTGGACTAAAGAATCCCCTAGGTCATATAAAAACTTAGGTTTTATATAACAGATCCAACATTCTACCAAAAGCAATTGATTATGAAATTCTATTACAATATTGTCCTGCCAAATGAAAGAAATATAAGCAAGGAAGAATTAAGATAGATAACCATTGCATTATGATGGTGGATCTTATCCCAACATCTTGGGTAAGGCTATCTACAGCATAAAGTCATCATCTTCTTATCCTGGTTTTCAGGTTGGATGTCTCTAGCTATGGACAGGAGGTTTGGGGAATCCTTTACTTGGCCCATTCAGCAAGCATGAGACTTCTGCCTTGAGATTTATATGGAGTTGTCAAACTTTAGTTTATGGGGCTTCAGGAGTCCAAAATCCAAACGTGTATACAGGGGGATAATAAAAACTCAAAAGCAATGAATACAATCTAGTAACAGGTATACATAGTTCTTCTCTCTATAGTCACCCCCATTTCTATCAAAGATAAAATCAGTTTGCAGAGTAAGTTTAACCTCATCAAACTTGACCTAATTATATAAATACAGGAATAGCAATTGACCCCATAACCTTTTTGAAAATTTGCTTTGCTGCAACTTTTGATAATGAATCTTGGATTAGATTCAATTCGATTGTAGTGCCCAAGTGATATAGTTGGTCAAAGTATCAGTTTTGCCTCTGAACCTCTCTCAGATCTGTTGTTTTCTTGTCTTTGTACCAACTTCCCAAGTTTTCATAGTTCAGATGAGATTTATGGTTCCTAATTCAAGCTAATTAAGTAATGCTAATTAACATATCTATCACCTCACCTACTTATAATTTTTTATGGTAAGAACATTTTAAATATATTGTTTTAATAAATTTGAAGTATATAGTACATTATTACTAACTGTGGTCACCATGCTGTATAGTAGATCTCTTAACTCTTTCTCATACCTGGAACTCTGCACCCTTGACCAACATCTTCCCTTTCCTAACAACAATGCTTTATAAATAGCAATAGTCTGAAAATTCATAATTTAGGAGGGTCAGTACTTTCTTATTAGAGTGATTAAGGTTTACAGTGTCACAGAAGAAAGAACATTGGATTGAGATCCAGGAGGTAAGGGCTGGGGGGCTTAGCTCAGCAGCTTAAGTGCCTGCTTGGCAAAGAAAAGAAAAAGAAAAGACAAGAAAAGAGAACCAGGAGATAATTTAAAAACTATTCAACCTCGAACAAGATACATTTAGCTCACAGTTTGTGAAAGTTTCAGTCCATAATCAGCTGGCTCCAAGGCAGGGTGGCATGGCAGAGGAAGAATAGTTCCTGGCAACAGAAGACAGAAAAAGCAACAAGAGCAAAAAATCAGGAGGAGCAAGCCTCTATTTCTCCCTTACATTGTATATAGGCTATCCACCCTAGGGCAGGTGTAGTGCATACACCATCTTCCTGCTGGCTCAGAACTTTTATAAAGTGAGGACCCTGGCCCCCTGCTGAGTTGAGCTGGGAATACTGTAACTCTGTTTCCTGAGAGGGATTGAAAACAGAAGGTCCAGGTTTAACAAACAGTCTTCAAAAAGCCTCCCCCAACCCATGACTGCATGAGGCTTTTGGGGGGCATCCAGACACAAACCATAGCACCTACTTGCTAAATCTCTATAGTATAGAAACAGTAATTCTTCATAATGATTATCCAATATCCAAATGTTCAGGATAAAATTTTTAAATAAAAATGTTTTGAGGGCTTATTATATTACTGTGTTTAGACTACCATATTATTCTGTGTCCTGAATGCATTATCTCATTTAATCCCAAAAACTCAAAGATAAATATTAATTCTGACCCCACTTTGAAGTAGGGAATGCTAGGCACAAAAGAAAGTAAGTAACTTACCCAGTGTCCTACCAAATTTAAGAACCAGATACAAATCTAGTTGTGTTATTCTAGAACTTGACCTCTTAATCCCTATATTGTCATATATCCTAAACTAGTTAAGGAATAAATTAGTGAGAGAAGTTATTTAGAGAAATATGTACAATGTGTAAATGAAGGTTAGTGATATGTGTTTGGAAAGATTTCATTATCTCTGATTTCTTTATTTCATCTTTGTAATTCTCACCTACAGGTCAAAATCAGATGTAGGTAAAATGTATACTAAGTTGTATTTCATACCCTGTTTATTCACCAGAATTTTATTTTGCTAGACACTTTACCACTGCACTGAGTAATAAAGGATGCTGCTCACATTTGAGAATTTCTAGCTTCACATACAAATTCTCATCATGCAGTTCATACCAGGGTCCAAGCAAAACTAGCAGTGAAAGTCAGAGTTAGCCAAGATTCCTGCTAGTCTAGGTAGATAAGAAAGAGATAGTAGTTGAACAAAACTTTGAGATAAATAGGATATATTGTCAATTGGAGGAGGATAACATTCTCCAGCAGTTGAGACAGCTTAAGAGAGGCCTACTGTTGGAAAGCACAAGGTATTATGAGATGGTGATATATAGACTAGATTGTCTGAATCACAGAGTTCATATGGTAGAGTCCTGACAAAAGACTGAAGAGGGACTAGATGCAGAATGTGTACAAGCAGAGAAGCTTGGCTTTTTTCCATGTAGAATTGTAGAATAAGGGAATGATGTGGTCATTATAGTCATCATCAAAGTAAAAATAATTACCGATACATTACTCCATAATTTACAAATTTCCTGGCACATAGAAGATTCTCAATGTCAGTCCTCTTAATTTCTCAACCCCTATACTCTAGGTAATCTCATGTGTCATGTGTCACATGTACAGTTACAGCTCCAAAATGTATATATCCAGCCCAAATTATCTCAACTCCAGATGTTTATACATACCTCTGCCTACTCTACTTTATGTCTGATAGGCATCTTAAATTAAATGTATCAAAACCAAACTCCTGGTTCCTATCCTCCCCAAATCCTGCTCTTCCCATATCCTCGTCTCATTAAATGACAACCTCATTCTTTTTGTTCAGGTGAGAAACCTTAGAATTCATCTGTGACTTTGCTTTCTCCCATTTTTCCATCCACCTCATACACAAAATCTTTTCGATTTACCTCAAAATATATTCAGAATTTGGCATGGCAGTGCATACCTATAATATCAGCATTCCCCAGGATGTTGAGGGAGGAAGGTTACAAGTTTGAGCCCTGTGTAGGCAACTTAGTGACTTATCAATAACTGTTTCAAAATTAAAAAAAAAAAGGAAGGCTTAGGATGTAGCTCAGTGCAAAGGCAGCTTCTCAATGCCTCCACAAATAAATTCTAGCCAAAGCTACTATATTTTCTTGTACCAATTTTTGTAATATGTCCTAACTGCCTGTGCCTGTGCTCCTCACTTATTCTTTTTCTTTCAAAAAACAAAACAAAACAAAACAAGAGTGACATTTTTGGTAGGATATATATCGCTTCTCTTCTCAAACCCTGTTATGTCTCCTCGTACAGTTCAGAGAGAAAGGGTTTCTTTGACATAACTCCTTTGTGTTTCTCTAACCTCTCTCATAGGCAGTCTTTTCCAGCCACTCTTTTGCCCCAGGTCTTTTCTGACTAGCCTACAGAAAAGTCTTTCTTTACTGTCCTGTGCTTCACCTCCCCACCCTAACAGACAACCTTGATAGCTCTTGATGTCTTTCTTTTTCTTTCTTGAAATAATCACCATCTGGCAATAAATATTTATGCTGGACTGAAAGCTTTTTGAGAGCAGGAACTCTTTATCACTACCCATTCCTGGAACCAGGGAGAGTACCAGGAACCTAGTCAATGCCCAATAAATCTGTTCAATAAATGAGTGAATGAATGAGTGATACAGATGAACAGTCTTTTAAGTAGTAAGTGTGCTGTCTACCATTTATTCAGTTCCTTTTATGTCAGACAACTGTGCTAGGCCCTTTCAGGTATCATGTAACTGAATTCTTACTCTCCTGTGATATAAATATTATCCTTACTTTACAGTTAAGAAATCAAATGCTCAAAGAAGCAGATTTTAAAGCTGTGTCCAAAGTCTGTTATACCAGAAAATATCTCCATTTTACAGATTTGGAAACTGAAACTGTCAAATGTCTTTACCAAGGACACAAAGCTGGAAAATGCTAGAGCTGGCAATTAAGCATAGAGGTGCTGATTCTTTCTGTTATATCTCACTGGCAAGCTGGAAAAGTCAATTAACATGACGAAAGACTGAAACCTAAAGCTAATGAAAGATATCTTTAAAATGAAGTGATAAAAATGCAACCAGACAGGGAAGAGTGGAAAAATTGGTTGTGTAAAGGCTACCACTGCCTTGGCTATTTGGTAAATACTTCTGTAGCTTTTCCTTCCCCCTCTCTACTTTGGGATCAGGCAGATCTTTGGTTTAATGTTTACACTTCCACCTGTTTGCCGAGTTATATTGAATACAACATTTCTCCTTTCTGAATTTTAGTTACTTCATCTTTCAAGTGAGGATCGTGTCATGTGTCCTCATAGAAATATTGTGATGGTAAGATCAAAAGTGATAATGAAAGCACCTGGTAAACAACAGAGGGCATGCTGTTTGAATTGGAAATGTTCAGCTGCTTTGATCCATCTCCAGCAACTCACTGCATTTGACCTGTCTCTAACCTTTAGAAAATAAGTTTTTAGACACATTCCTCATTTTTAATATGAAAGTGACCTGCATGTTGTCACTTGTATTATAATAGATCCTTCTTTGGACAAAAATCTACTATTTTGGCCTACTTAGTGTTATGAGCCTTGGCAGTCATGTGGGAGACAGCATAATGGCACATTACAAAGAACTAAAGGGTCCAGGTTCAATCCCAGCACCAGAAAAAAACAGTTATAAGGGGGCTTGTGCAAGTAGCATAACCTCTCTAAACTGATTCTTTCACTTTTAAAGGCAATGAATCATAGCCACTTACAAGATAGCTGAAAGAATTAAATAAGGTAATAATATGAGGGCCCAAATGTGGCCCTTGGTAGCTATTCAGGACATGTGTGGCCTTAAGATGTGTGTAGGCCTTGTGCTGGGAAGCAGTAGCCCAGCTCACTACTGGAAATGCTCCTGATCCAGGTACTGCTTGGAACAAAACCACACCATCTTGTTTTGAGTCCTGCTTTCCTTTAAGAAGAAGCATATTCTCTGCTGTCTGCTCATTACTATTCCCACAAAGCAAAATCCTCTGATCTGGGCTTGCATGGAAATGTAACCAAACACTGGAGAAGTTGTCAGTGAAATGTATTGGTACAGTTTTCTGCTTGGTTTCAAGACAAGTTGGGTTTGACATTTTCAAGAGAAGTAGATGTCTGATTTGAAAGCTTTGTTTGAATTTTTATGGCTTATTTAGTTGCCCCCCCAGCCTTTTTCAACTCCCAGGCAAGCAGAAGAATTAACACTTATTAATATCCTACTCTGTGTCAATCCCTGTGCAGTCACTTTAGAAATTATTCTTTCCTTTAATCTTTATACAAACCCGAAGGCATAGATAAGAAGCACATTTTACGGGTCAGACTAGATGGGCTAGTGATGTTAAATAATACTTCTAGGGCCACATAAACAGTAACTGACAGAATTGGAATTCTAAACTCCAAAGCTTATAAATATCTATCCCTAAAAGGACAATTTTTTCCTATAAGGTATTAGTGGTCCCTCCAACTACCTCCAAGTTCAGTCATTTCCTAGGAAGATTCACAGGACATGGTATGTAATTTCACTCATGACTATGATTTATTGTAAGAGAAAGATGCAAAGCAAAATCAGCAAAAAGGAAGATAGTGTAACTTTCCAAGAGTCCTCTCGCACAGGAGTTGTTAAGGACTTAAAACCTAATTCCTCCAGCAACAATTTCAGGCAACAAGTATGAAGTGTTACCAGAAAGAAAACTAATTAAGGATCTCTTGCCTAGGGTTTTTTTTGTTTTGCTTTTGTTTTGTTTTTGCATTTTTAGGGGTTGAGACAAGGACTGTGCACATGCTAAGCAAACATTCTACCACTAGACCACATCCCCAGCTCTGTGCCTGCAGTTTTTATTAAGGACTGACCATGTACATTTACTCTGCCTCACATATACAAAAAAAGCCAGATTCCCAGAAAAAAAAAAAGCAAATGTTCAGCATAAACTGTATTGTTTGCACAAACATTTTAGGCACACTGAGCCACTTTTATCAGTTTTGGAAATAGTGGGAACCCTGCTGAAACCCAGGTTATCACACAGCGGCCAAGGGCCAACCTTGGAAGTCAAGCCTTCTAAGAATAGCAGTCATGCCTGCTCTGGTAATTTACCACCAACTATCCCTTTGTCCTTGGCCAAGAAATCTGTACAGAAAAATTATTAGAAATGACAACCTACACACAGAGTGAAACAACCTACAGTTATAGTTTTATAAATCCTAAACTTAGCCGGTTAAAACAAACCCCATCAACCATTAAGGTCTGCCTTAGAAACCCAGGAGGCTTCTTCTTTAAGTTCTATGCTAACATTACTTCTTTCTTTCTTTCTTTCTTTCTTTCTTTCTTTCTTTCTTTCTTTCTTTCTTTCTTTCTTTCTCCTTCCTTCCTTCCTTCCTTCCTTCCTTCCTTCCTTCCTTCCTTCCTTCTTTTCTTCTTTCCTTTTTTCTTTTCCTTCCTTCTTTCCTTTCTTCAACTGGGACCAAGGCATCATTTCAAGTGTAACACCATTTTGACTACATTAAAGGACTCATACAAAGTCATGATAATCAGAATACACACATCCCAGAGGGTAAACATGATACCCCTGAAAACAAAGAATGCACAATTGTTAGGGTCCTCCAAGCAGGATATCTATTAGGCAGTGCAAGTTAACAACTCCCCCACTATGCCATTATGGCTTCTCACTCTGGGGCCTCTCACCCTAGGATTTCCTTTCAGTCTAAATGATTTCATTGAGCCCTTAATTTCTGCCTAAGGCAGTGAGTTCCAAATTTTTCCTGTCCTAGAACCAGATACATACATCTGTTTTGCCTATCTTTTTCTTCTATTTACTTTTTTCTTCTTTTCTCTTTATTAGTATGGGTTTGTAGTACCTGATAATTGATTCATCATGAGACATTCAAATGCATACATAACACATCTTACTTCTTTTTTCTTCCCCTTCCTTTCCCACCCTCCACCCTCTCTTTATCTCTTGGATTCCACATTTGAGAAAGATCATTCTCCCTGTTTCCTATCATCTGTCCTTTATTTTACTTTTTATTTATACTTTGGGCTTTTCATATAGGAGAAACCATGTGATATTTAAGTTTGTATGTCTGAATGTTAACCAGAAAGACACATTATGTTCAGAAACTGATCAGGACAAAAGTTTGAATCATAAAATATTTTCAAAATGAATTTCCCGTAATGTCTTACCCCTTTTATCCTAATCATTTATCCAATGAACAGCCTAAAAAGCATCAGTGTCTTTTTGAGAATAGCTATATGTAATGCAGCTGATTTACTAAGATGTATATACCAGGACCAAGGTCAGTGAAGTAAAGTTACACTGTTTGTTAGTCCATTGTTCCAAAATACAACTAATTCAGAAGTTGAACACAAGTCAACAGCAGTGAAATACTCCCCAGAAGGAGTCCAGAATCTTAACTGTGAGGAGTGAACATAGAGGTCACACTCCTTGGGATGTGTCCTTCTTTAGCTTACAGCTTTTGCAGGAATCACACATTAAGAATGCAGTTAGTCTAATGAATGTCCTGCTTGGAATCAGCTAAGTTATAAACTCTGTTTCCAGGGGTACTATGCTTAACCACTGAAATTGTACTTCTTATATGTATCAGACTATCATGACATTGCCTCAGTCTTGAAATAACAGTATTATGCAGGTCAGCTTCATGTTAGGAACTTCATGTTCAGAATATAATTAGAGTAATAATTAATCCAGTCGGCAGCTTGATCTTACATGGTTCCATCACAAAACAGTCTCCCTTACTATGGATATTTCTATGTGACCTAGACAGTACAGACTGCATCCATGATGTTCCAGACCCCATATAGGTGTCCAAAATCTGCAGAGATTCCAGCATTGAAGTTCTGGGTTTGGGTTGGTCAGTTGGTTGGTTGGTTGGTTGGTTGGTTGGTTGGTTGGTTGGTTGGTTTTTGAACCTGTACCTGCTTTTACCTCACCATAGTGTGTACTAAGGCCGAAACAAACTCACAGCAAACAACTTCAGGTTTTAAAGTCAGATCTAGGCAAGTAGAACTCTGGATTTGAAATGCCAAAAGAAGCCAGTGACTTCTTCAACAGTGGCAGAACCAGGATGCCTCAGGACAAGTCAACTGTATTCCAAGTTCAAGTGATAAGGCTTTTTGAAGCCCCTTTTGTCCTGCCCAGTTTTACCTACTGGAAAATTCAGAATATACACATCTACCTGGAAAACTGTCAGTCCTTAAGAGTATGACATCTGATAGAAGCTCATTACCAAGCCAAAAACGTTTCTGTTTTATCTCTCTTTTGGCAGAGTTTCCAATAAGAAAGAAAAAAAAAATCTAGAGATTTGTTTAGTTTCTAGTGTTCCAAGAGTTTATATTGTAACTTACTGACTGCCAATAAAAAACAAAGAAGTTGTATCCCACTAACACTTTTTCTTTGCAGGTTTCCATGATTGAAATTATCCCTCTATCATTTATGAAATTGAAAACAGATAATGTTTTGTATCAGTTTTTTTACTATCTATCCAGATGCACTAAGCACAATATAATGTAATTACTCTCTTTTCTCTATAAATATTCCCAAACCCCTTGCAGTAAATTTGGCATTTACAGAGTTGATATTAAAGTTGCAGAGGGAAGATCCTTGCAGGGGATGAGAAGGGCTGGCTGCTGAAGCAGAGGTAGAAGCAATTTATATGAAGAAATAATTGGGATGTTTTTGTTTTTTTCTCCTCTTCTAATTTATCCAAAATATTGCTCCAGCTTTGAAAACTGACTTAACTTTTTTCCCCCATTTGGAGGAGAGAGAAACTCAAACTTTTAACGTTTTGGGCTCATCCAAAGCTCATTTGTAGAACTTTAGGCACTGTCTCTTGCCCCCCTAAAAGAGAATAAAAGCCAAAGGCATTACCAAAGCTGCTCTCGTTTCCCTCATTTTAGGCAGTACAACCAAAAATAGTCCTGAGATCCAGCAACCCAACTGTGTTAAAGTTGGGTATATCATTTTAAAACTCCATAGGTAACTTTTGCCTTTTACAACAGATGCAGTTCACCCACTGTTGCATACCAGGGATGGATGATTCCCTATCCACCCAGCCACCAAAGATCATTATACCCTACCTCTTCATCCTTTTTTTTTTTTTAATTGGTATTGAGGATCGAACTCATGACCGCACGCTTGCAAGGCAGGCGCTTATGCCGCTGAGCTAAATCCCCAGCCCTCATCCTTTCTTTTTCATCATATTTTAAAGAGTCAGGATCAGACTATTGAAACTCACTTCCGAAACCAACTGTGTCTCATGATCTTTTCTTTTCATCATCCTTTCTTTTCGTCATATTTTAAAGAGTCAAGAGACTATTGAATCTCACTTCTGAAACCAACTATGTTTCATGATCTTTAAGACCACTCAGAGATTCAGTTAATACCTAGAAAAATTCACAGGACTTAGCATACAATCTTTTTCATGGCTGTTACTTATTATTGTAAAAGGCAAAAAAATCATGTGATCTGAAGAGAAAGCAGAGTATTGTTACTTATTATTGTAAAAGATGCAAAGCCAGCCAAGGGCCAATCTTTTCGGCAAGCTTTTCAGGCCTACTGTACTGACCCTTCTCTGCATATATGATTTTATTTTTTAAGATAACCACATCTCAAATTTGCTTCTGGGGTTAACTGCTAGGTGTGTAGAACATACTCTATAAACAGGGAAACTTGTAAGCATTTCACTTTGTTCACCACCTTTACTCAGAGCATCATTTAATCCTGTAGCATAGGTTATAAATAGTAGCAGAAAAATACCAATTAACTCTGTATTTTCAAAGAGATTTTTAAGATACCTGAGGGAAATACAATCTTTACGGATGGCAATGACCTAAGTTTGTAGAATATCAACATATTCAGTACATATTTGCCCCTAAACATTATAACCTTGCAGTTGTCCTTGAAGCCACAGCTACTTTTCCTTACTGCTAAAAAAGAGCACTTTTTGCAAATTAGTTACTTAAAATAAAGGAAGCCTCACTGATATTTTTTCATATATATGTATGTGTGTGTGATCTATACACATCATTTATATATACATATATGCACATACACACTGAAAGGATCATTTATTTAGCACCACTTTTTTTTTTTTTTTTTTTTAGTATAACACTTCAGAGGCTGAAAGAAAAGTGGAGTTAGATAGACTTTAACTTAAATTTTGCATCAGCTCTTCACTGAGTAATCTTAAATAGTTTATTTAACTTTTGGGCAAAATAAGAGTAATAATACCTACTTCAAAGGGTTGTTATGAGTGTTAAAAAAGAATGTAAAGTGGGGGGGCATTTAATCCCTAGTAAGAATCTAATCATAGTAACTCATGGTGGCAAGGGTGATCATTTCTCTCTTCAATCTCACTTCCTCTTTTCTATCACTTTTTCTTTTGTATTTTGGTTTCAAAAAGACAAAGAATTTTTCTCCAATATTAACTATTTGTAGCTACCAGCTCTCAGATAAAGATATCAAATAGTGTGCTTTATATGCCTAATAATAAAAGACTTGAATGTGGTATTCAAGCAGAAATATCTAGAACTTGGTATCTGCTTTGTATTTTGCCAAGCCACAGATTGCTTTTATAGCTGGAAATATTTTCTAAATTAGTTTATAGTCTTTTTCTTACCAAGGAAGACAAGCTTGTCTCCTTATAGAGATTTTTACCTCATTTGTGTCAGAGTCCTCTGGGGTTTGCTCTGTATAAGCTCATTTAGGGCACTAGCTATACCTTATTTGTCTTGGTTCCCTCAGTTAACTGGCATGGGGGCCACAAAGGCTAGCACAGAATAGGAGTTCCCTGAACTAGCAAATAATCAACTGTTTTACATAATGGAAATATAAGGTTGAATTCTTTTTATTTTGAAGAAAAAGAAATGAGACAAAACAAAATGGAGTCAGTCAAAACAAAAGGATAGACATAGTATATGACTTAAAACCAAAATACAAGGTGATCAACAATGGTTACCATGATGCCTCTTGTTATCTTCAAAAGAATTGCCCATATCATCAGGCAAATAAAATTAAACAATACAGAACACAACCATTAAAAACAAAACCTTGGAGACATTATAGGACTTCAAAAGAAGATAATAGTCAAACCAGAATGGCTATCATAGTGAATCTTACTATCTTCAAAGTAGTTGCCTATACCCCTCAGACTTGATACTATCAAACAAAACAGATTTGAATAAAATCAATCAAAACAAGACAGTGATCAAACAAAACAGATTCGAATAACATCAGTCAAAACAAGACAGTGAAAGCAATACAGGGCTTCAAATTAAGTTAACAGGAAATAAAAAATGGTTACCATAGTATATCCTGTTATCTTTGGAATAGCTGTCCATGCCATCACATCTAGTACAAGTAGTTAAACTAGAACAGAATAAAACCAAACTAAACAGAGTGATGAAAACAATGTGGGTTTCAAATCATGATAAAAGATTAGCAATGGCCACTGCCTTCCCTTTTTAGACAATTCCTCCATTTTCACTTTCACATGGTACATTGTACATTTTGTATCCTACACTAACTCCTTTGGTTTTTAAATTAGGGAGGCAACCCACTATTCACCTAAGTGATTCTGAACCTTTTTACCCCTAAGCATGATCTCAAGTTGTATCCATTTACCTACAAGAGCCTCAAGGTTTTCTTTCCTTATAGCTGAGGAGTTCTCCATCGTATAAGAGTGTCTTGACTTTCCAACCAATCTGCAGCTGATGGGGAAGCTATTCCCACTTTTTTCTGTTCCCTGTCACAAAGAGCATTGTTTTCTCATCTTTGACTTTCAGTCTATAAACTTATGACTTTCAGTCTATAATTTCAGGTTAATCATATTTCTTATACAAAGCATATTGATGGACCCTCTCTCCTGATCCACTCTGCCTGTGTTTCTTTTTATTGGTGTATCGAGGCTGTCTGTATTAGTGATTATGGCCAACCTTCTCTGCCTCTTCTCTCCCATGCTATTTTTCTGCCATTAGTTGTCTACTTTTCCCCTTCCTTCCACTGTCTGCCCTGTTCAGTGAGCCCCCTCTGCTGCTGTTCCTGAAACCATCATGATCTTTTCTCTCTCTCTCTGGAATGTCCTTCAGTATTTTTTTTTTTTGTAGGGTTGGTTTGGTGGTCATGAACTTCCCCAGTTCTTTGTAATGGAAGCATCTTGTTTCTCCATTAATTTTGAGAGATAGTTTTGCAGGGTACATCAGTCTGGGCTGGAGGTTTTTATCTTTCAGGACTTAGAATACTTCACTCCAAGCTCTTCTTGATTTGATGGTTTGTGCTGAGAAGTCTGTCATGAATCTGATGGGTTTTCCTGTATAGGTGATCTGTTTCTTTTCTCTGATAGCTTGTAATATTCTGTTCTTGTGTTGAATTTCTGGGATCTTGATTATTATATGTCTGGATGTAGATTTATTTTGGTTATAGCTGGCTGAAGTTCTGTATGCCTCATACATCTGAATGACATTTCCTTTTCCTATGCTTGGGAAATTTTCTTTAATTACTTCTGTAAATAGCTTTAGTATTTCATTTGTGTTTATCCCTGCTTCTTCACACACATTTTTTATTCTTAAGTTTATAGATCCTCTTGTTATCGTCTAGCCTTTGTATTGTTACTTCCTGGTTCCTTGTCATTTTTAAGAGCTCTTTCATGATCGCAAGTTGCAAACCTATCTTCAAGGTTTCATAGTCTATCTTTAGTTTCTTTCAAGCAATTTTGTCAGCTTTCAATGGAGTTTTTAATTTCCTGGTAATTTCTTTGAATCTGTTTCATGAATTCTAACTTTGTTTATATTCTTCATTGAAGGCTTCTCTCCTTTTTCTATGCTCCTCTGTTTTTCTATCTGTATCTTCTTTAGAGATGTTTAGCAATTCTTTTATTATGTTTCTTATATCTTCCTTTACTTGTAATAGTATTTCTGTTTTAAGTTCTTTTATAGTTTCATGAAGTTGTTTCTTTATGTCAGTTGCTGTTACTTCAGAAATTGCAGGTGTGCAACTCCCAATCTCTTCTGTTTTTACATCTCCTGTACCAGAACTGCTTGGGTTGGAGGCTGGAGACTGCCTTTTGCTTCTTCCTCTTGTCATGTTCCTGGTTTCTTCCAGACAAGTGGGTAGTGGGGTTCCTGGCACTTCCTGTATTGGTTACAATTACTCTGAGGCATGCTACAATTACTCTGAGGATTTCTGCTGTTTGCTGTGTTTCACAATCTGCTGGTGACTACTGGAGAATAAACAGGGGTTGGGCAGGTTGGCCCCTCCCTCCTGAGCTGGTTAACCACAGGATGTCTTCACCAAGTTTATGTGTGCCAGGCAGGCAGGGTTGGTTAGGGATAGCTGTAGGGAAACCTAGGCCCTAGCTATTGGATAGTGCACAGGGGCTGGACTCAATCCAAGCAATTTCCACCAGTCTGCTCTGCCCTAGGAGTGGCTGAATGAAGCTGGCTGCAGTTCTGGTTCTGGGCTTATACTGCCCGACTCCAAAATGGCCGCTGGCCAATCACTCACTCCCATGGGAAGACTGAGTCACCCACACTCACCACCAGCCAGTGCAGTTCTCCAGTCCACTGCTTCCCTCCACCACCACATCTTCACCACTAAGGTCTTCGGGCTTGCCAGCCACCAGCTTCACTGTGACCGTGCATCTCTGGATTCCAGTGATGCTTCTCGCACAGTGGGACTAGCTCCGATGAAAGCACCTCCAGCTACCACCTTCTGTTAAAGTTTTTCTTTTCTTTTTTTTTTTTTTCCAATTCTCTCTTTGGGCTTTGATTCTCACTTTAGTTTCTTCCTGGGTCAAGGGGACCCATTTCTTTCCTTCTGGTCTTCTCCAGAATGCTATTTTCCAGCATCTAGGCTGTTTCTCTCAAAGAGGCTGTTTGCTCTGCTGCTTACTGTTCTGCCATCTTCTGTTTAATCAAGGTTAAATTCTTGTAAGCCATCCATCACATTTTCATCAGCCAGCCAACATATAACTTGTCTATGTGTTTCTGTTTTAAAACACTACTTAATACACATTGTTGACTCACAGCTGAAGTCCATATGCCTAAATATGTGCCTAAATGAAGCTCATCTCACACCCTTCCTTCTCTTAGGAACACTCTTCAGCTTCAGCAATATGCTTGGACCATTTTAAAACAGCCAAATAACTAACAAAAAAAGCACAAAAATATGAAAAAGGGCTGGGCATCATGATGCACACAGGTAATCCAAGCACTGGGGAGGCTGAGGCAAGAGGATCACCATGAGTTCAAGGCCAATCTGAGCTGCATAGTGAAAGAAACCCTGTTTCAAAAAGACTTTTTTTAACAAAGTGAAAATCTGGCATTTAATATACTATAGAAAAGGATAATTTTTTTTGCAGGATGAGACCTAACATGAGAAGACAAAGTGTAGCCTCCTTCAGCCTCATTTGAGAACATAAATTTCAGGCAACTGAGATTTTTCATTGCTCTGCACATATCCTTAAATGCCCATGAAAATGCTGCAAGTATTGTTCTGGGATCACAAAAAACAGCAAGTAGGCAAATGTAATCCACACATGACAATTAACTGATACATGTTCTTTATATAGCTTTTTAGGAAGATTTATGTAGCATTGTGGCATTTTTCAAGACACTTTTACTACCAACTTGAAAGTTAGTCTGTATTCATAACTTGAATGTTACTACCAACTACTTTTACCAAGTACTCACTAGGCACCAATAATATGAAGGTGTTATCAAAGACCTTTTAGATAGGTAAACAAATAAAGTATTCAAGTCAAAAATGCTATGATACCTGGGTGTGGTGATGCATATGTATAACCTCAGCACTTGGGAGGCTGAGGCAAGAGACTCTTTTGAACCCAGAAATTTGAGACCAGCCTATACAATACACCCAGAGCTCATCTCCAAAAATAAGTAAATACATAAAATAAAATAAGATAAGATAAAGTAAAATACTGTGATAGTCTTTGGTAGTTATTATGGAAGTCCAAGTAGGAGAGGCAGTATGGTGTGTATGTATAAAGCCTCAAAAACAGAGTTAAAACAAGTCTTTTAGGGAGTGGATTGTTGACCAGTGGTAGAGAATATGCTTAGCATGTTTGAGGCCTTGGGTTTGATCCCCAGCACGAGGAAAGGGAAAAAGAGGAAAGAAATGAAAACAAGTCTTTAAAAAAAAAAAAAGAACAAAAGAAATACTGGTATACTGCTTAGCAATAAAAAGGAATGAATTCTTGGTCAACTTGCAAGAACATGCTGAGTGGAAAAAGGCAATCTTTGAAAGTTACATAGTATCTGATTTCACTTTCATAATATTTTGAAGCTGATTGAATAATAGAGATAGAAAATAAATTAGAGGTTGCAAAGGCTTAAAGGATAGAGGGCTTCATGAGGCATAAGTATAACTATAAATTTCTTGGATTTATTTTGTGTCTCGAACATGTGATAAAGCTTGGATGTAATGATTCACATATACACACTCAGATGAGTGCACATAAAAGCTGATGAAATGTGGGTAAAACCTATAGTTAATCAGTGGTACACTAGTGTCAACGTCCTGATTTTAATAGTAATCTGCAGTTATGTAAGGTGGTGCTATGGGTAAAGGGGCAGATGAAGGTTTGCTATTGTTTTAACATCCTAGGAGTTTATAATTATTTCAAAATAAAAATATTTTTTAGGCAGGGATTTAACTCAGTGGCATATGTGCCTGCCTTGCAAGCACATGGTCATGAGTTCAATCCCCGGTACAAAAAAAAAAAAAAAGATTTTTTAAAAGGATGAATACTTCTAATACAGAATGATAAGAATATATGCCAGAAGGAGAATGTTAGATGTAGGACAGTGGGAAGATAGGAAGAAGCCATTGTCAGAAGTGATTTAGAAATTCCAAAAGGCAAAAGTACAACAGGCAGACATCAAGGAAGAGAAATGAGAAGATCAGTTTACTTAGAGATTTGGTGAGCCTGAGGGTTAGAAAGTCTAGAAGAAGATAAGGAGATCTATACTATTATGAAGCCAAGTCAGTAACACTAAAATATGCCAGGTAGTGACTGGAGCAAATTTGAAGGAGATTCGTGATGGAGAGACAGTACAAGGTAGTATGGTTAAAAGCCTGGAGTCCCAGATTGAATCTCAACTCTACATTTCCTAGTTGTTTGATCTTATGTACATTACTGCACTTCTGTGTAGCTTAGTTTCCTTATCTGTAAAATACAGATAGTGAAAAGACTTCATAGGGATGTTATAAAAATAAAAGGAAGTGATACCTAAAAAGCACTAGTACGTAATAAGTGTTCAGTGTATTTAACATATTGTATTGAAGTAGACTGCAAGAAAAGGAAAGGATCTAGTTAAGCCATGGGGGTATTTAGGGAACCAGGAGTAGTACATAGAAAAAAACCCATCACTGTATATTTCTAACCAGATCAAAGAAATATATATATAAAGGCATTTTAAAATATTGTTTGAAGTACTTATAGCCACTTGAGGGGAAGGAGATTCGGAGCCTTAATAAAACCTGCCTTTTCCCCTTTCTAACTCATTAACAAAAAAAGTTGGAATGGTAGGTAGTGATGACCATAAATATACCTATTTCTTTATGTGCCTATTTATTATAAGCCAGGTACTTCAAATATATTTGTTCTCTAAAAGAAACTAAAATAGATGACATGGGTGCTTAGAGACCTTAAATTTCTCTGAGTTGTACAATATCTGTATCTATACTTAATTCTCAAAATCCAGGGGCTTTTGTGGGGGGGTACTGGGATCAAACTCAGGACCACACGCTTGCCAGGAAACACTTATGCCAATCCCCCAGCACCCAGGGCCTTTTTTATAGTATGCTACAAATAAAATGTAATGACTATTACTGATTATTTGTAGGTATATTTATATCTTTTAACCTTTCCAAAATTACTTATTCTGGCCCAGAATTTAATTTTGTGAGGTATTCATAAAGTATTACACTATTCAAAATTGCTATTTCAGAAATTAAGTAAATGTTGAAGGCATAGGAATCTGACTCCATTCAGCCATAAGTAAAAAACCATTAGTTCTCTGTTCAGTATTCCAGGTGCTTCTGCAGGCACGCTTTGCTCACTTAAAGTCTGTATAATAACACCATTGTAAACATAAACAACTGCTAACGTGTATATGCACAGATTAACCTTTTCTAGTCATTCCTTGTAATTTTCAAAACCACTGCTGGAGTTCCAGAGTACATTAGCACATGCATCAACATGCCAAATCTTCCCGGCCTCACAGCAGTGCCAACTCCAGCCCGAGCCCCAGCCTGCTTCACCTGAACCACACTGTTCTTCACCCAGAATTGGGGCCTCACGGCTCCAAGTTTAATGTCTGTGGCCAAATCCCAAACCTGAACATTCTTTTGCTATTTCCAAATTTATATCACTTTCCTTCTAATTGGCCTTCTCTAAAATCTTATGTGGATAATCTCTTCAGGCATGCTTTTTAGACTGTGAGAGCTAGAAAACACTTATTTTATAGATGAAAAACTGAAATGCAAAAGAAATTAATTTGCCTAAGGCCTAGAAAAACCAAAAGACACCAGAAGCAGAAAAGGTTGGCTGAAGTACACAGCCACACAATTAAATTAGATTTTTTTTATAAGTACACATCAAGTTTGAAGTTACTTGGGATTATATCTACTTCATGTAATTTGTTTCCTAGCACAGTGCCTGACATACACTACCCAACTAATAGTAGTTTATTGTTTATAAAAATGCCAACAAAATAAGATTATAGGAAATAGTTGTATATATTAGAATGAAACAAGGAGGAAAGATACAGTGACACCCAGGCATCTAGCTTCCTTGGTGCTGTCTTCCCTTTCATACCCTCTTACTGCTGTAGATTGCAGTGGTCCATTCTCAATGAGAAATAAAATGTGCCTACTTCCTTATATACCCACTGTTTTTGTTTAGTTTTGTATTTTCCATCTCAACAAGCAGAAACTCACAAATGACACGTGCTATCATCATGGCACAAGATTAGGCAAATTTCAGGGGTCACATTAGAGTATCATTCACCCTCACTTACTGATTTCTTTCCTGATACACCTCCCAACATAGCCAAGGAAGTAGAACTCCCAGGTGTGGGGAATAACAGTATGGAATCTCTAAGTGCCAGAAGTGACCCGTGTGATTAAAATATTCAGGTTTCTTTTAACATCCAGTTGCCAGCCTCTCATTCTGGCATTTCTAGCAGAACTTTCTTAGACGAATGTGTTGTGGCAAGGTGTCTAAGCTGGGCACCAACATTCTAGAGCAAAATTTTAACAAGTTTTGGCCACTTGTGTAATCAAGATACATACTTCTCTGGGTCTTATTTTCATCTGAGATATGAAGAAGTTCAAATATGTTCTTTCTTAATCTTCTTTCAGCTCTGATACTATGTGATTCTATGATTAAATGGTTCTATGATTACCCTGCCCTGTAGACAAACTCTTCTGAAAACTAGAACAAAACCATTAGCTTCCTGGGACCACTGGCTTTATTTATGATCATCTTCTCTCTTTTTATGAGAATATCTCTGTCCCAGGCAGTTTGTGGGGATTTAAGCTTTTATTTACTGTAGCTGGATGCTCATATAAGCTGAGGCTTTGACAGTATTTCACATTTTATTTATCTGAGCCAGAGCTTAGGATCAGGTGCCAGCTAAGTGACTTAAGGTTATTGAAATGCACAGAAAATGTTGCTTAATAATTCAGAACCAGTTTTCTCTGTTTAGTGTATTAAGATTTTTTAAATCCTTGTAATTAGCCAATTCCAACAACAGTTTAAACAAGACAGAGAAAATCTGTTCCCTCTGACAGGGCAACTGATGCAAACTTATTGTTAGCCCTTGTGTCTGAACAGACTGGACTGAGGCTAGAGCTAGACAACACGCAGCACCAAGGGAGCTTCTGGGGTAACCTGCTGGTGGCATCACTGACAAGCTGTCCTGCTGAGGGTGTGAAGCTAGCCGGGAATTGGTCTGGGCATGCAGCTCCTCCACATTCCATTTCATTGGATTGATGAAGGCTTTAAGAAAGAGTGTATAGGCTCCATTCAGTCATTCAGTAGGCCAGTCTTTGTCACACATACAGTATAGTAGGCCCTGGAAATAGGTAGCCTTCAGAATTCAATCTGACTAGAGATTAAGACTCTAAACAAATAACTGCAAAATAGCTTGAGATGCACAACAGGCTGACAACTCAGGATAAGAGGATAGCTAATCCTTTGTGTTAGACGCTATAGGATCTTTTGGCTGATCAAAGTATAAGACTACTGTTTTAGCAGAGGACAGGGTTGGCATTGCCAGGTTGTACAATCCAGATTAAACCCTGACTTTGAATCTGCCAGATCTCAGCAGCCCCCTTATCTGAAGTGCCTGATATGAAGCGAAGGTATTAGTTTAGTAAATGTGGATTAGCCACACAATGGGCAACAGAAAAGATACGTAAGAGAATGAACTTAAAAATATATGGTTGCTATGTGCCACAGTCAATGGCCTAGTGAATGGGAGAAAAAGGCAAGATAACTCTGTTACAAAAATAAGAGACAGGGATCAAATTAGGCTCTGTTTAGTCAGACGTGGTTATATAGAAGATATAGTACTGAACTGAGCCTTGAAGGATATGTAGGTTGGAACAGGAAACCACAAGACATATTTGGGGAGTAACAAACTGTTCTAATTGACTGAACCTAGGGTTTGTGACTAGATAATATTTAGAGAGCAGAATAGTAAAAAGAATGTTTTGGGACCAAGCTCCCCTCATCCTTTCAAAAAATTTAGATCTCAACTTCAATTTTTGATGTATTTCTCAAGAAAAAATAAGTATTTTGCCACTTACTCCTAAATGTTGTTAAAATGAGCTTTTGTATTTTTCAACAATTCATAATGATCTCTGATTTGATGCCCAGTGCACATTTACTGAGACCATATTACACATGTGGTTCTTTGCTTGGGTGCTGGGGACACAGAAAAGTAAATACACAGTTCCTGCCTTTAAACTGCTTAGTTTTCCAAGAAACATTAGTGTAGTGTGGGGAAGACAAGCTGTGATGATACTTATAGCAGCTGGTCTGTAAGTTGGTGCAGATCTCAACGTCTTTATTTAACAGGATGGAAACTCCGAGGAGGTAAAATGACTTCTTGAAGATCATCCAGACAGAAGCAGGATGCTAGGGATAGGAGGCAGGTTTGCAGTCTCCCAGAGGGTGCTTATTTCTTGACTGCCCTCGATTCTGAGCCCTTAGCTTCTGTGGACATGGGGATTGAAGTGATAGAAAATAACCATGAAAAAAAAATCTCCACCTGCCTTTAAATACTCTTTCCTTACCATTCTCTCTTCCTAAATACATTTGTTTCTCATCATGGTACTTTTCCTAAGGACTTTGGGGAGTTTCTGGTAAACACTTGGTATGGTACAAGCACCTGCTGGACCAACCTTCAAAGACAGCAGCTCCTACTCTGTTCATGATTCTTGCCTTCCAATTTTATAAGCTTTTGGGAAGAGGAAATGTAATATCAAAATAGCTCAGAGAGAGCCTTGGTAACATTTAAGATATTGAACGTGCTGCATCTGGCAACTAGAAAATTTAATGATCTCCTGCTGTTTTGGTAATTGGATAAGTAAATACATCAGAATAAATCACACCAGCAAGTCTTTTGTATGTCGTTAGGGACTCAGCTCTTTTAACTCTTGTTCAAAGCTCCAGCTCTTTAGCTGTGTTTCTGTGCAGAGCTACACACACACTGGCTTGCATGGCCCTGTCTAGGTATTAAAATGCATTCAAAATGCTCACTTTCTCCCTAGCCATTTTGCCTGAAGACTTACTGAGCACACTACTCCAGATCTCTCTGAAACTGAGGGAAAAATTTTATTTTCAGGCATTTAAACTACATGTAATAAGATATTTGAGCCCTTCATGATGTATCTCTGGACTATCTTCCCAGCCATGTCACCCATTATAGGCCCCCTGTGAGCCTTGTCAGAAACAGCACCCATTTACCAACTGGGAAAATGAGGCCAAAACACAAGAGGACTATCTTGTTTCAGTAAAGAATCATTTAAGAACTTTAAGCAGGAGAGCAACAAGAATCAGACCTTTTGTTTACCTCTCATGTAGGAGTGTGAAGGAAAGAGACCTAGAGGGAAGTGGTTTATTGAGAGACTACTGGGGTGTTGAGTGATGTTGATCTAGAGCTTAGAGTTGAAAAATAAGTGTCTTATCTCATGATAAAAAATTAAATGACTTGCTCAAGAGCATATATACAGCACCAGGATTTAAAACCTGCCACTATTTTTCTTACTTCCTCTCTAATTAGCCCTTAATCCATGCCTAGTGAAACTGTAGAGCAGGCGGTGATCAAAATTTCTCAAGGCTTTTAGATAGGGTTAACAGTTCTAAACCCAATCAGTAAACAGGTGTGTTGGTTTTTTTATTTCTCAATACCCTATTCAAACACCCATTAGTTCAATTTTTTTAAAAATCAAGTCATCCTAGGAATCTTTTATATAAAGACTTGGCTGCCTTCCATAGTGTAGGACTCTAAAAGGCATCTCCCCTAGATCAGTGCTTCCCAACCATTTTCATGTCACCACACACACTGAAAACATTACTTGTCTGCCTCACTGGAGTTAACTATACTAGACTGCTCAGTACCAGAAGCAACCCAGCCCTCTAGTGTGTGTGACTGCCCCAAGAAATGAAGAGACTAATATTTTGGAACTTCTCTAACTCCTGGGAGACAACCTTAGGGTGTCCCTTAGGGAGACAGAGCCTCCCTAAGTTGCCTAGGCAGACCTTAGAACTCCCAGCACACCTCTGGGATTATCCTGCACTAGATTTCTCTTGCCACACTATAAAATCTTCATTCATGAGTTTACCTATGCTGCATTTATGTTGCCAGGGATAGAGAGCTTGCAAACTCTCTTCAAAGCATGACTCCCTTTTACTTACTTGAAATTGTATCTTTGAGATCCCACAAGAGAGTAATCTTGGAAACTAACTTCCCAAGATGGACAGACATGCCTGTTCTCTTTCCTCTTACACCATTTGTATTCTGTTCATTAGTCTTTGTTCTTTTTATATTCATCCTGCATACTTGACTCTTCTGAGTTTAAATCTAATTGGCTTTCCTCTCCCCACCCTACCCTACCCTTGTGAGAATACCCTTTGTTACTTTTGAGTTGTTTCCACTAACATTGTCATTTAATAGCAAAGTGACCAAAGCAATGATCCCTAGTGCAAGCAGAGGGTCACATCTCTTGTTTGGCATCCAGGGCATTCCTAACAGTGTGCCAGGTTTGAGGACATTTTACCATTAGTAATATTTCAAAGTTAGTATCCTCATTAAACTGCTCATCTAAAGGCATCTCAGAGAGTAAAGAATCCAGGTTTGGTTCCAGGTTTGCCATGAATACTGAGTATTGTTGGGTAAGTTCTTTCCACTCGCTGGCTTTTTTTTCCCCATGTGTTACACAGATGACCTCCAAGACGCCATCCAATTCTGATAATCACTCAGTCTGCAATAACTGAAGAACTAGATAAGCAAAATTTGGCCAGATACCTAAGGTACTAACATTCTCTATTATGGGGAAATACATGTTTCAGGTACATGAGAGGAATGGTCCTTCCAAACAAGATACTTAGAATGAATAGACCAGTGCATGTCTACAGTACTTAATAATCTAATGTGGAGCTTAAAAACATACACTTGGGAGGCAAACCCAGTTTAATCCTTGCTTTCCAGTTCCTGCTTCTACAGTCTCTGAACCTCTTCCTCATTTTTTTTAAAAGTATAGAGTTGATGTTCATAAAGTACAGAACACACTTAGCACTAAGCTATCAATAAAAGTTAATTATATGTGATCACAATATTATAATGTGATAAAGAGCAAAGCAGGGCAGCTCACCAGACACAATTTCCATCTCTTTTCACCTTAGTCTTCTCTCTTTGCTATTCCTTCAACTTTTCTTTCATTTTTCTTTCTTTTTTTTCTTTTCTTTTCAATTATTTTTAGGGGTAGAATCCAGGGCCTCAAGCATGATAGGCAAGTGCTTTACCATTGAGCTACTTCCCTAGCCCTTTTTATTTTTGAGACAGAGTCTCCCTAAGTTGCCCAAGTAGATTTGGAACTTGCTATCCTCCTACCTCAGCCTGCTAAATAGCTGGGATTACAATCATGAACCACCATACCTGGCTTCATCTTTTCTAGTCATCCCGACTTCTTTGAATAAGTAATCAAAGAAGGAAAATCTCCGAGGTACTCTATTCTTTCCAGCCACAGACATCCAACCTCGCTGCCTGGCATCCCAGTCATTTTATCACAGTTCACTAGCAGAAAGAGGAGCACCTGTCATTATGTACCAGAAACCCTCACCCCAGTACCACTTCTTTCCTGTGCTCCAGTGAGACAGATTGGCCTAGCAACTAAATAAGAACCTGAGATGGAGAGAAACCAGAGTAGTGCCATAGTGTGATCCTTCCTGCTTTGAAGTTTCTTTTGGGGTCATGTTACCACCTCCAGCAAAGATAAAGAAGTTGGCAAGAGCTACAACTGGCATTGCTGTTATGGTTGCTTATTATTGTTAGTTTTAGTAATAGTAGCAATGCCTCATGTTTGCAAATAACTTTATATTTACCAAAACTTTTTGCACCCTAACCAGCGTATGAGCTCTTAAGTTCTCCCTCTAGTAAGTCTTTAGAAACTCCCAGCTTGTCAAAAGAAAATTGACAAGTAGCCATTAGCACTAAGCTACCAGTACCCAAAGACAGCTTGGATTCCTAGGGGTAACAGCAAAACCTGTATCCATACTAAGAACATAAGCTATGACACAGCTACAAACTACAGTTTTCCTTGTACCCAAGGAAAAGTCAGTCAGTTGTTAACAATGCCCTGTTTGGAAGTAGGATCAGAAATTGAGAGGCAGTGCAGAACAGTGGCAGGGCATTGTATCCCACTGAAAACTTAGAAATTCTGGCCTTATGTTTCCTAACTTGTTCAAGCTCATTACTCATTTTTGACCTCTTAAGAATTCTTCTATAAAATGGAAGGAATTTACTCAAAATTGTAGCCATTTAATTAGATAATATATAGAATAAATAGCATGGTCCTTGGCACTTAGAAAATATCAAATGAGTTGTATCTCAGTGGTAATGTGCTTGCCTAGCATGCATGAGGTTCAATCCATAGTACTTCAAGAAAAAAGAAAAGCATGAAATAACTGAGCATTGCAGCATGTGCTTGTAGGTCCAGCTGCACTAGAAGCTGACATGGGAGAATCACTTGGGCCCATAAGTTCAAGGCCAGCCTGGGCAAGATAGAAAGATGCCCATCTTTTTTTTTTTTTTTTTTAGAAGAAAAAGAAAGTAACCTTTTTTGTTGATGACAGTAATTATCAAGCTTCTAATATTTAATATACAGACATGTTTTTCTAGTAGAGTAACTCATATAATATGTTACACACAGCATACCAAAAAATTAATTGTTCCAAATTCAAAGTAAATGCTAATCTTTGACAAAAGCAGATATATTCAGCTTTACTATAATCTGCTCATTTACATAGGTAGCCCTTGTACTTCCTCAGAGAGTAGAAAACACTCAAGATTTGAAGCGGAAAGACCTGGATTCAAATTTGAAGAGTAATTTAGAGTTCTATCATCATGCATAAGTAATGTTCCTGTTTGAGCTTTGATGTTCTCAGCTATAAAAATGAGAATAAATGGGTCCAGTATCTTCACATATTCCGATAATATATGTGAAAGTGTTTTGAGAGCTATAAAATAATAGTCATCATTATTATACACACATTCAGGAGGAAGTATATTAGCACATTCATTTTCTACTTAAATAACTTAGCTTTAAAGATGCATCTCTAAGAATAAGGTTTGATGGATGGGATGTAGCTCAGTGGACTAGTATGTGTGAGATGCTGGATTCAATCCCCATTACCACAAGGAATAAGCTTTGCTTTGGCTCTATATTACAGATGGGAAATATATTTGAAAATTGACTTATGCCCTGACTAACTGATTTTTTCATCTTTTAATCAAGATCAAACAGACTTTGAGAAAAAAAGGACTGTGACCCTTCTATCATGTTATATCACATCATAGTTGTTAGATCACACAACACACTAGGGGTTTTTGGAAACTCAGAAGTCTTTAAGTAGTAGTTTTTCACTTAACTAGCCCAAGATTAATTGAAAGACATAAGACCAATTGAAAGATAAACCTAGGGCTCAGGTAAGAATGAGAACATCACCTTTGTTACCAAAAAAGTTGATCAAAGATTTTTTTGGGAGGCCATGGATTTAGCTCAGTGGCATGAGTGCCTGCCTAGCAAGTGTAAGGTCATGAGTTCTGTCCCTGGAACCAAAAAAAAAAAAAAAAGATTTTGTTTGGGATCTGCAGCCAATGGACTTACTGATACATGTTTTACCCCTAAGTTAGATATTCACCCAGTCCCTCGTATAGCTGGACACTGCAGGCCATTGTGCCATATAACATGAGAGTAGGTTGGCTCCAGAATAGAGAAAAGAAGGGTCTGAACTCAGATTTTTCTCCCTAACTCAACAAGCAAGTAAGTCTCTTCTCACCCTTGTGTGAGAATAGAGGGAGCATCTAGGTGTCCCCTCCTTGTGGGTGCATGAGTATGAAATAAATACACAGTAGAATAGGAGTTATAGGCTTTATCTTACTGAAGCCTCACAACTCAGAGAAAAAAAAATCTGATTATATGAAGAAATGAATAACCAGAAAACTCAGTAACTTGCATGGTTATCAGACAGCTAGGAGGTTACAACATGGGAATCAAAAACCCAAATAGCCCTTTCTAGATCATCCCTTACCATTCCAACTACCAAGTAACTCAGACCGTAGAAATGGCATCCACTAGCACATAAAAAAGGTATCAAATCATAATAGCTTCCACATGTCATGCTTAGTGAGGTCTGCTTTCATCCCTACACTTTTACCCAATAGAGAAGGAAACTGGAGTCCTAAACTTCCTGCTGAGCTGGCTGAAAACTGAGGCTTGAAGCCAAGTGTTTGGATTTCCAAAGTTCTACTCGGTATAGTTGACTCCATCTAATTAGAAACCTCCACATTTTTTAAAAATGCAGATATTAAAGCCTGGAGAATAAAGCAACTTGTCCAAAGTCACACTGCTTGAGCCAAGTCTGGAACCTATACATTCTGGTCCTTTATATCCTGGTAACATTAGGTAGTATACAGCCTTGGTAGTCAGCAGAGAGAACTCAGAAAAGGGAGAGTTTGCTGAAGACCGAAAGTGAGGGAAGATGTACAGAAGCAAGGAGTCCACACCTGAAGGAATGGATTTCCTTAAGTGTGGGAACATTTACTGTGTTCTGTCTGTTTGATATAGACTGGACCTTTCACACTGTTGGGAGGGGAGGAGGACTGTGAATGAGGCCTTGGTATTATATGTGTGGACTAGGAGAGACATCAGATTTCTGCTAGTGAAATGGTTGCTCCTAGAGGTCATGCCTCTGCTCACAGTGCTGTCAGCACATAGTCTAGAAAGTAGAGAGGCTTGGTTACTGGGGGCAAGCAAGCAGTACTAGAGCAAATTTGACAAAGTTTTTCTGCCTTGGAGATCCTGAAATTTTCTAAAATGCAGATTTTACTCTAAAAGCTTCCCAGTTTTCAGAAAACTTCCCAATTCAATATAATTGGCCCCTATTGAGTGGGAAGTTACAGTGGAAATTATGGGGCATCACAGTGGGAAGCCTGGGTTCTGATTCTGCCTCTTCCGCTTATGTGAACATAAGTAAATCCAGTGATTTCTAAGTACTCCTATAGTGCATTTTCTCCATAAGCTGTCGAGTATGGTAAGAATATGAAAAGAAAGAAAAATACAACCTAACATTTTTTCTACATGTAAAATATTAGATCCAGACTTTCTTTTCAAAATAGAAGAATCACCTCAACAAAATTAAAAGGTTTATCATAATACCCAACCCATGAAATTAAGTTAATGTTTTACAAATATTGCTGCTACTATTTTTAGTATTACTCAGCTTCTGCTTCCTATTAGTTCCCAGCATTAAGTAGTAGTGTACTTATTTCTTTTATGCTCATGAAACATTTGAGAGGTAGATAGTACATCTGTAAAGACTCTTACAACAGAAGTCAAGAACCTAGGACAGCATACATCTGCTGTTAATCAACTGTGTATAACTGGGTCAAGTCACTTGACCTCTCTGAGCCTTCAGTTGCCCTCATGTAACGTGAAGGGCTTGGCGTATTTGACACTTAAGTAGCTTTCTACTCTAACATTCTGGAATTCACAATGTGGCCTACTATGAGAATCTGTCACCTTAATTCACACTTTTCTCAACAGCAACGTAGCAAATTTGTATGAAATTTCAAACTGCTGAAAAAATTGGTGCAGGAAAGAATAGCTGTTTGCCAGAAAACATGTCCCATTTTTTGCTTAACATACATATTTCACAAAGCCAATTTGCTAAAATATTATTTTAATGAGAAAATATACCCATTCAGGTTTCCTAAGTACAATGAAGAAAATGTCAGAATGGTTGACTTACCTCTTCCATCTGTACACAAAATCAAACTATACCACTTATCTGAGAACACACCTCATCCTCCTGGAGTCCCAAAAGGTGGGTTTCTCTGTTGATTTAGAGTGTCAATAATTCACTATAAAGTCTCAAGCAAATAGCAAAACATAAGCTCAGATTGGGTTTTTGTATTCGTATTTTATAAACATTTAAGGATTTTTTTATAACACTTGACTTTTTGCCATTCTTAAAGTAAAGATCTTATATCCTAGAAGCTTGGTTAGAAATAAATTCAGAGTCATCTCTTCCAACTTATTTCTCTCAGCAGTGGTTCCTACCGTGAACAACACCTCTAGTAGTTAAGTAGACTCAAAAGCTAGAAAACCTTAATTCACATTCTGGATCTGCCTTTATTAGCTTTTAGACCTTAAGCACTTTACTTATTCTGCTCCATGATTCAATTTTCTCAGTTGTAAAACAGGGATATTAATTATATCCATCTCAAATTACCTACCTCAGAGTAGTATTAAGAAAATTAAATTATAAATATAATGTGCTTCAAAGACAAAATAAATGCTCAATAAATGATAGCAGGCATCATCTGCAGATATGCTCTCATTTGAGTGTTTCTGGGGACATTTACCCCTCCCCTCCCTAAAGCAACCTGTTACCATGTTGGCCAAGAACATTCTGGGTAGAATGAGCTTTGGAATTAGGCTGACCTGAGTGTGAAACTTTATACTTTTTGTAACAGTGGTCAAAAACTTTGGTTTCCTCATCTGTAGAATGGCAGTAGTACCTGTTTCACTGGGCTGTTGTGAGGATGGCTTAAGGTACTATGTATAAAGTATAGAAAGTACTCTGCATGGTTCCAGCTCCATGGGAGGGGCTTACTAAATAACAGTTGCTGCTATGATGATGGTGATGAAGAACAAAAAGACAATAAAGGAAGAAGGTACAGAAAAAGAAGTAGTAGTAGCCACATCGGTAGCTACTGCTGTCTGTCCAAAGTTCTGACACTTACTGCCTTGGAGCTGTGCTGTAGGCTTCACCAGCCTTCTACTTAGCCATCACAACTGCCTAAGAAAGAGAAACTGTGATTCCCACTTTACAGGTAGGAAAACAGGTTCTATGGAGGTCATATAGGTAGTAAATGGCAGACCTAGGGGTTTGATGTGGATTTGCTTCACTCTTTGTAATCACTGCACTGAACAGACAGACCTTCTAACATCATGGGCTAAAATGGGGGGCAACCACTTGAGCCAACCTCCATTGGCTCAGCTCCCACAATTTGCAGTTATTGTATGGAATAAATGAAATAATATATTTAAAGAGCCTGGTGTTTAACAGATGCCTAAGAAATATCTGTTTCCTCCTTCCCAAACCCCAGGTCTTCCACTTAAAGTGACTGGAGAAAATCATTGAACTTTTCTCATTTCTGTTTTCTCATGTGAAAACTGGGTGCAGAATGTGGATCTCTAACCTTGCATGTTGCCAGCCCCGGTAGGGTGCACCACAGGCCTTGATACCCCAGCTTTTGTTTCTCCTCCAGCACATTTTCCTGCCTGTACTCATAGCTCTGGCACTATTATGGTTTTGGTTTCTCCCAGCAAACATTATATTTACAAACCACAAATAACAAAGTAGAAGATGCCGGAAGAGCTCTAGCATGTTAATTAAGAACAATAGCGGAAGCAGCTGGGCACAAAATGCCAAAGAGTCAGAAGCAGAGGCAGCAAAGCTCTGTTTTGTTGACAGAAGCCAGTGCAGTATTGTACATTAATTGGGGAAGTGGGTAAACATTTGCCAGCAGCTTGCCCCCCAGTGCATTCGAAGACAGACAACAATACGGGCCCTCCCCACTGCCTTGCCTGTCCATCTGCCCATAACTCCAGAGACACTAGCAGAACCAGCTTTGCCCAGTGTCCTTTGTAAGCAAAGAAGATTCTGAGGGTGGGTGTGTCTGCTTAATGACCCTCCTAGGTATACCAGGTTTCTGTCTAGATACAAAGACAGTGTTCCCCTGTCAGCTTGCCAGCCTGCTTGTAACAGCCAGCCTTGGCCCCCAGAGTCTCCCCTTCTCTCTAGCTAGAAGATGACAGCCATCTCTGATTAGGTGAGGCTTGGCTGAGCAAAACAGAAGATTGTCTGCACAGGTGTTATCTGCAGTCTTTCCCCCAGGCCCAGAACTGAAGGCAGCAGAGCAGCAGCCTCAGGACTGACTGGAGCCTGCCTAGCCTTCTATCACACACCCAGAGCTGCCCATTTGTCTGTCCATCCATCTTTACAGTAGCTCTCACTCCCAGAAGCCATTATTGACACCTACTCTGTGCCAGACACTGTGCTAATTATATGTTTTTTTCTTGTTTAATCCTCACATCAGCTCTGCAAGGTTGATACTTATTCCAAAGCCATAGCTGAGAGCCAACACAGCTGTGATGTAAACCAGTCTTTCTAATTTCTCAGCCTGTGTCTTTTCCACTGATTAGTATTTTTCTATCTTTTAAAATTCACAACCCTTTCTGGTAAAAAGGAAAAATTTTTATTTCTTTCCCTCACTCTCAGATTCAAAAGATTTTCCTGTTCCATCCCAGCTACTAGCCCAGGAAAACATAAACCTAATTTAGGATCCCTGTAGCATAATCCCATGGTGCTAAGATTTTATCTAGCTTTTCTTTCAGTAGTTAATATTTTTCATTTCAAAAACAAAGTTACATTATAAAATATATTTCTTTTTTTCAAATTAAATATACACCCAATGGAGCGCTTGTGATATGTCTGCTCACCAAGGAAGATAGTCCTATCATTGTGGGTATTGGTGGCATGCCCATGCTACAGTCTACCACAAGTAGTGCTCACAGGAGGAAGACTTAGCTCTTGTCCCACCAAAGACCTAGCTGCTGTACCAGTCAGAACAGGACCTCTACTATTAGAAGCAGAGGTCCCTAGGAATGCTATTCATCTGTATATCTACCATCCTTTTCCTAAGGACACAGGAGAAGGTTGAGTCTCCAGAAGCTATTTGGGCTAGAGATGTAACTCAGTAGTAGAGTGCTTAGATAGATAGATAGATAGATAGATAGATAGATAGATAGATAGATAGATGGAAGAGAAAGAAGAAGAACCTGTGCCTTGAGGTCAGTGCTAGTTCCTCCACTGAGCTGAAGTCCCTGGCCTCCTTATATAAAATGGGAATAGTGGGCTGGGGATTTAGCTCAGTGGCTTAAGTGCCTGCCTGGCAAGCACAAGGTTATGAGTTCGATCCCTGGTACAAAAAAAAAAAAAAGGAACACCTATGTCACAGAGCTATCTTGAATGTAAAATAAGATCATGTAAAATGCTCATGCCAGTGCACAGTAGGCTCAACATTAGTGTGCCTAGATAGAATACCTTATGGAAAAGCTTGTGCTTTTACAATCTTTTTAATACATTTTTTTCTTTCTTTCAGGTCACTCAGCTAGACCCCAATAAGTCATTATTGGAAGTAAAGTTGTTCCCTCAAGAAACTCTTTTCCTTGAAGCAAAAGAGTAAACACAGCTCAGCGGTGGAACCAGCCATTCCTTGACAAACCAGTGGCCTGCATCAAAAGATAGGCTCCTCACCAACCTACCCACACACTCGTCTCACTCAGTTCAGTGTCACACTTCTGCCTCTTGCAAGATTGCTGGAAAAAAAGTAATAATAAACATAGCTACTTAAAATTTCCCATCCATGAGTATATGTTCCCAACCCTCACACAGAAAATTACAACTCTGCACCTTCCCTGGCTCTTCCCCTCAGCCCTCATCCAGTGACTAGTGTACTGTTGAAGTGTGAATAATCATCAGAAGTTTCACCTCCTTGGCACCTATCTTTCCCCCACAGTGTTCAGGACAATTCTGCCTGTCCTGTGACACCAGGATGCTGTGTATTTGATATGTCTCATTGAGCTAAGGCTCATACCTCTGCCCTTTTATTTTCACAAATGGATTTCTACTTTGTCACCTAATTTTAAGAGGCGAAGGAAACATCAAATGGGACATTTTTGGCATGGAGATTAAACATTGTAGGAAAAATATTACCATTTTTGTTGGTACTTTCTGACTTCTTTACTAAGGTGTAAGGTTTTCTTTGAGGGCTGCTCTGACATATATGCAAGATATTTATTTACTGCTGCCACCTTGGGTCTTCAGGTCCCATCTGGGAGGTACTGGTATTTCATTACAGCATGGGGACTTGCTCACACACACAGTGTGAATGTTGAGGGAGTGTGCAGAGGATACTAGTACTAAGACTTTGGTATTGGGCCTAGCTGTAGAAAGCTGCTGTTAGGTTTGCATTTGGGCAGTTGAACCTCATAGATACTAGCTTCCAAGTGACTTGTCCATCACAGTACACTGAACCCACTTCTCTTGCTTTTCTGTCCCTCTGTGCATTCACATGTCAGACCTTGTCAATGGATGCTTTAAGTATTTTGTCTCTTGTCAAAATCTGATCAGTTGCCCTACAGGTTCTCCTGTAATAAGGAACTGGCTCTATTATTTCATTCTTTTAATGTTTAATATTAGATAGAGAACTCCTATCTCAAAGGAATTTCATTTTTGAATGAAAATTCAGTATTTAAAGAGAACATTTTTATATAGTTTTTGTTTGTTTGTTTTGGTTTGGGTTTTTTTGGTACTAGGGATCAAACTCATGACCTTCCACTTGCCAAACAGGTGCTTGTGCCACTGAGCTATATCCCCGGTCCACTATGGAGTCTTTCTAATATAAGAGAATGATTTACGTATATACCAAGTTTGCTTACTAGTGAGTTAGAAGCAGATTAGTTTGTAGTTGCATTAAAATGCCAGTCCCAAAAGTTAGGTGCAGACCTGAGTGTGCTGATCAGTGGGATGGATTTTTAAGAGGTGGCAGAGTTCTGGAAAGTTTCTTTCAAAGCACAAAATGTTTTCATTTGGGTATGAGAGAAGGTCTCACTTAACTCCATTTACAGGACATCTCATCGGCACACTTTCACTTTTTACCCAGGCTCTCAGTTGCCAATCCTGGACCCCACAGGTGGATGACATACAGAGGAGTCCTCAGCTCAGTGCAGGAGAAAGTCACATAGTCTAGAATAAGATTCATAGTGTTTGTAACCCTTTCACACTGATTTTCTCATTTATTTTTAAACTTCTTATACATTCACACTCCAGAGACTCTATTGTAGTCTTCTAGTTCAAACCTTGATTCTGCCACTCACATTATCAGATTCTCAGTGAGGTCCATTGATAACAATCAAAAAACCACCACTTACATTGTACGACAACATCAGAGTATTTGGGAAGTTGAACATACCCATTGTTTTTATTAAGGCATGTTTTTATATAAAAGAAACTCCCAAAGAGGATAAAGTGAAATCAATAGGCTTTCTTGCCTTGAATGTTCCTCTACTCTTATTCTTTCTCCTTTGTCTCAATCTATTTTGGTGGATAACCCTTAACAACTCCAAAAGCATATAGCTCCTCTCAGCTACACTTTGAGGGTTTGATCTGAAAGTAATAGCAAAAGAGACCAATCTCAAGCCTTCATTTTCTTCAACTCTTATTTCCACACCATCTGCTGCCTGTTGCTCTTAGTTCTGAGAGGGGTTATGATGTATGACTAAGTGCACAGTCTCTGGAACCATCTTGCCTGGTTCAAGCCACTTCTTCACTTGCTAACAGTGTACCCTAGGGAAGTCACTTTACCTTCCTGTGCCTCAGCCTTTCAGCTGTCATGGCACCTCCTTGATGAGGTCTTATAGAAAGTACATGAATTCAGGTAGAGCGGCTGTCATCTGTCCTACAGACTCAAGTGGGGTTTAATGAGAAGGGAAACTAGGTAACAGTAACAGTGAAAAGTAGCTGTTACTGAGGGGAACACAGAAGAAAGTGCAAAAACTACAGACAGTAGTAAGAAGTCCAGGCCTACTATTCTAGGGCACTTTAGGAAAGAGAAAGCTCTGGTAAGTGTTTAGGATGTGCTCAGCATTTTTCTTGAGCATCATAGCCCTTTTCCCAGTGGAGTGGGCATTCTTGATCCTCTTAAGAGGCAGTGGCTCAAATACAAAGTGATTGGTCCAAGGTCCACAACTGACATGCAGAAGAGCAGTTTTAGACCTGGACCTTTATCTCCAAAGCCCCTGCTTTGTTTCTGAGAAAATATAACGTGTTATCAAGATGTTTCAAGTAATAGTTACAATATCATGAATTTTAAACCAAGCAGTAAAGCTGCATTTTTATATAAAATTCTATTCTCCAAAATGATTCCCCCAAGAGTTCTTAGTGCTTCTGTTACATAGACATGTGTCTGGAGCCAAAATTCAACCAATACCTTTTATTTTCTAAATGTATTCAGTGATTTAAGACCCAAAATCCATTCCCTGCTCCTTCATCATTTATCCCATTGCCATTTCTTCCCCTCAGGCCTTTAAGCCTCACTAGAATTATAAAACATGCCCTAGTTGATCTCCATTTCTCCAGGCCTTTCTTTTCCACCCCATGCTCCGCACTCCTGCCACTGGTGAGCTCTCTGAACATCTGCCTGTGATGCTGCGCTCCCCACCCAACTGCCAGCACCTTTGATCTTCTCAAATTTTCCCTTTGCCCTCCATAAAAATGGTTTGGATTTAAACTCCTGGCCCTTATCCTCTTTCTCTCTCCCTCCATCTTCATCTCCAGCAGCGTCCTCCATATAGCCTGAGCTGCCTGCAGTTTCCTGAGTTTGCTGGCTTCTTATCATCTTTGGCTATGCATATTATTCCCTGTGCCCTCATGGACTTCCGCCACCTATCCATCTTCCACTCTCAGTTTAGACCTCTTCCTCTAGGATGTTTCCTTAACTGTGCTGCCCTCAAATACACTGTGTGTGTGTGTGTGTGTGCACACGCACACACACTGCACTCTATAGATGCCTGTGCATTATTCTGTGCATTCTGAACTGCAGCTCTCAGCTCACTCCCCATTCCCCATCCCAGGCTGAGTCCCTGAAAGGGTCTGAATCACTTCATACCCTGGAGTCCTAGCACAGTGACTACTGGGTAATAAGTACACAGTAAACTTGTATTCCTTGACTGAATTTTAACAAAGTGATATTGGTATGTTAATACTAATAAGAGAGGCCTGGGGATTTAGCTCAGTGGCACAAGTGCCTGCCTGGGAAGCACAAGGTTGTGAGTTCAATCCTCTGTACCAAAACAAACAAACAAACAAACAAAAACATACTAGTAAGAGCATCATTTCCATCTCTACACTCCAACTCATCTGAGAACATATCTTAACCAATTGTTTATTTCCAGAGCCAGCCCAGGGTCTGGTACATGGTATTCATGCACCCAGTGGTTATTGAAGCAGTTAATTAATTGGAACTGTAGGAAAACGAACCAGAGTTGTTGAGGAAAGGAGGAGTAAAAGAATTAGTGTTGATTCTATAGGTGTTTCCCACAGAATAATAAGGGCTTCATAAGGCCTATCCTCTTCACCATCTTCTGTGAGGTCACATCATTACAATTAAGAAACCTAAGTTCAAAGTTTGTGCCCCAGACTCACATAGCTAGTGAGAGAGGCATTTGTTTTCTCTACATCTTCACCCTGCTCATAGATACTGCTTTTCCTCTTCAGTGAGTCCCCCTCCCTACGTCAGTTTACTAGTGTAATTTTTTTTGTTAGTACATATTTGCAAGACATAATGATAGTTGTAATCAACATTCCCACACACTCCTCTTCCCAGCCTTTCAGCATACTGTACTGGCCTATGTTTCCTTTTTGCCCTCGGAAGGATCCCTCTGTCTTTCATGCAGTTTATCTCTTCTACTAAATGTCAAAAGCCCAAGTTTTTTCCTCACCCTCTGCACTTCTTTCAGACTCTCCTTAGATGACAATTTGTACTTCAGGACTCACTCAGAATTTGCATAAAGCATAAACTCATGATAGTAGAGTCAATCTGACATCATTTATCTCTCAACACAGGTCTGGTGCTGTGTGCGAGGCTTGCTAAATATCTGCTGATATGAGAATGAACACTTCATGCCCATGGTATGCCAGGTACTCCCAAGATTTATTTCTATTAGCTCATTTGTTCCTCATGGCAACCTTACGAAGTAGGAGCTATTGTTTTTTTCACTTTACTGGTGAGCAAAGGAAGGCCCAGGAGGTTAGGTAATCTGGCCTAGGTCACACAGCTAGAAAACCAACCAGCCAGGACTCGTGCCCAGGCCATTTGGCTCCAGATCAGGCCAGTGCCACTAAACTGCAGGGACCCCAGGACAAGTTAAAGGCCTTTTCTAGTTCCTGTGCTTTCTGTTTTATCACATGATTGTGATTATTTGCACAGAAGTCTCCCCAACTGGCCTATGGCAGGTCCACCCCCATAGGACCTAGCACAGGGTAGAAACAGTAACTGTATGAATGAATAAACTACAGAATGACCCTACAAGGTGGCACATACTATCACTCTTTCATTCATATATTGAAGCATATAGAGGTAAAGTCACTTGTACAAAGTACCCATGACCCATTCTTCAGCCAATCTCCAAAGCAAATATTTTTTCCATCATGTGTTTTCAGCAGATGAGTGTTAAGTGCTGTGTGAGTATCTTTTGCCTTATGGAGAGAGAGTTCACTTTGACTCATTCATTCATCCTCAAAACCTTTTGTTAAACACCATTCTCAGCCTCCACCCTTGAGCCAGAACTCCAAGCTAGGGGTAGGATGGGGCTGCCAATAGCAGGGCAGTACTGGAAGAGTTCCCAGAGTTGTGGGAAGCCAGAGGAGGCTCTTGGTCTGGGAGTCAGAAATGGCCTTGGGACAGAGGTAAGCACCATCTGAGAGCTCTGCTTAGAGTGTGCTGTATACTAAACGAGCCTGCCAAGCCTGTCCATCTGAGAGTTCAGAATTAGAAAAGGGAGGATCAGAATGGAGTTTGCCCACTGGGCTTGGGTCTCCAGGCCTTGCAAATGTTACCTGCCTTACTTGAGCACACACTAGTACACTGGTAACATTTGCATAAGACTTTTCTGAGGAGTTGGCAACTAGGAGAGTCTTACTGAAACCTTTCTTTGTGTGTGGGTTCAGGGGAAGCATAGGTAAGGGATATCAGGTGAACAACTAGGAACTTGCTATATTTCCAGAAGTGAGTGCCAAGGCCTCAGCTGAATACTCTGCTTAAGAATTGTAATCTTCCCAGCTGGGTCTACATAGTTCTTTTTGAATTTCAGAACATTTCCAGATAAGGCAGATCTACCTTCCTTCAGTTACAGATAGAGAGACTGAGTCCCAGAGCAGTCAGATGACCTAAGGGCTCCATTCTGACATGACTTTAGCAAGCATCAGTGAGGAACTTGTTTGTGTAGCTGTCACCTACATGCCTAAGTCTCTTCAAACAGAATGTATTTTTAAGAGTTGTTCACATACTATGGGAGGTTGTAGGCACACAGGAAAGGACATGTTCTCTGGAATAAAGGAGCTACTGCACCAGCCCTTGCCTTTGAGGAGCCCTATTGAACCAGCAGAGTCACAGTGTACCCCAAATACTAGAGACCCTGAGAAAATATAAGAGTGGGAATGCACTGCTCAGAGAGTTTGGATGGGCCCTGGGCTCTGCTGCTTCTTACTTGCTTATGGGGCAGAACTGCTTTGTGCTTCAGGCAGACATGTCCTGGGTAACAGAGCCTCTGGAGAAGGCGACATGACCTAAGGAGTAAGACGACTCCCTAGGCTCAGAGTCTTCTGGGCCTGGTTCCCTGAGGTTTTCCATGAGAGTTCAAATCGGGCACCTTGGAAGGCAGTTTATGTTTTAGCTCCCAGCTCCCCAGCCTTCCTGGGGGGTAGAAAGGTGCTGAAAAGGAAACTTTCCCTCTTAATGGTGAGGAGGTGTTTATTCCTTTAGTCAGTGCCTAACAATAATACGCAGCAGTTACTATGGTTACTATGAAACTAGAACCTGAGAAGGACTAGTTGCCCACAGAATGCTCACAGTGACCCCCCCCCAAAAGTGTTTTTTTGTTTTGTTTTTGTTTTTTGCAGTACGGGGGATTGAACTCATGACCTTGCACTTGCCAGGCAGGCATTTGCCAGGCAGCCCAAAAGTGTTATTTCTGTACCCCTCTGAGAAGAATTGCAAAGCACAGGACACCAGTTCATAACCCTGCTCAGTCCAGGCTCTGTAACCAGAGATGAGGTGCTGGGGATACCTGAAGGGATGCCAAACACTTGTCGCCCAGAGAGACTACAAGGAGCCCCCAGAGAAAAAGGCTCTCAGCACAGAAAGTGCCCCCTTCCTGGAGCTTTGTCCAGCTCCACCAGGCCAGTTCTGGGAGCTGGATGGGGAAAGTGACCTCAATTCCATTTCCTAGTCTCCACCAGCTTCTCTTGTGTAGATGCAAAGAACACTTGTAACCCTAGCCCACACTACTGCATAGCCCTGGAGAGCCACTGTCCCTCTGTGCCTCAGTTTCCTCTAGCATCAACTGAGATGAAGAAGGCTGTTATGCAGGTTAAGAGAGGATAGAGGCACTGGAGAGGTCCAAGTATTGAAAGTGAACCTGCTGAGCCATTCACAGGAGAGCATAGGGCATTTCAGACCCTTGGTTCTAAATGATGAGTAGCTAACTGGCCTGGGACTGGGAATCTGGAGGAGGCAGATGTCTATGCATCATCACCATTGCAAGCCTGGAGTCTGAACCACCCATGGTATCTTCCAGACCGACCTGAGTCCCGGAAAGACAATTGACATGTTCAGTCTGACTAGTATCAGGCTCCAAATTAGAGAAAAATGGGCCAGGCAGGCCCTGAGAAAGGGAGCCAAAAACTCACCCAGTCCACACATAGCCCAGGAGACTGCAGACTGGTAGGAAATGAGAAGGAGGTATGTGAAAGAAGCTAGAGCAAAACTCTCTGCATGCAGTGGGAAAAATGAAGGCAGACTGTGTGTGTAAACAGAGGAAGAGTGTGGGTGGCCTACAGGGGTCAATTTCCACATCCACCCCTCTTATCTTCAGTTTGGTCTCTGACCTGGGGGTTAGGGAATGAGAGTATGTGGCTACCAGTAGGAATACTGCTGAGGAACTCAAATCCAGTCTGATCCAGCCCAGGAGCCAGCTCTAATCCCTGCCCTCCACCCACTCTCCTTCCTCTGACACATGGCAGCCTGGTGAGTGCTGTCCCCCAGGATGTCCAACTGGGGTGACTGCAGACCAACTCATCTAAGATGGCTGGCCACTTGTCCCAGGTTGCACATCACGGAAGAAGCTCTGAGTCTGACAGATGTATTAGTGATTCTTGGAGTTGCTATTTCCAGAGGCCTTCTTTCTTGGGTATTGCATTCAGGAGAAAGGTGGCCCCAAGACCACCCTGCAAGCACACATCATTGCTAAAAACCTCAGAAGGACTTGCAAACTGTCTGAGTCTTTCTTTTTCTTCTGCATTTCTTTCCTTTGCCTGGTCAGTTCTATGAGAACTGATTTGAAAATTTTAAGCAGAAGTGAATTCAGAAAAACTAATTCCAAGATAAACATAATATAATCAGTAACTTTCTTATGCTCCTGTCATAACCAATTAAAAGTTGTAGTGGATGAAAAAATTCTATTTTAAGTAGCTACATATACTGAAGATGTATAGTGAAGACACAGAACTATAGGAAGCAAACAGGAACACTTACCAAGAGACATAGTTATGAATAAAGACACTGACTTAGATGGAAACACCCCATATTGTGAAGAGGAATACTAACCCTCAAATTACTAAAAGCTAAGGGTAGTTAAATTTCCAAATTTACTTTTTCTTTTTTGAAATCAGCTTTAAAATTAATAAATGTTTAATCAGAAGACTATATTTTGAAAGTAGCCTTTAGAATTTTTAAAAAGAAGAATTGGGGTCAGAAATATGACTTCCTTCCCAAACATTACTAAACTAAGGTAATTAAAATGGTGAGGCTCAGGCAAGAAGAGTAAACAGTTGCCTAGAAGAGAAAGTGCTAACTAAAACTGACCAAGGCCATCTGAACTTTAGTATATAGCATATGGTTGGTGGAGTGACAGGATCATTACATGGTACTGTGATAACTGATTAATCATTTTGGGAAAAATTAAGTCACAAGCATTGTGCCTCCCACCAAAATTAACTTCAAATGAGCTAAAAGTATAAATGTAAATAATGGAATAGAGAAAATATAAAAAATAGATGCAGCCAGGTGTTGTGATACATACCTATAATCCCAGCACTTGGGAGACTGAGGCAGGAGGATCACTTCAAGTTTGAGGCCAGTTTGGGCTACATAGTGAGTTCAAGGCCAGCCTGAATTACAGAGTAAGACCCCATCTCCAAAAAACCAAAATAAATAAAATGAAGTAAAACAAAAATAGCTACAGTTGGGAGTGGTCATCAAGGTCTCTTATCCCTGCTACCCAGGAGGCTCAGGTCAGAGAATCAAAAAACCCACAAGTTTTCAACCTACCTGGACACTTTAGCATGACCTTCAAAGCAACAGGACTGGGGATGTATCTCACTGATGGCACACCTAACATGCAGGAAGCCCTGGGTTCAATCTTCAGACTACCCAGGAAAAAGACGTGAATATACAGTATTTATATTGTATTTATATTAATTACTACAATCTGTAAGGAAAGGAAAAAATAACAAGTGTGGCTAACTAAAGTTTTTTTTAATAGCATAACAATGCTAAAGTGGGGTAAAATAAAAAACTTGGAGAAGTGCAGCAAATGTAATAGTGAAAAGGATACTGCTATCTCTGGTAAATTGATAGCTATTAAGATTAAGAAAAGAAGGAATTCTATGATTAAAAATAAAGGGTGTAGGGGCTGGGGATTTAGCTCAGTGGCATAAGTGCCTGCCTTGCAAGCAGGCAGTCATGAGTTTGATCCCTGGTACCGATAAAAGAAAGAAAGGAAGAAAGAAAGAAAGAAAGAAAGAAAGAAAGAAAGAAAGAAAGAAAGAAAGAAAGAAAGAAAGAGAGAGAGAGAGAGAGAAAGAAAGAAAGAAAGAAAGAAAGAAAGAAAGAAAGAAAGAAAGAAAGAAAGGAGTATAAATGGATTGTTAAAACTATAAAACACAAGTGACCAACACGTAGAGAAAAACTAAGAAATAACTAGGGAGTGCAAATTACAGTGACAGTAAGATACTACTTGTTTGCATTGGTAGAGATTTAAAACATCAGCAAAGATGCACTTTTGTTGAGTGTTTTTCTTGATACACATTTTCCCAATGACCACCATACACACACTCAGGACCTCTCACTTGCAGGCAGGCACTTACACCGCTGAGGTAAATCCCCAGCCCTCCCAATGACTTTAACAAGCAACTATCAAAAGCCTTTTAAAAAAGAAATCCTCTGATAAGTGTTGTTTCTAGAGATGCACCCTAAGGAAGTCTTTGGGCAAATTCACAAAGGATTTCATAGTAACAAATGTTATGGGAGCAAAAACTGGAAACGAGCTCAATATCTATTAATAAAGAATGGCTAAATTAAAATACATCCATATAGTGAAATATTAATCCCTTAAAATTGCTGATTAATATGAAAATATATAAATACATTGATTAATATGAAAAAGGTTATCATACTTGCATCAAAAAAGTAACAAAAGTATTTTTGTGAAAAATGTTTAGGGACATATACAGCAAAAATATTTTGCTGAATTGTCTAAAACGTTTTATGTTCGACTTTATCAGGACAAACTGTTTCTGTTTGGGAAACTCCTCACAGTAGGGGTCTCTTTCTTTGGGAACCCCCCCCTCCCTGTTCCCAAGATTATAGACTCCCGCTGCAGCTGTTTTCGCTTTGTAAGGTCAAGGGTAGGTGACTGTGACCCCAGTTGGCAAACAACTCTATAAGGGGCCCTCACCAGTGATACATTTCAGGGCCTCGGCACCTGGCAAGTACTAGATGCCCAGTGAATCCTGTTAGATGAGTGAATGAACGAATCGCCCGTTCTCTGGTGTTTGCCCATGATGGAAATGGAAGCCTCTAGGTTCGACCCTATCGACCCAGAATGGAAGATAAGAAGATAAGCCCGAGAGTGAACGTTAGTATGTGATTCAACTTTCTCAAGGCGCAGCAGCATCTTGCCCCCAGGCAAGTTACCGCGCTGAACCTTGACCTTTTAGTGAAAATCATACCTTCCCCAAGGACTGTGTACCAAGCAAGACAGCACACACCGAGAGCACAGCAGAGTTTCAACACACAGTAGGCACTCAAGATACAAGCACATAGACAGTGAGCCCCACTTGGTGCGCGCTTGTCCTAGGGTCAGACGCGTGCAACCCGGAGTCCGAGACAAGAAGAGAAAGATGTTCACCGGCCGCCTCCCCTGCGTGCGCCCCAGACGCCAGGACTTGGTCCAAGGAGAGTTGAGGCCGCTGTGGCTCAGCGCTGGGGGCTCCTGCCGCGCTCCCAGCGCTGTGCCTCGGTTCCTGGGTCTTCCTTTGGCCCCCGGAGCGCTCCTGAGCTGGGAGCCCAGGGGTCTAGGAGCCGAGCACCGGCCGGTCTGGGCCCTAGGGGCACGGAGGGCCTCAGGCCAGGGTTGGGTCTTCGGCGCCCAGGAGACCACACCGTGAATGGTTCGGATTCCTGGCGCCAGATGGGGTACACCTGAGTTCGAATTTTGCCTGTTCTATATTGTTTGTGAGATGTGGAACAAGTCACTGAACCTCTCCCAAGTCGAGTTTCTCGCCTAACTCGTGGAATAGTAGCACCCGCCAGGTACAAAGTGGTGCGACCTCCGCCGGGTCCTGTGGAGATGCGCCAGGCGGGCCGCTCCTCGCAGGAAGACCGCGAGCAAGGCCGCCGTGGGGGGAATTTTTCTTAGCTCCGAAACTGTACCTGATCCCCGGCCCGGTTAGGTTTGATCCATGGTTTTGACCACGGAAAAGGATCATTTCAACTTGAACAGGGACAGCAACCCAGGCTTCTCCCTGTCCACCTGGGGCTGCGTGCGGCTGAAGGTCTTCATCAGAGGGACCCCTGAGCTGATCTGGAGAAACGCGGGTGTGTGTTTGTGTACAGGTGTGTGCCGACGCACGAACGCGAGTGTCCGCGGTTGCGCGGGGAAGAAGACAGTCCGGCGGCCTAGGGAACCCCTTCTCCCAGAGGCGCCTCCCGTCTTTCCTGCGCCCCTTTCCCGGTGAAGTTTCAGCCGAACTAACGGAATCCTGCATGGCTGGGGAAGAGGTGGAGGCGGGAGGGGCGATTCCGTCCCGGAGCCACCGGTTTGGGGATAATTACTTTTAATGTCAGAAAGATTTAGTTTAATATCATCTCTATTAGGCTGCCGGGAGGGTAATTAAACGGGACGCGTCGCAGCCGGCAAACAGATGGCGTCTGCTTGCTCCGAGGCCGCGGGCAAACAGCGCAAAAGTCACCGCCTCCCGGGTCTCCAGCCGCCGACGCCCCCAGCCCTGCTCCGAGGCAGCGCCCGCGGCCTCCACGTCCGGGATCCCACCCTGGCCCCGCCCCTCGGACCCAGGCGGGCGCGGGCTGGGCGTGGGTGTGGGCGGGCGTGGGCGTGAGGAAGGGTGAGGGGCATCTTCCTGGCTGGATGCTCTCTCCCCGGCCCCAACCCTGGGCACCGCAGAGGCGTCAGCGATGATGCCGAGCTGAGGACGCGTATGAGCCTTGCACGCGCGTGGGGACGGGCCCTTGGCTCTGGGCGGCCTCGTCTGTCCGGGAGATCTCTGGCTTCCTTTGAACAGGCCCAGCCCTAGGGCTGGGGCCCGAGGCTCCGTGGGCAATGGGAGGCGCGCTCCGCGGGGTGTGCCCTGGCCGGCTGCATAGTCACCTGAGGCGGGAGTCTGAGGGTCTCTCGCCAAGTGGAGGCCCCAGCAGGAGGACGCGCCGGTGAAAACTAGAGGTCAAACACTGTGAACGGCCCCTCGGGCGGTAGGGCAGTGTCAGGTGAGCGCGCCCGGATGCGCTCGCCTCACGTACGTGGCCCAACTTCTGCAGCGAACTTGGGCACGCCAGCCTCTGGGTGTGAATCTACACTCAGGGTGTGTGTACGTGTGCGTGTGTGTGTGTGTGTGTGTGTGTGGCGGGGTAGCGCCTGGGTGTGGTTTCCCACAGCTAGTGGCTCATCTGCCTCACCAGTTTAAATCAGGCGGGACCGGCCCAAGTGTCCCAGGAGGCCGAGCGGAGGCGTCTACCCCGACCAAGTGTGGCAGCAGGGACCTCTGTCCAGGACGGGTATTCTGTCTCCCTACAGAACACTCGAACTTACATGAGCACCCCAATCTCGGAGGGTGTGAGAGGGAAGGTTGTGGGTCTGGGGCCTATGGAGACGTGATGTGGGGAGAGAGCAGCCGAAGACAGAGGCGGCAGAACGAGGGAGGAGAGGTTCCCCTCGCTTTGTTGGTTGGGGTTGCGGGATACCCCGACTCCTCCTAAGAAAAGGTTTCCAGTCCTCTGGGCTCCGGTGAAGTGAAAGGATTTCGCAGTGGCCTGGCCTTAAGCGTGATAAAAGATACCTGGGCCACCAACCTACTGCAATTTAAACGGATTTGTTTATTTCGTTTTGACTTTCTTTTTTTTTAACAAGGAATCAAACTCAGGGCCTCGCGCTTGCCAGGCAGGCGCTGTGCCGCTGATCTAAAGTCGTTTTGACTTTAAAATAATTTCGTGTAAACTTTGCAGGAGAAGCTCTAGGAGCAGGCGCCAAGCGACCCCTGAGGGCTCCCCGCGTTGAGGGGACCCTCCTAGCCCCCGCCCCCGCCAGGGCGCAGCAGTCTCTAGGATTTAGTCAGCTGCACAACCTCCGGGTGCTGCAAATTGGGGCTCGTTCCTGTGCTCAGGGTGAACCCATTATCCCAATGCACTGCCTTGGCCTCGCTGCTTTGGGACACCATCTCTGGAGCTGACTCTTTGCACCCAAACCCATTCCCAGGTTCCAGAGAAAATGGGATTTCCGGGAAGCAGCGGCCCATTTCTGTCCCTATCGCAGGCTGTCCGAGTCGCAGCTCCCTTGTGCCCGGGCCTGTTGAACTCTTTGCACCAGATCCTTCGATCTTTCAGCCCCATCCCATCCAGCCTCGGGATCGCTTCTTCCAGGGGAGAGAGCGTGGCACACTCTTGGGGCGCGAGCTTCCGCGCCGGTGGTGGGGTCCTGTGGGTCGAGCCTTGCTCCGCGGGCCTTGGTTCTGGGCCAGTGGGGCGTCCACTCCAGGGCCCTTTCTGTGCGCAGGTTTGTCCAGGGCCAGACCCCTGCCGCCAGGAAGGGTCGAAGGAGCGACGCGAAAACGAAGCAGAGTTGGGGGTGGAAGGAGAACAACTTGGAAGCTCACTTTTCTCACTTAAACGATTTTTCTTCCTCTGAAGAAGAGAGAAAAGTGGAGAAATAAAAACGAGCGTGACAGAAGATTAGCTCAGGAAAGGCAAAGGCGGGAGGGGCGGGCACCGGGATGAAATCGGAGCTGGAGAGGCCAGGGCACCATCAGGCAGACAAAATTGGAAGCCTGTTACCTCCTCCGGACCCTCCGGGCCGTGACGTCAGCACAGGTAGCGCGAGGCGCGGCCAAAGCCGCTGCTCCCTGACCGCGGAGACCTCGACTCCCGCCGGGAAGAACAGAGGGACGCGCATCCAGGGTCCAGTACAACTGGGGAGGCGGAGAGGCTGCTTTTTACTTTCATTTGAAAAAGGCAAAAACTTTTCGTTAATTTAAAATAGCGACAATAAGACTTCCAGCGCCACAGAAATCGAGACGAGGAGAAACGAGGCAAGGAAAGAGCTAAGGGGCCGTGAACCCCGCGGGGCAGGGAAGGGAGAGCGCACGGCTGCTGCTGGAACGCGCGGGAAACGCGATCTCTTTTCTCCTCTGAGCTGCTCTTTTAAAAACCAAAATCCTAACCGCAACTTACCCTCCATGACGTACCAAGAGTTCCAGAATGGAGGCTCTGAGCTTTAAAGGCAAGGGAGGAGCAAAACCACCAACTACCCCCACGCGCCAGACTTGGGAACTCGCTGAAACAGAGCCAGAGGAGGCAGAAAAACTGTCTTGGCATTTATGCCACGAGTACCCACCTTTGCCCACCGTCAACACCCCCAGCTCCACTCCCTGCCCGACCTCGGTAATTGAATTGTCACCTGCCCCCATCCCGCCCCAGGCCGCCGGGGCCACTAGGGAAGCTTCGCTTTGCCAAGAGCCCCGGGCCAGTGAGAGCGGCGCAGCCAAGCCGGCGCCCCCAAGCCCAAGGGTTACACACGTCTGCGTAGAGAGACGCACCGGACACGGTAATTAGGAGCAATTCACACGCTCTCGGGCGCACGGAAACTTCTTGTCACGATATTTTCAACGCTCTTGCTCGCCCATTTTTTCCCATTGCATCCCTGTCGCGCCCCCTCCCCTACCGGAGGCGCACAGTGAAGCTTTTGGAGTTTCGAATCTTTCGGACACTGCAGGATGAGGGGCTCCCCGGGCGCGGGCCTGGCCAATCAGAGCGCCGTCTGCCTCCCCTGGCCAATGGCAGGCGCCACATTGTTGTCCAATTCTGTCTAATGGAGCCCTAAGGAGCAACAATAGAGCGGGCGAGCGGCTCATTGAGAGTCAGGCAGCGCCGGGCGCTGGGCACCGGCTGAGCGCAGCGTCCGGCGCGCACCGCAAGGGGACGTGGCGCGGCGAGAGCTGGGTTGCGGGTTCCAACCAGCTGGCCCCCAAACCGGCCCCGGCCCCGTTGCCGACAGAAGGGTTGGACCGCGCTGCGTTCTGAGGGGGTCCGGAAGTTCGGACATGGTGACCGAAGGAGGGTGAAGTGTTCAGATAAGGGCCAGGGGCGAGGGGAAGAGGTCAAGAGTGCCAGCGTCAGGAGCAGAGCTGGGAGGCGCGAGCCACGCCAGCGGAGGAGGATCCCGGAGCCCAAGGCAGGTAGTTGAGGGCTGCAGGGACAGCAGCCGGTGGGGAGACCCGGCCCACGGCCTCGGTAGAGCAAGGCCTTCCTGGCCCAGTGGGCCTCGCGGATAGAGCAGCAGCCTGAAGGGTCTGGGGGAAGTGGCATCTGTGCCAAGGGAGGAGGTCTGGGATTTTCGGGACGGTGGAGACCTGAGGATTCTTCCTGGGCTCCGTCGGGGCCAGGATGGGGTGGGGGAAGGTGGGCAGAGAAGGCTGCAGCGGAAGCCCGGAGTTGGGCCCTGCTTGGGCCTCCTGGGTTTGTGGCGCAGATGGCACTCCTGTGTCGGTTCTCGGCCAGTGCCAGAGACAGCTGTCCTGACTCGCTGCAGCCTGCGGAGCCATCCAATCCCAGAAACCCAGCTCAGAGCCGAGAACTCGGGAACTTGCGCTCCAGCGGGGTCCCAGGGGGTTTCAGGACTTGAAGGAGGAGGGCGTGTCTGGCAATGGCGTCCCTAAAGTGGGAGGAGTGGGAAGGGCAGTGTGAGGCGGTCGGAAAGAAAGGTCCCCTGGGGGCAAAACCTGACTTTTCTCCGGACACTTCCTTCCCAACTACTCCAGAATACAAGAATAAACTCTGTACCGAAGGCTTAGCCCCAAACCAGCCCCTGCCTCGCTTTATCTAAGAGTTCTTATTTCTTCCTCAGTGTCTCTCTTGAACACCCTGGGTCCCACGCATCCATATCAGCTTTTTTCGATGTTTTCCTTGCCTTTCAAACTAATCTTTGGGCTGGGTTTGCCTTCCAAAGTTTCTTACCCTCAATTTTCTCTGTACTCTGTCTGAAGCCTTCTAAACTCATCCTGCACACCTGTTTTCTCTCCCGCCCTCTGCACAAGAATTTCCACAGCTCACATTTTCAGGGGATTCAGGGCCAGAGGCCTAAATTTGCCCCATTTTGTTTTCTCACCATCATTCTGCTTTCAACAGAAAGCTATAATTTCTGTTCTTGATTTTTCTCTGGAACTTTTATGATTCCACCCACATTAAAGACAAAAAACAAACAAAACTCTGGCCCAACCTGTTCAGCTGTACATCGGTCCCCTCATCTTTCATCAAGCTGAACATTTTGCTCTGGGGTTTTTTACTTTGTCACTGGCATCAGCATAACAGTTGGTCCAATACTGTTTTGTATAATCCGAGTCCCATCGAGCAAGCATTTCTCTCTTCCCGCTTCACCCCAATTAACCTAAACTTTTGGAGATAATTTCTTTTTCAAAGTCTTCTTACATTCATCTGAACCAGTGACTTCCAAACTTTTGTCTTTTTTTTTTAATCCAGAGGAATCTATTCAAACGAACTCTAACCCCCGGCCTGTAAATCGTACGTAAGAGCCGCTGTGATGGGAATGCAGTGGGAGAGCTCGGATTTATCAGGAGCTTCCAAACAGAGTGCATCTCTTCTCCCAACCTTTCCCCAAACTTGTGAGGCCAAACTTTCCTTCTCTAAGTTTGGATTCCTCCATCTGTGCTTTACCCTACCACGCAGCGCTTTCCTCACTCAGATTTTTCTCTCCTTCCCACTTTCTCCCATATCAGGTCCTGTCATGGAGCTGCGCTCGGAGCTGCCCAGCGTGCCCGGCGCGGCGACGGCTGCAGCGACAGCGACAGGGCCGCCCGTGGCATCTGTGGCGTCGGTGGCGGCGGCGGCGGCTGCAGCCGCCTCACTCCCTGTGAGCGTGGCAGGGGGCTTGCTGCGGGCGCCCCCGCTGCTGCTCCGGGCGGCAGAGAAATACCCTCGGACCCCGAAGTGCGCGCGCTGCCGCAACCACGGCGTGGTGTCGGCGCTCAAGGGCCACAAGCGCTACTGTCGCTGGAAGGACTGCCTGTGCGCCAAGTGCACGCTCATCGCTGAGCGCCAGCGCGTCATGGCGGCGCAGGTGGCGCTGCGCAGGCAGCAAGCTCAGGAGGAGAACGAGGCGCGCGAGCTGCAGCTGCTCTACGGCACCGCCGAGGGCCTGGCCTTGGCCGCCGCCAACGGCATCATCCCCCCGAGGCCGGCCTACGAGGTGTTTGGCTCAGTGTGCGCTGCCGAAGGTGGGGGCCCGGGAGCGGGGGCGCCGGCGGGAGCCGGAGGTGGCGCAGGGGGTGCAGGTGAGAGCGCGGTCAGGTGGGCCAGGGCCAGGTCCGGGCGCTGGGGCAGGCATTTGTCTCTACTGAAAGAGTGGAACCCCATCTTGGAACTCCTGAGGACTAAAGTTCACCGTGCACCCAGCTCTATAGTCACATAAACTCTCCTTTCTCCACCCTCTGGAGCGCTGGCTCTTTATTCCTTTCTCTCCCGGCTGGCCCTAGTGTAGACGTTGTATTCTTCTCTCCTCTACCCAGAGGCAGGAGTCCATACTTCTCTACTAGCTCGCTGCTTGTTCTCAGGGTGTGTCTTCTCTCCTTCTCTGCGCGTCTGCACTCACCACTTACTCCCGCTCCCGCTCGTTACCGACTTTTCGGAAATCTGACCTCCTCCAAGCGTCCCGGCCCACACTGCCTTCCCGAGGTGCAGAAGTGCAGAAGACGCCCTCGTTCATTTTCCCAGTGTGACTCCTTTATTCATGTTCCTAACGCCCCTTGAGCAATCTCAGGAGGCGCCCCCTTTCTTTCTAGTTTTTTTTTTCCCACGCAAATCTCGGTGTTCTCAGGACATGTACTATTTCCCTGCCCTTGATCCTGCTTCCTCGTTGCTGTCTACTGTCCCCTAGACCCACCCTCTATCTTCCTGACTCCTGTGGCCTTTTCTGGGAAGGATGGAAATTAGGCAGGTGTGGAGGGAGGTGCGCACAGCTCAATCTGGGGAAAGCTTTTTAGATCTCGAGAGGTTTGGGAAAAGATGGTTTAGAAATAGGGATTTACAGCTGTCTGTGGAGAGGCTTGGGACCCCTGGATACTCCAAATGCCTTCTCTTCCAGGTTGCGATGCCCAGAAGGGTTGGCTCTTGGAATCCAGAAATCGCAGAGGGGTTTTCTAGACATTATGAGGGATAGGGAGAAATTATGTTGGCTCCTGTCTGAATCCGGCACCAGGCCACTTTTCCTGGGCAGGTCGGGCTGGAGAGAGGGTTCAGGGTGTTGGGACACAGCAGCCCTGAAACAGTAGAAGGCACAAATGATTGAGCTATGGGTTTAAAAAGAGCAAGTCAGGATCGTGGGGAGAGTGCTGAGGGGGCCAGAGGGAAGAACGCTGGCGCAAAAGAAAGAAGGGCACAGTGAACCCTGGTTCGGGGCTCAGAGAGAGGAAACGGATCCAGAGTGCTGAGGTGTGGCGGGTGCGCTCTTCTCCGTAATGGCGCCTTACATCCCTGTTTTCTCCCCTCTCAGAGGCCAAGCTGCAGAAGTTTGACCTGTTTCCCAAGACACTGCTGCAGGCCGGCCGGCCGGGCAGCCCGCAGCCTCCGCAGGGGAAGCCCTTGTCGCCAGAGGGCGCGGACTCAGGGCCCGGGACGTCGTCCCCGGAGGTGCGACCCGGATCGGGCTCGGAGAACGGCGATGGCGAGTCCTTTTCGGGGTCCCCGCTGGCCCGGGCCTCCAAGGAGGCAGGCGGTAGCTGCCCAGGCAGCGCAGGCCCTGGAGGAGGCGGCGAGGAGGACAGCCCGGGCTCTGCCAGTCCTCTGGGCTCTGAATCCGGCTCTGAGGCTGACAAAGAGGAGGCCGATGCCGCGCCGGCGCCAGGGCTGGGCGGAGGGCCGGGTCCACGCCAGCGGACGCCGCTGGACATCTTGACGCGCGTCTTCCCGGGACACCGACGCGGCGTCCTGGAGCTAGTGTTGCAGGGCTGCGGCGGCGACGTGGTGCAGGCCATCGAGCAGGTGCTGAACCACCACCGTGGGGGCCTGGCGGCCGGCCTGGGCCCCACAACGCCCTCGGATAAGGCCGCGGTGGGCGCGGCAGCTGCTGCGGACGACGCGTGGCCGGGTCGCGTCGACGCAGTGGCTGCTGGGGGCCCCGGGCTGCCCGCGCCCCTGCAAGCCGGGCCCGCCGCGCCCCCGCACCACAGACCCTTGCTGGCGGGCGCCATGGCCCCCGGGGCGCTGGGCTCGCTGAGCAGCCGCTCGGCCTTCTCGCCCCTACAGCCCAACGCCAGTCACTTCGGGGCCGAGGCTGGCGCCTACCCGCTGGGCGCGCCTCTTGGCCTCAGCCCCTTGCGCCTGGCCTACTCCGCGGCGGCGGCGCACAGCCGCGGCCTGGCCTTCATGGCACCCTACTCCACCGCCGGCCTGGTGCCCACGCTCGGCTTCCGGCCGCCCATGGACTACGCCTTCAGCGACCTCATGCGCGACCGCTCGGCCGCCGCCGCCGCGGCCGTGCACAAGGAGCCCACGTACGGCAGCGGGCTCTATGGGCCCATGGTCAATGGCGCCCCCGAGAAGCAGTAGGGCGAGGGACCCGCAGCCCTGTGGCACCCAACGCCAACCCGGGCCTTGTCCCGGCGGGCCGCGGCCCCTGTGCCCTTGGCACACTCGCTACCCCGGCTGGGGTCCTCCTGCTCCCCGAAGCCATTGCTGTTCTGCTGGGGAGGGGTGACGAGGGCTGGCAAAGGGGAGCAGCTGCAGGCACAGGTGCGCGCAGGGCTGTGCGCTCCGGGTCCGCGCCCCTCTCCGGACACCACCTGCAGGCTCGCACAGCGGCTTTTCCAGAAGACCAAGGATTCCTGAGAATTCGGGGGCGGCCGCCGCGCGCTCCCTCTTCTCCTCCAGCTGTGCTCATCTCTCCGGCTGCGCTCTCAACTCCGAGATTCTATTCTATGTCTCCCCAGGCCCTCTCTTTTAAATTTTTTTAAAAAATATTCTAACAAATATAAATTTAGGATGTATACATCTCTTGGCACTGAGTTGAGTCTTTGGGACACACATATATCCGTATCAATTGTAAAAAAAAGGAAACAAGTTCTAAGGTGCACTTTCCTTGTCGCGGTATTGTCGCTCTCTTTGTTGCTTATGCCGATAAGCATGGGTTTCCTTGGTGCAGTGTGAGTTTTTATATATGTATAAATCTATATATAATCTATACATATATATATACAAGCCAGTGTATAATGTTATAAAATGGAATTCTAAGTTATTAATTGTAATCTGTAGGTGACCTCGGTATTAACGTGAAAAACATTCAAAAACAAGCATAAAAAGGACAACATGGAAAAATTAGACTAAGCGCACATTGTCCTTATCAGGTTTGATAATTACATCTACTGCAAACTCGGGAAGAATCCTGCCCACCCGCCCCCTTGCCTGCCGCCGGCCTCTCCCTCAGGAGCCGCCACGGTGCGCCCAGAAGCAGGGACCGAGAGGCCGCGGCCGTGCCAGAAGCACCACGCAGGCGGCCTCGTCTCCCGCGACTGGGCAGAGCGCCCTGGCCGGAGGTCTGCAGTGAGAAACGCTGCTGCAGAGAACCGCTCACTTTGTGCTTTCCTTTGCATAGTTATGAACTAGAAATAAATGTTATTTTCTAAGAAAACAACGCCGAATCCCGTCCCCCTTCTCAGGCGGCGGGTAGAAAAAATATTTATTTTGTGCTGGGGCCACGGTTGCCAAGAAGCACCTTGACCGAGGTCCTGCCCAGGCCTGGCCTCAACCCTCGGGTAGGGAGCGCTACCTGCCCGCAGCGCCCCGAGGCCTGAGCGGAGCCCAGAGCGCGCGGACCCGACGCTCCCGCGGTGCGACTGGGAACCCGCGACACTCTGTGGGAGCTGCGGCGGGGTCACCTCGCCAAGCTCGCGGTTCCCGGACCCAGACTGAGCCTTCCTGGGGGCAGATGAGGCCGGGGACACACTTCCGGTTCTCCCCAGGGCGCAACAGTGCGCGCCTTGCTTCTTAGATTCGGAGTCAAGGACAGCGGAGGTGACCACTGGGGAGAGGCGCGGCGACCGTGTAGTGGCAGAGCTGACGGCCCGGGCATTAACTGGGGGTGGGAGGCCACTGCCTTCGCCTGGAGCAGCGTTGGGAGGGTGGCCGTGAGTCTGTCCCACACCCTCCTCAGCTTCTTTTCCTGGGCAGAACTCAGCAAATTAGCGGCCCCGGGCCGACCCCCTCTTTCCCTCTCCTGTCCCTCCCGCTCCCCCTCTCTAGGCCGGACCTAGAAAGTGGAAACTGGGTGCCCCCTCCCTAGGCCGGACCGCCGACGTCCCAAAGTAAACTTCTGTGGCCGGCTCGAGTTCCGCCAGGCTGCGAAACTTAATAGCAGGACAAGAAAACGATTTAATAAAGAAGGGCTTTAATAGGGAACTAATTTGATTGAGTTGCCTAATTCCACTTTAATTGGAAAGGGGGTTTGGCTGTTTGGTTATAAAGTGCGAGGGAGACCAGGAGATGAGGTGGGGGGAGAAGGAGAGAAGAAAGATGCGGGCAGGAGAGATGGACGAACACACGAAGGAAGCTAGGGAGGAAAGAAGGTGCAGAGGGGAGAAGGAGGAGAGGGGAGCGCTAGAAAGAAGAGAGGGAGGCGGGAGAAAGCGCGCAGCTTCCAAGTGCCGACTCCCTGCACCCGGCCCCAGGCCAAGTTTCCTGGGGTCTTCTGGCCTCCCCAGCCCGGAGGTTTCTGGCGGCCCTTCCCGGCCCTCCCTGCTCCCCTGAACCCCAAGAACAGCTAAGAACGGTCTGGGCCTCTTGGAGTCGGGTGGGACCTGCTTCTGTCCCCCGAGGCTCCTCGGTTTCTGCCTCTGTTGGAGCCGAACGCAAGGCTGGCGGCCTGCGGGTCACCCTGTAGTTCAGGAGCGCCTGGGATTCGCAGGTTATTTTTAGTTTATCCTCATAGCAAACTGGGGCGAAGCCAGAGAGTCGTTCATTACCGGCCCCATTTTACAGGACAGGAAAACGAGGTCCAGGCTGGTCCTAGGCCCTGTCCCACTGCCTGGCTCGTCCTTCTTCGCCTCCTCTCAGAATCGTCCTCGCCGGCCCAAGATCCGAGACGCGGCCCAGAGTGGGACGCGGCCGTAGCAAAGCCCGACGGCTTCTGCACCCTGCCCGGCTCCTCGAGGCAGTGGAAGCTGCGGGCCGAGGGCCGCTGTTCCCGGTTCCGCGCCTCCCCGGCCCATTTTTATGGCCCGGGGAGCCCTGCGGAGGCCCCGGGAGCCTGGCCCACGCCCTGCCGTGCGCTCAGGAAGAGGCGCAGACCCGCGTGAAAGGCTCAGGGAGCTCATCCAGGCCCCCCAAAAGCCCTAATAGGAGCCCCGCTGCTCACAGTGGGTGCAGGTGGCAGAGGTGGGAGGCGAGGGGCCGAGGGCCCGCGCGTGGGCCCCGCATGCAGAGGAGCGTGGGGTGCCGGGCGTGGCATGCGGGGCTCGGTCCAGGGGAGGGAGCGGCCGAGCCCACCTTTTCTCTTTTCCTCCCTGGAGCGCACAAGGAGCGGGTTTCCCTCCTTGAGCTCTGTTATCCACGTTTATTTCCAAATTCTGCCTGAAGCCAGCCTGGGCCCTTGGCCCTAGGAAGACACAGACTTGAGCAGCCTCGGGGAGCCAGAGTGTGGGACCAAGTAGTCATTTCAAAACATTTTCCTCCTCCTCCTCTTCCTCCTCCTCCTGCTTCACACACCACTGAGCGCCTACTGTGTACCAGCTCTCGGTTCTTGGTCAGGATCCGCCCCGAGCGGGAGAGAGAGGCCGGGAGCTGAGAGCCGGGCCTGCCCTGGCTGGGCCGTTCATTCGCGGATTACTGCAGTCGGTAAATATTTACGGAGCGCGTGTTTACCCTGTGCCAGACCCGGTTCTAAGGCCTTGGGACACACAGCGCAGCGCCGGCTTCGTCCCTGCCGCCTCGGGGCGTGGAGGAAGGGGGCTGCCGGGTTGCGAAGTTCCGCTCCGAGCGTGGGGGCGCGGTTGGGGAGCTGCCCCGGGAGAGCGGGCGACGCGGGCGCTTCCCGCCACTTCTGCCTCCTTTAAGCGGTGCTAATGGCGCGGCCTGTCTCTGTGGGTGCAGCTAGGGTTAAATGAGATTGTGTGTAAGAGGTCTTAGCTCAGGGCTTGCCCACTAGATGTTCAGTAATTCCAGTTCTCGTGTTCTTCAGCATGGCTGTTATTGTCCCATCTAACAGAGAAGGAAAACGCACAGAGGGGTTGAGCGGCGGCGAACTGGGTTTGTGAGTCCCCTCATTTGTCACAGATTATGGAGTTCACAGGGCTAGACACTTTGCCCAGTGCCAAGGGCCACGGAGACAGAGGGGAGGGCGTGGTTCTGGGATCCTCGGGGGAGCAGAGAGGCAGTTGACCGCAGGTGGGAGGGAGCTGGTGAAGGAGTGAGGAGGGGAGAGGCCACTGGCTGTTGAGATGGACCAGACAGAAGCCAGGTTGCAGAGCCCCATCAGTGCCTGGGTATCATGTGTACAGAGAGAGGAAAGCAAGCCTGGTGAGAGTCAAATTTGGATATGGTAGGTTATTAGGAAAAAGGCTGAATCCCTCTGAAGAAAAGCCATGAACAACGATGGCGCTGAAAAATGATCAGTGGCAGTAGGAAAAGGGAGAAAAGATGTCCCTGGAGAACTGCTGGGGCCTGTTGGTTCAGCATCGAGAGGAGTAAATGAGGAGCCCTGTGGAGAATTCCCATGGTACCCAAAGGCATGAGCCCCGGAGCAGAGACAAGATTGGAGGGTAAAGGAAAAGCTCAGCGTTCAACGTAGAAGGACTTCTAGGGCCCCTGGGTGTGGACATCAAATGGCAGAGAGAGTCCACATTCAGATTGCAGCAGGGCCTTGGGAGAAGGGAAGTGACCACTACATCCCCTCCCAACCCCATCCCCTGCCTGGCCAAGGGATGGCAGATACTTTTAGTGAATAGGAGGCATAGGAGGCAAGTTGAGACCCCAGACACTGAGGTTCTGCCTCTGGCCATTTCTGTCTATGCTAAGAGTTCTCTTAAAATCATCCTCTTAAAACTGTGTACCTGGTGAAGATCACCAATGAAACTTTAGGCTCCTCACCTGTACAGGTCCTTCTCATGGTCCTGTACTTTATGTACATGCTCAGGTTATATTTTTTTTTTCCTAAAGCTTCATGTACCATTAAAATTACATCTGAGCTGGGTATGGTGGCACATGCTCTGGGAGACGACCCAGGAGGATAGAAAGTTGGAACCTAATTGAGCAATTTAACAACTTAGCAAGACCCTGTATCAAAATAAAAAGGGGATGTCAGTGCAATGACTATGGGTTCAATCTCCATTACCAGGAAAACACACACACACACACACACACACACACACGAAAAATACATCAAGCACTCCCCAAGCTGCCCAGTTTAAGCTGCCTGTTACTGTTAGCTATTGTATAACAAATGACCCTCAAATTTAGTGGCTAAAATCAAGAAATACCATATTATATTATGATTTTATGGACCTGGAATTTGGCTAAGGCTTAACTAGGTTGTCTTTGGCTTTTTTGATGGCATTCGTTTGATGGATGTGTTGGTCTGGAGAGTGTGCACCATTTGGCACATGTCCAGGGCCTTAGGAGGCCAGGATCAGTTGGAGGGTTTCTCAGAACATGTATATGGAGCCTGTCTCTCACTATGGCCTCAGAAATCACACTTGCTCAGGCTCTGAGGCAGATATTCTAGCAGAAAGTAGAATCTTATAGCATTATAGGTCAAAGAACGTGACAAAACTCTTTCAACTGACACCCAAGTCATATTGCCGTGAAAAGGGGGAATGGATTTCTCTTCCTTCTCCTCCTACTTCTTCAAAACTCTTGCAACCAAAATGTCCAGTATATCTCAAGAATGACAGGAATGAGGTGCTCAAATACCACCCATTGAGTTGCTTTTCTTTAACTCTTGGCACAGCTATACTCTCCATTGATTTTAAATCCAAGTCTCTTTGTGGTCACCAGTAGCCTCGGGCACCTGTTCTGTCATACTTAAGCAGAACATCTTGGAGATGACTCATTAAGTATACTTTTGTCACCCTTCTGATCCAAAATTAATCTCATGACTGCATGGTTGGGTCTAATCCTTGGTTTTGGAGGCTGCTCAGACCAATCAAAGCACAGGAACAGGTGTGAGTGTGTGTGTGTGTGTGTGTGTGTGTGTGTGTGTGTGTGTGTGTAGGGAGGAAAAGGGAGATGGCTCCAGGAAAATTGGGTGTGGTCAAAGGAACAGGGAGAATGGGCACCTTCCCTGAGACCAGTGCTCAGTGACTGGGCTTCTGCAGGGGACAGGGCCTGTGAGAAAGCCACACTTTCGGGGTAGCCAATAGTGTGCCCTCCAGAGTCTCCATTTAGGACACATCATGGGCTGTGAAATGGTCATGGGACTGTATTAGAATGAGCATTTATGGAATGGACTATGGTAACTAAAAGACTCAATGTTTTGTGGGTTTTCCTTTTCTTTTTTTTTTAATTTTGAAAGCATTTATTACAAAAGTTTCAAGTGTATGAGAAAGTGGAGCTCAATTTTATAAGGTCCTTAATAACTGTTAACATTTTGTCCTATTGATTTTACAGATTTTTATTTGATGTATTTAAAAGCAAATTACAGATGCTGAAATTTTTCTGTGAAATATTTTTTTCTTCCTTTGGTACCAGGGATCGAACTCACAATTGCGTGCTCCCCAGCAGTGCCAGGCGCTTATGACACTGAGCTAAATCCCTGGCCCCTTTTCTGAGAAATATAATATGGATCTCTAAAACATAAAGATATTTCCTTTTTCTTTTCTCCCCCTTCCTCCCTTTCTCCCTCCCTCTCCTTCTTTATTGTGGCCTTGAGCATTGTAGACAAGTGTTCTACTGGCCCTGGGACTTTTTTTTTTAGCCTGGGTTTCACATATATCCTAGATTAGTTCAATTCACAATTCTTCTGCCTCAGCCTCCTGAGTGCTGGGATTACAGGTGTGTGCGTACCCTCATACCTTCATTGGAGACATGATTTTTTTTTAGAAAAAAATCGATCTGTTCAAACCCAGATCAGTTTCTATAAAGGCATTGTCAGATCCCTGGCCATATCCTTAGGATCATTCAGCCCACTGGCTTATAACCCTGAGGTCAATCTCTGTGTGCCTTTCTGGTTATCCCACAACCACAGAAAAGTGGTGTATCAGAGTTGGGGTGGTGGGAGATTCTTCCTGGAGTAGAAAATAACACACTGTTTTCAGAGAATGTAAAATAATAATAATATGCACTAAAAGTTGTTCCAGTGTTTAAATTCTAACCACATCCTAGCAATTCAGGGATAAAAACCTCACCTCAGAAAACTTTTGTTGGTGGTGGCTTAAGTTCTAAACAATCTCTGCAGTGATTGTTGAGTTTAAATTATTCTCTCTAAATATATTTATGAACTTTAATGCAATTATCATTCTTTCTTTTTTTGGAGTCGAGAATTGAACTCAGACTCACAACTCACACTTGCCAGGCAGGAGCCATGCCACTGAGCTACATCCCTGGCCCCTCTCTAGATATGTATCTTTTACATATGTATATATCAAATTGTTGCCTAACTTTTAATGTTTACATACAGTAAAGTTGACTTTTTCAATGTGTATTTCTAAAAGGTTGAACATGTATACATACATATGCACATAAACATATATACATATATATGTGTATATATATACTATAACTTCTTTTTTCCCAGAATGTTATACCAATGATTTATACAAAATGCAGCCTTTTGAGACTGACATTTTATTGGGCATAGTGTTTCATTCAGTTGTGTGGGTGTTCAGTTTGTTCACTCATTCACCATTTTTCTTTTTTGTTTTTCAAGATGGAGTCTTGCTATTTCTCCAGGCTGGCCTTGATCTCCTGGGCTCCAGCAATCCTCCCATCTCAGCCACCTGAATATCTGAAACTACAGGCACTCATCAATGCAGCTGGCCTGTTCACTGTAACGGGACATTTGGATTATTTTAAATTTGGGTGATTATGAATGGAGTTGCTATAAACATTGCAGAACAGGCTTTTGTGTGATCATATATTTTCATTTCTCCAGGATAAATAACAGAGTATGTTGGCTGGGTTATTTGGTGTGTTTGTTGAGCTTTATAAGTTATTACTTTGTAAGATATTGTTTTTCAGAGGGCTTATGCTATTTCTCATTATCACCTGCAGTATCTGAAAGCTCTTCATCAGCACATTTGGCTTGTCTTACTCATTTTTAATAGTTTACTCTTAAAAAGTTAGTAATATCTTTTATGGTTTTAATTTGCATCTCTCTGCTAGATAATGATTTTGGGCACATTTTTGTGTATTTATTTCCTGTCCATGTATCTTTTTTGGTAAACTGTCTGTTCAGATGCTTTTTCCATTTAAAAACAATGTGTTAGCCTGGCCTAGTGACACGTCTGCAATCCCAGTGCTCTGGGAGGTGGAGGCAGGAAATCAAAATGTTAGCTCAGCCTGGGCAACTTTAGTGGTTTAGTCAGGCCCTGTGTACCATTTTTTTTAAAAGGTAGATTAAAAGAGCTGGGAATGTAGCTCAGTGCAAAAGTTCTGGGTTCCATCCCAGTACTGCTAAAGAAAACAAAATGAAAAAACGATTTTATTTCTTATTGTTGACATAAAAGTAACAGTTTATCCCAATAGGATTCATATACTATATAATTGGCCTATTTAAATTATACAACCCAATTTTTCAAGTTAAACACATGCCTTATTTCTGTATTTATTTTTCCCAAACAACATTATTTTTTTAATTAAGTTTATTGGTACATTTTAGATATACATAATGATCATATTCATCATTGGGAGTTTTTACCTGTGCATGACATATCTTTATTCCTCTTTGTTTCCCAATTCTCTCCCCTTCCTTCAACCCCTCTTTTGCTCCTTATTTACAAAGCTTTGTTTCCATTTTATCCTTCTTTTATTGCTTTTTTTCTTTCTTTCCCCTTCCTTTCTTTCCTCCTCCCCCCCCAATTTCTCTTTCCTTTTGAATAATTTCTTCTTATTTCACCATATCTATTGTACACTTTGGTCCTTATTTACTCTTTCAGCTTCTCACACCAGGGGGACACTGCAATATTTACACTTATGTGTCCAGTTTATAACCCAGTTGTTTTTAGTATATTCCCAGTTATGAAGCTACCAACATAATCAATTTTGCAACTTTTTTTTTTTTTTTTGCGGTTCTGGGGATCGAACTCAGGACCTTGCGCTTGCCAGGCAGGCGCTTATGCCACTAAATCCCCAGCCCTAATTTTGCAACGTTTTCATCCCATGCATAAGAAATCCTGTACCCATGAACAACCATTTTCCCCTAACTCCCCAACTATAGTGGAGTTTCCATCTCTGATCTACTTTTAGTCTTTTTAAATTTGTCTGTTCTGGTAAACTCATATAATTGGAATCATGCAAGATGTGGTCTCTCAAGATTGGCTTCTTTCCTTTATCATCCATGATGTGGCCTGTATCATTTCTTGTCTTTCATGTATGGATGTGCACACCCCCAACATTTTATTTATCCATTGATTAGTTGGTGGACATTGGATTTGTTTTCACTTTTTGGCTATGACGATTTGTGCTGCTAGAAACAACTTGGGTACAAGTTTCTGTGTAGACATATTTTCATTTCTCTGGGGTATTACCCAGGAGTGTAATTGCCAAGTCCTAGAAGCCTGTGTTTAAACTTTTATACTGTTTTCCACAGCTGCACCATTGGTTTGTATTCCCGCCAGCAATGATGTGAGGTGTCAGTTCCATTAAATCCTTGTGAACATTTCTGTTACCTGTCATTTTCATTCTAGCCATCTTTTGGAGGATGAAGTACATATCTCCTTGTGGTTTGAGTTGCATTTCCCTGCTACTTTTGATATTGAGCATCTTTTCATGTACTTTTGGACCTGTATATTTCCAGTCTTTTGCTCCTTTTGAAATTGTGTTGATTTTTACTAGTGAGTTGTAAAAATATTTATATATTTCTAGCATGAGCCCTTATCTGCTAAATGATTTGAAAGTATTTCCTTCCACTCTGTGGTTTATCTTTCCATTTTCTTGGTGGTTAGATTTTACATCACAATTTTTTTATTTTGATGAAATACTATTCATCTCTTTTTCTTTTGTTGTATTTATGGTGCCATATCTAAGAAACCATTGGTAAAGCCAATGTTATGAAGATTTACACTTGTATTTTCTTCAAAGAATTTAATAGTTTTAGCCCTTTTATTTTAGTCTTTCATCTGTTTTGTATTAATTTTGTATCTATGAGAGGTAATAACACTGTTGCATATGGATATTCGATTGTGCCAGCATTGTTTGTTGAAAACACTGAATTATCTTGGCACTCTTGGCAAAACTCAGCTAACTGGAAACACAGAAGCTTATTCTTTTTTTAAAATTTTATTTAAAGAGGAAAAAAGCAAAACAGAAAAGGGGGTAGAAACAATACAGAATTTCAGAAAAAAAATAAACAGTAAGAAATCACTAGTTGATAAATTACATATTGTCTTCTTAGACATAGTTGTTCAACTTACAAAATTAAAGGATGTAGAGTGGAAATTGAAACAGTGAGGCTGCAAAGAAGTTCAATGATCCAATAACAACTTAACAACATGGTTATGAATCCTACAAACTTAAACATAAATGCAGTTATATCCTTTAGAGCACTTTCTGTTCCTCCTTTTACTTTTTTTAATTTTTTTTTATTTAAAGAGAAAAAAAGCATGTAAAGGTTAGATATAATACAGAATTTTTAAAAAAAGATAAACAATAAGAAATCACTAGTTGATAAATTACATATTGTCCTCTTAGAAATAGTTGTTCAAGTTACAAAATTAAAGCATACAAAGTAGGTATTCAAACAGTGAGAGTGTAAACAGCTACACATGCATGAATCTCTACATGTATTTCTATCCTTCCTGTATTAGAGGGAAAAACAAAACAGCAAGACAAAGCAAAACAAATTCCTATAAAAACGTGAAACCAAAAAGTCATATAAAACCACAGTACAAGGTGATCTACCATAATTACTGTGTTGTTTCTTATTATCTTCAATAGAATTGTCTATATCATCAGGCATAATTGAATATAGCAGTATAATTTAATATAGCAGTACATAACAATGTTAGTAAAAATAAAACATTGTAGACAGTATAAAACTTCAAAAGCAGGTAATAATCAAACCAGAGTGGATATTCTACTGGATCTTGTCATCTTTTGCACTTGCCTATACTTTCAGACTTGATACTATCAATCATAACAGCTTTGAATAAAATTTATCAATACAAAACAGCAATCTAACAGACCAGATTCGATTACAATCAGTCATGGTAAAATAGTATAGGTTTTATAGAACTTTAGATTAAGTTAATAGGAAATTCAGGATGATTACCATACTAAATCCTGTTATTTTTGGGATTACTGTCTGTGCCCTCAAATCTAGCACAGGTAGAATGACTGGAACAGAATATAATACATCTAAGCAGAGTACTGTGAGTAATGTGGGTTTTAAATCCTGATGCACTATTAACAATATAGTGTATCAAAGCCATCTATGTTAGAGATTCTAGCCATCCTTCTCTGCTATTTTTCTGCCTGTTTGTCTAGTTTTCTCCTTCGTTCTACTGCCTGCCTCACTCAATGAGGCCTTTCTGCCACTGTTTCTAAAATCCTGGTATTTTTTTCTCTCTCTAGAATGTCCTTCAGTATTCTCTGTAGGGTTGGATTGGTGGTCACACACTCCCCCAGTTCCTCTTTGTCATGGAAGCATCTTCTTTCTCCATTAATTTCTAGTAACAGTTTTGCAGGATACATCAATCTGGGCTAGAGGTTATTTTCTTTTAAGACTTGGAATACTTCGCTCCAAGCTCTTCTTGATTTGATGGTCTGTGTTGAGAAGTCAGCCATGATCCTGATGGGCTTACCTTTATGGGTAATCTGTTTCTTTTCTCTGACAGCTTTTAATATTCTATTTTTATATTGAATTTCTGGTATCTTGATTATTGTATGTCTGGGTATAGCTCTGTTTTGGTTGTAGGTGGCTGGAGTTTGGTATGCCTCACATAACCAAATGTCATTTTCTTTTCCCATGCTTGGGAAGTTTTCTTTAATTATTTCTGTGAATAGCCTTTGTAATTAGCCTGTACGTATTCCTGCTTCTTCATTTAAATTTCTTATTCTTAAATTGTAGATTCTCTTGTCATCTTCTAGCCTTTGTATTGTTACTGCCTGTTTCCTTGTTGTTTTTTAGAGATCTTTCCTTTCATGATCACACATTACAAACTCGTCTTCAAGTTTTGATAGTCTATCCTTAGTTTCTTTAAGGCGTTTTGCCAGCTTTCAATGGAGTTTTTAATTTCCTGGTAGTCTCTTTGAATCTGCTTCATGTATTCTATATTTTCTTTATATTCTTTATTGAATGTTTCTCTCCTTTTTTTGTGTTCCTCCCTTCTTCCATCTGTATCTTCCTGAGAGATGCTTCCTGAGAGCATTTCTTTTATTACTCTACTCATATCTTGCTTTACCTGATTTAATATTTCAATTTTGAGCTCGTGTACAAGGTCCCGAAGGTATCTCTTAATGTCCATTGAAGCCATGTCTGACGTATGTTTGCCACCCTCAGTCTCCCTTGTTTTTCCTTCTCCTGGATCAGGGCTCTCAGGTTTCTGGGATGGGGGCCTCCTCCTGCCTCTCTCTCCTGTCACAGCCCTGGTTTCCTCCACACAGGTTACAGTGCAGATCCCAGCCCTCTTCCCTGTTGGCCACGTTTCCTCTGAAGCACACTGGCGAGGGACCTACACCCTCTCCTGCCTGCTCTTGTCACTGAGGTGTAAGCAGCGGCTGTGTTTGCCTGCCCCTCCCCACTGGGTCAGCTAAACTAAAGGGGCCTTCACCTGGTTAGTGCTTGCTAGGTGCAGGGAATAGATTTGGGATGGCTCATTAGGTCACGGCCAGGGGCGTGGCCCAGTCCAAGCAAATCCCATGAATTTGCTCTGGGGAGGGAGCAACCAACTGAAGTCACTGTCACTCCCAGTTCAGGCTCCTCCTGCCCGATTCCAACTTGTTGCCCATTTGGTCACACCCTTCCTGTGTGTGGGGGGTCTCATTCCCAGCACTGACCGTGGATTAATGAAGGTCTGTTTGCTGGCTCAGCTCTCCGGTGGGTTCACCAACCCCTGACTTCAGCACTGCTGTGCTTCTTGTGAGTGGAGGCGTGAATGAGTTTGGGTGGCTCTGCTGGCTGGCGCAGATTCAAGCTGGCGCAAATTCAGGCTGGCACAAACTTGGCAGGTGTCCGCTAAGACACTGTGTCCCATAATTTTTAGCTGTTCCAGTTGTAGTCCCAATGTATTTGATGAGCTTTTTTAACACTTTAATTTCTTCTTGTGTCAAGAGGATCCATCTCCCTCTGTCTGGGTCTCTCCAGGATGTTTTATTCTGGCATATGAGTTGTTTCTCCCGGGAGGCTTTGTATTTTGTTGCTCACTGGTTGGCCATTTTGACTTCTCTCCAAGACCCTGTCTGGCAAGTGGGTGCCCATAAAACCAGGGGAGTTGAGCAGGAATACAGTGCAGGACAGGGACATCCCGGGTGCTCCCCAGACTGGCCCTCTATAGGAACAAAGTTGTTAATAGGAACCTCCAGAAGCTTATTCTTGAATGCCCATTTTTATTCTGTTCATTTATACATCTATTTTCATGTCAGAAACACATTGTGTTACTATAGCTTTGTCGTAAGTTTGAAATCAGAAAATGTGAGTTGTCCAGATTTGTTTTTTATTTTTCATGATGGTTTTGAATATTGTGTGTTTCTCAAATTTTGATACTAATTTTACCCTTAGTTTGTATTGCTATGCAGATGTTAACTGGAGCTTGATATGGATTGTGTTTCATCTGTAGGTCATTTTGAAAAACAGTTCTATTTTAACAATATTGTTATTGTTCTGATCCATCAATACAGGATGTCTTTCTATTTATTTGGGTCTCCAGTTTCTTTTCTTTCTTTGTCCCCCCTCCCCGCTTTGGCCATTTGATGGTGTTGGGGATTGAACTCATGGTCTCATGCATGGTAAGCACACCCTATACCACTGAGCTATACCGCCAACCCCTGAGCCTCTAGTTTCTTTCATTATGTTTTATAGTTTTTAGAATATAAATCTTAAACTCCTTTGTTAATTCATTTATAAGTGTTTAACACTTCTTTTCTGAGACAAGGTCTCACTGTGTAGTCCAGGCTGGACTTGAACTTGCAATGATCCTCCTGCCTCCAACTCCTAAGTCATTCACCGCCACACCCAGCTGTTTAATGCTTTCTTTTTCTACTGGGAATTGAACTCAGGATCTTATGCTTGCCAGGCAGGCACTGTGCCATTGAGCTATATATTTAGTGCTTTTTGATGTTACTGTAACATCAAATTTTTTTTCTTGCACCGGGGATTAAACTCATGACCTCACATTTGCCAAGCAGGCACTTATGCTGCTGAGCTAAACCCCTGGCCCTGTAACATCAAAATTTGAATTTCACTTTTGGATTGTCCCTTACAAGTATGTAGAAATATAGTTGATTTATGTATATTGATCTTATATTCTATAATTTTATGGAATTGTATTTGTTTTTGGTGCATTTCTTAGGGTATTCCATTTACAAGATGAGTCATCTGAAAATATAGTTTACTTCTTTATTTCAAACCTGGGTGCCTTTTATTTCACTTTTCTTGGCTTTATTTCCCTGGTCAGAGGCTTTAGTATTATTGAATAGAAGCAATGTGACTAGACATCCTTGTTTTGTACCTTTTGTTTGTGTGATGTCATTTAGTTTTTCCATTAGTGCTGCAGACCAAACCCAAGACCTTGCACAAGCATGCTAAGCAAACACTCTATCACTGAACTGTTCCCCCAGCTCCTTACCACTAAATATGTTAGTTGTGCTTTTTTGTGTAGATTCTCTGTATTAGGTTTAGCAAGTTATCTTCTATTTCTGCTTTGTTAAACATTTCTCTGATTTAGGGTGTTGAATTTTGTCAAGTGCTTTTATTTTTGCATTAACTGAGAAGACCATATGGTTTTTTGTGCTGTTTTTTTTTTTTTTCTTCCAGCACCTGGGATGGAACTCACAACCTCATGTTTACCAGGGTGGAACCTTAACCAACTGAGCTAAAGCCCAAAGCACAAGACCATATGGTTTTAAAAAACATTATTCCATTGATATGGTATATTATGTTAGTTAACTTTTTAAATGAATTTTAAAACAACTTTGTATTATTGGGGTAAATATTACTTGGTCATGGTATATTATACTTTTTAAAAAAATTCATTTTACTTCCAGTATAAGAAGAGAAAAGAAGAGGAAGAGTAAGAAAAAGATGAGGAAGAAAAAGAAAAAGAAGGAAAGAGAAAGACAGACAGATAGACAGACAGACAGACAGACAGAAAACTACAACAAAATTTCAAAACATGTCATTCAGGGGGCAACAATGGTACATACATTGTGCATCATCATCCCCAAATCATTTATCCAGAGCACATTCAATAGTCTGAACAATACCAGCACAAATCTTTCTTTTCAGTGGACTCAAAGAAATCAGTAGTATAGCTATCTTGACTATTTTTTATATACATATACATACACATACACATATACATATGTTTTTTCTTTCAGCTTCTCACGCTAATGAAACTAATGAAATAATGTGTGACTTATTTATTTCACTAATGAATATGTTCTCAAGTTATATCTATTTACCTATAAAACTTCCAGTTTATCCTTCTTTATGGTCAAGTAGTACTCCATTGCATAAAAATAACACATCTTTTTTATCCATTCCTCAGTCAATGAGCATTTAGGTTGTTTCCAAGATCTGGCTATTACAAACTGTGCTGCTATAAACATAGGTGCACATACATCACTGTGGTATGATGTTTTTAATTCTTTGGGAAGATAACCAGAAGAGAAATAGTTGGGTTGGATGGGACCTTTAGTTCTAGTTTTTTGAGGAGTCTTCATACTGATTTCCACAGTGGTTGCACCAGTCTGCATTCCCAGCAACAGTGGAGAAGGGTTCCTCTTTCCCCACAGCCCCTCTAGCATTTGTTATTGTTTGATTTCTTTTTTTTTATTTAAAGAAAAAAAATGAAACAAAGAGGGTAGAAATGATACATAATTTCAAAAAACCAGTAAGAAATCATTAGTTGATAATTACATATTTTCCTCTTAGAAGTAGTTATTCAAGTTACAAAAGTAAAGCATACAAAATGGACATTTAAACAGTGAGACTGTGATCAATTCTGTTCATCTATCCAACAAAAACTTAGTAATATAGTTATCAATCTTACACACTGAAACATACATGCAGTTATATCCTTTAGAATACTTTATTTTCCTCTCTTTTTTTACAATAACTATAATCAATTCTCATAAACTGTTTGGAAGTTCTACATATGTATAAGCCTCTGCATGTATACCAATCTTTTCTGTATTAGAAGGAAAAACAAATCAAAACAAGTCAACAAAACAAATTCCTAGAAAAACATGAAATGAAAAAGACATATAAAACCACAATACTAGGTGATCTATGGTAGTTACTATGATTTCTCTTGTTATTTTCAGTAATATTGTCTATATCATCAGGCATAGTATAATTAAACATAGCAGTACATAGCACTATTCATAAAAACCAAACGTTGGAGACATTATAGGACTTCAGGGCAGTTAATAATCAAACCAGAATGGGTATCCTATTGAATCTTGTCATCTTCAGAGTAGTTGCCTCTACTCTCAGACTTGATACTATCAAGCATACAGATTCAAATAAAATCAGTCAAGACAAAACAGCAATATAGCCAATCTTCTCTGCCTCACCTCTGCTATGCTATTTTTCTGTCATTGTTGTTTACTTTTATCCTTCATTCCACTGTCTGCCCCTTTCATTGAGGCCTTTCTGCCATTGTTCCTGGTATCCTGGTGATTTCCTTCTCTCTCTCTAGAATGTCCTTCAGTATTCTTTGCAGGGTTGGATTGGTGGTCACGAACTCCCCCAGTTCCTCTTTGTCATGGAAGTATCTTGTCTCTTCATTAATTTTGAGAGACAGTTTTGCAGGTACATCAATCTGGGTTGGAGGCTATTTTCTTTTAGGGATTGGAATATTTCGCTCCAAGCTCTTCTTGATTTGATAGTTTGCATTGAGAAGTTCGCTGTGATTTTGATGAGTTTTCCTTTATAGTTAATCTGTTTCTTTTCTCTGACCACTTTTAATAATCTGTTCTTGTGATGGATTTCTGGGATCCTGATTATCATATGTCTGGGTATAGATCTTTTTTGGTTGTAGCTGGCTGGAGTTCTGTATGCCTCATATATCTGAACATCACTTCCATTTCCTATGCTTGGGAAGTTTTCCTTAATTATTTCTATGAATAGCCTTTTTTATTTCATTTGTATTTGTCTCTGCTTCTTTGTTCACATTTTTTATTCTTAAGGTATAAATCCTCTTGCCGTCTTCTAGCCTTTGTATCATTACTTCCTGGTTCCTTATTTTTAAGAGATCCTTCCTTAGATAGATTGCAAATCTATCTTCAAGTTTTGAAAGTCTGTCTTTAGTTTCTGTCAAGAAAATTTCCCAGCTTTCAATGGAGTTTTTAATTTCCTGATATTCTCTTTGGATCTGTTTCATGTATTCTAGATTTTGTTTATATTCTTCATCAAAGGCTTCTCTCCTTTCTCTGGGTTCCTCCACTCTTCCATTTGTGTCTTCTTGAGGAGTTCCTAGCATTTCTTTTATTAATCTTCTTATATCTTGCTTCACCTGAGTTAGAATTTCAGATTTAAATTTGTTGATGAGGTCACAGAAGTATTTCTTTATTTCCAATGAGGCCATGTCTGATATTGCATGTTTGCTGCCCTTGATCTCCTCTGTATTTACCTCTCCTGGAATTATTTTCCCTGGGTCAACAGTTGGAGGTTTTTTGCTGTTTCTCTGTCTTGTCATGTTTCTGGTTTCTTTCAGACAGGTGAATGGTGGAGGTCTCAGGACCTTTTCATATTGCTTACAGTTTTTCTGAAGCATACTGGCTAGGAGATTGCTGCCCTCTCCAGTTTGCTGTTGATCTGTGAGGTGCACACAGGGGTGATATGGGCCAGCCCCTCCCCTCTAAGCCAGTCAGTCACTGAGTGTCTTCAGCACGTTAGTGTGTGCCCTGTAGATGTCACAAGTTAGGGACAGTCTCATCCCTGGCTATTGGGTCCCGACCAGGGGCATGGCCCAGCCCAAGTAGATCACACCAATCCACTTGGGCCAGGAGCTACTGACTGATGCCACTTCAGTTGTCAATTCAAGCCTGTCCTGCCCAACTCCAATATGTCATCTAGCCGGTCATCGCACTCTGGGGAACCCAGTTCTCAGCACTCACCAAAGCCCATGCAGCTCGGTTCGCCAGTTCCACTCCCTGTTGCAGTGCCTCCTCCCGCCAAGGGTCTGGGGCTCACCAATCCCCACTCTCGTCAGGGCCGTGACCTCAGCTCGATCGTGAGTTGCCCGACTCTAACACATGCCCAATACAGCAATGAGAGCTGGGAGCTCCAGCCCTCTGTCCATGCTTCTTTTTTTTTTTTTTTTTTCTTTTTCCTCAGTTTCCTCCTGGGTCGTGAGAATTCCTCTCCTTTTGTTTGAGCTTCTCCATGGTGTTAAATTCTAGCATCTTAGTTGTTTTTCTCAGAGAGGCTCTCTATCGTGCTGCCTATCAATCCACTATCTTTTCTTCTCTCCTATTGCTTGATTTCTTGGTTACAGCTGTTCTTTCTGGGGTAAGGTGGAATCTCAGAGTTGTTTTAATTTGCATCTCTCGGAAGACTAGTGATGTTGGACATTTTTTCACATATTTTCTGTTTTTATTTCTTCATCTGAGAAGTGTATATTCATCTCAGATGCCCATTTTTGGATTGGGTCTTTAAGTCTGGAAGGACTGATTTTTTTTAAGTTCTTTTATGTTCTCAATAATAATCCTTTGTCTGAGGGATGTCTGGCAAACATTTTCTCTCATGTTGTGGATTGTATCCTCACTCTGTTGGTGGTTTTTCTTGCTATGCAAAACTTTTCAGTAGGGTGAGATTCCAGTTGTTGATTCTTTGTGATAGTTCCTGTACAATCAGGGTTTTGTTCATAAAGAGTTTGCTTACACCAATGCCTTCACAAGTTTTACCTACTCTATATTCCAGTAGATTTAATGTTTTTGTTTTAGCATTAAGATTTTTGATTCATTCTGATTTTAGCTTAGTGCATTGTGAAAGATATGGGTCCAGTTTTAACCTTCAGCATGTGTAGAGCCAGTTTTTCAGCACCATTTATAAAGAGGCTATCTTTCTTCCAGTGAATGTTTTTGGCACCTTTGTTAAAGATAAGGTGGCTTAGTGTGTCTGGAGTTGTATCTGCATCTTCTAATCTGTTCCATTGTTCTTTAAATCTGTTTTTTTTGGGGGGGCAGGACCACACTGTTTTTTATCACAATAGCTTTAGAGCATAATTTCAAGTCAGGGATTGTGATGCCCCCTGTATTGTTTTTGCTGCCCAGCACTGCCTTTGCTATTCTAGGTCTCTTCTGGTTCCAGATGAATTTTAGGATTGTTTTCTCTAATTTTGTGAAATATGCCATTAGAATTATGATTGGGATAACATTGAATCTGTACAACAGTTTGGAAATATGGTTATTTTCACTATATTGGTTCTTCCTCCTAAGAGCATGGAACATATCTCCATTTTCTAATACCTTCTTCAATCTCCTTTTTCTATGTACTATAGTTTTCAAGGTAGAGGCCTTTTACATCTTTTGTTAGATATATTCCTAGTTATTTCATTTTTTGGATGCTATTGTAAAAGGTATTGTTTCCCTGATTTATTTATCAGTGAATTTGTTATTCATGTACAGGTAGGCTATTGATTTTTGAGTGTTGACTTTGTAACCAGCTACATTACTGAATTTGCTTATTAAATCTAGAAGTCTTTTGGCGGAGTCTTTCGGGTCTTCTAAGTAGAGTGTCATGTTACCTGCAAATAATGATAATTTAACTTCTTCCTTTCCTGTCTTTATTCCTTTTATTTCTTTCTCTTGTCTAATTGTTCCACTGAAAGTCCAGGACTATGTTGAATAAGAGTGGAGACTGGACATCCTTGTCTTGTTCCCGATTTTAGAGTGAAAACTTTCAGCTTTTGTCCATATAGTATGATGCTGGCTGTTGGCTTGTTATAGATGGCTTTTATCAGATTGAGATAAAGACAATCTATTCCAATTTTTTTGTAGGGTTTTTTTTTATGATGAATGGGTGCTGGAGTTTGTCAAAAGCTTTTTCTGCATCTTTTGAGATGATCATATGATTTTTGTCTTTGTCTCTGTTACTATGGTGTATTACATTTATGGATTTACATATGTTGAACCATCCCTGCATTCCTGGGATGAATCCCACTTGATAATGGTGCATAATCTTCTTGATGATTTGCTGCACTCTGTTTGCCAGTATCTTATTGAGGATTTTTGCAACAGTCTTCATTAGAGAAATTGGCCTGTAATTCTCTTTTTAGGTTGGGTCCTTCTCTGGTTTTGGAATCAGGGTAACTGTTATGGATTAAAAACTGATGGTCAAATTAATGCCAAATGAATTAAATCGTCATGGTTCTGAGCATAGATGTTCCACCTGAGGAAAGTTGCCAGCATAAATAGAGACATGGAGGAGAAGAGAGGCATAGAAGCATTGAGGCATTGTGGGTTCTCCTACCTGTTGCTGTTTGAGCTGTTGGTTCTCCTGGAAAAGCTCTGGTCCTTACATTGAGCATTGCTTTCTGGCTCTGGAGGGGAAGATGTGTGCTGTTTAATCTCCAGGATGAATTCGTCACACTGGCTTCCTGGCATGTACTGGACTGTGCTTATCATCGCAGGAGCTCAGGATCTCCATATTGCTGAGGATGGCTGTGGTGCTTTCAGGACAGCCATGGTCTTTGTTTTGAGCATGACTTCTTGGCTGCAGCATAGAACCCTCAACCTATCATAACAGCTCCTTCACCCTGCTGACACAGACTTTCTAGCTTCCACCACTGGCCTTTGGGCCTTCCCAGCACTGATCCGTAAAAGACTGGCATGAGTTCTTTTTGTGGGCTCTAGACCTCCAGTTGGACTTGTGAGAGGCATTGTTATGAGCTCTGGATCTTCACCTGGACTCATGCAGGACATTGCTGTGGGATTCAGGCCCTTGGATGAATATTCTATATCTTTGGTGTTGTGGATAGATTTCCTGCAGTTTTTGTGTTAGCTCTGGGTGACCATCATAAAATCATATTATAAATTCCATGTTCTGATTTTAATTGTTCTCCACACAACCCCTGATTACAATACTAATGTTTGCTTTCAAGAATGAATTTGGAAATATTCCTTCCTGTTCAGTTTCATTAAAAAGTTTGAGAAATAGTGGTTGTAGGTCTTCTCTAAATTTCTTGTAGATTTCAGCAGTGAATCTATCAGGGCCTGGGTTTTTCTTTATCGATAGGTTTTTAATTACATCTTCAACTTCATTTATTGATATTGGAATTTATCTAGGATTTTTATATCTTCTTGATTCAGATTTGGTAATTCGTATGTATCTAGGAATCTGTCCATTTCTTCTGTATTGTCTGTTTTGTTAGAATACAAGTTTACAAAATAGATGATTTTCTGGATTTCTGCAAGATCTGTTTTGATTTCACCCTTTTCATTCCTAATTGCATGGATTTGGGTCTTTGCTTCTTTTTGATAAGGTTGGCTAATGGTTTGTCAATTTTATTTATTCTTTCTAAAAACCAACTCTTAGATTCATTGATCAATGTGTTAATTATTGCTCTGATGCTCCTCTCTTGTATGAGCTTTTGGCTTAGTCTGTTCTTCTTTTTCTAGAAGTTTGAGGTTCAAGATTAAGTTGTTTATATACACTTGCTCTGTTTTACTGATATGGGGATTTACTGCTGTAAATTTTCCTCTTAAGAGTGTTTTTGTTTTTGTTTTTGTTTTTTTGGTACCAGGGATTGAACTCATGACCTAGCACTTGCCAGGGAGATGCTTATGGCACTGAGCTAAATCCCCAACCCAAGAGTGCTTTCATTGTGTCACACAAGTTCTGAAATATTGTATTGTCATTATCATTCAACTGTAAAAACTGTTTATTTTCTTCTTTAATTTCATCTGTGACCCACTGGTTGATCAGTAGGGTGATATTTAATTTCCATGTACTTATGAAGTTCTTTTGGTTTCATTTGGCATGGATTTCCAATTTCATTGCACTGTGATCTGATAGTATGCATGGGATAATTTCAGTTCCTTTGCATTTACTTAAGCATATTCTATAAGCCAGAATATGGTCTATTTTGGAGAATGTCCTGTGTGCAGATGAGAAGAATGTGTATTCTGATATTGTGGGGTGGAACACTCTATAGACACCTATTAGGTCCCTTTGTTCAAAAGTTTGATTTAGTTCTAAAGTTCATTATTGATTTTTTTGTCTATTTGATCTATCTTTTTGTGACAGTGTGATATTGAGGTCTCTCATTACAATTGTATTGGGGCTTATTTGATTTTTTATGTCATTTAATAATTGTTTTTTTATATAGTTGGGTGCACTGGTATTTGTTGCACACATATTTATGATTGTTATCTTCTCTTCTTGGATTGTTCGCTTTATGAGGATGTAGTGACCTTCTTTATCTCTTTTAATCAGTCTTGGCTTGAAATTCACTTTGTCTGCAAATAGAATATCTACCCCTGCTTTTTTTTCTGGGTTCTTGTCATATGGAGTATGTTTTCCACCCTTTGACTTTCAGTCTATAAATTTCCTTTTGAATTAAATGTTTCTTGTATACAGCATATTGTTGGATCTTGCTTCTTGATCCATTCTGCCACTTTGTTTCTTTTAATCTGTACATTGAGACCATTTACTTTGATGTTATAACTGATATTTATTGACTTATCCTTGTCATGTTATTTTCACATTGTTGGTTATCTTTTTTCCCCCTCTGTTTAATTGCTTACCTGGCCTGGTGGATTCATTCTGTTGGGTTTGTGGAGTTGTAGTCCTTGTTAACTCTTTCTAGAATGTCCTTCAAATCATTTTGGAGTGCTGGTTTGGTGATTATAAATTTACTGGGATGTTCTTTGTCGTGGAAGTATCTTATTTCTCTATCAATTTTGAAAGAGTTTTACAGGATGCATCAATCTGTGTTGAAAGTTGTTTTCCTTTAGACTGTGGAGTACTTCACTCCAAGCTCCCCTTCACTAGAGAGTTTGTGCTGAGAAGTCAACTGTAATTCTGATGTGCTTTCATTTATAAGTGATTTGTTTCTTTTCTCTAACAGATTTTAGGATTCTGTTCTTGTGTTGAATTTCTGGAATCTTTGCTATGATATGCCTGGGTATATATATATTTTTTGATCATCTGTAATTGGAGTTCTATGTGCCTCATTTATCTGTATGCCAAATTCTTTTGCTCTACTGGGAACGTTTTCTGTCATGATGTTTGTGAACAATTTTTTAAACGTCATTTGTGGTATCTTCTGCTTTTTCATTGACTCCAATCAATCTTAAGTTATTCTTCTCCATCTCATGTAGAAGCTGTTAGATTGATTTCTCATAGTCCCTTGTTATTTTTGAGAAATCTTTCTTTTCCTGATTGCTAAGCCTGTCTTTATTATCTGAGATCCTGTCCTCACATTGGCCTAATCTGCTTTGAATACTTTCAGTGGAGTTTTAATTCTCCTGGATATCTGCTTAAATTTGCTTTATGGATTGCATTTCTTTCCTGTGCTGAGATTCTATAATTTTCTTAAACTTGTCTATTTTTTGTCAGTGTCTGCTCTAATGTCACCAAGCATGGTGTGTATTTTGGTAATCTCTCTAGTTATATGAGAGATTAATTCTGATTTCATTGTTTTCCAGAGTGTCATTCAATTGTTTTGTTGTTTTCACTTCAGAGAGACCTGGTGGGGGATTTTTGGTTTGTCCCACCTCATTGCCTACTGGATTTCCCTTTGGTGAACTGGATGTCTGAGCTGCATTTTGCTTAAGTGTCTTCTCGTTTTATTTTATCTCTCTTTTTTAGTTTAATTCCTGGGGTGATGCTAGTAAGTTGTTTCATTGGTAGTGTTTAGGTGATGATTACTTCTCTGAGGTATCTTCCAGGTGTAGCTGGTTTTTGGGTTTTGAGTCTGCTGGAAGATCTTACCTCTTCAGTTTGTTAATGAGAAGTTGTTGCTTGTTTGGCCTCATACCTGGCCTTTGGCACTGTGCTGCTGTATTTTCTGTGACCCTCAGTTAATCTCGGGCATGGATGATCAGGACCCATAACTGTGGATAACAATTATGTCAATTTTGGCTATAGTGGTACCAACAGGATCAAACATAGCCTAGAAAACAACAAGCTAAACTAACCCTTAATTTGTAGCATTTAACCATATGAACTAGATTTGTGATTATATAACAAAATGTAAAGCAAACCAGATAGTTATATATAATATATAAGTCCTTAATGTGTCAATTTTGCCCTTGGGGTTAAAATTTAAAATGGATTAAGGAGAAAATAGAGAAGTGGAAGAATAAGAAGAGATTATAAATAAGGATGGAAGACAAAGGGGGATCACAATAAATTGGAGAAATTGGTGCAGAAGACTGAATGGAAAGAGAGATGAAAGAGATAAAAGGAAGAACAGAACAGAACCACACCCGCACAGAGGTTAGGAACCACTTTCACACTCATATAAATAATGAAGGAGAAAGAGAAAAGAAAAACAAACAAAAACAACAACAACAACAAAAAAACAAAAGCAAAATCAAAAAGTCCATTTCCAGGATTCTTTCTGGTTTCACTAGTACACAGCACAGAGTCAGAAATCATGCCACTCAATCCCAGCAAGCCAGCAGTTGCTTTATGGTGGAGTAGCAGGTAATCTCAGCAGGCCTGCCCTGAGACCAGACTCATTGGCTTCACTACAATCCAAGCGATTTCCACAACTCTTGTACCCAGCAGGGAGCTGCTAGAGGAAGCCAGCAGCAGTTCTGGGTTTTGTGCTTATCTGAATGGTCTCCAAATTACTCTCTCCCTGTGGGAAGAATAAATCCCCTGCACTCACTGCCAGCCAGTACAGTCCTCTACATTCAGCTGCTCCCCTCCACTGCCGTCTCTCTGCAGAGACCTCTGGGGTCACCAGTTGTGACTGTGAGTACCCAGTTTCCAACAGTTCCTCTCATGCAGTGAGTTCCATCTTAGGGCAAGGGTGCCTTCTTCTTCGTTGAAGTTTTTCTTTTTACTCTCGCTGTGAGCTTCAGATTCTTCCTAGGTCCAGGAAACCCACTTCCTTCCTTCCTTCTCTTCCTCACGGTGCAATATTCCAGGGTCTGGACAGTAACTCTCAGAGAAGCTCTTTCCCTGCTGCTTACTACTCTTCCATCTTCTTGGAAATTCTGTACTTTCTATATGCTGCTGGATGCATACTGTTAGTATTTTTTTGAAAGCATTTGCACTTATGTTTATGAGATATATGGGTCTGTAGTTTTCTTGTGATGTCTGATTTTGATATCAATACTGGCTTCATAGAATGAGTTGAGAAATAATCCTTAAGATTTCTGGTTTTTGAAATGTTTGTGAAACTTTGGTATTCTTTTAAAAATATTTGGTGAAACTCACCCATGAGAACTTCTGGGTGTGGATTTTTCTTAGTAGGTAGTTTTTTGATTACCAAGACAAGCTCTTACCGTTGTTTAGGGCTAGCCTGGTTTTCTGTTATTTGAGTGAGATTCAGTAATTTGTATCTTTCTAGGAATTTGTCTGTTTAACCTAGATTACCTAATTTGTTGGCATATAGTTGATAGTATTCTTTTTAAATTCTTTTTATTTTTGTAAGGTAAGTAGTAATGTTTCTTCTTTTACTCCTGATTTTAACAATTTGAGTCTTAAGTCTTTTGTAGTTAGTGGCTGTAGCTAAGTTTGTCAGTTTTGTTTAACCTTTCAAAGAACCGACTTCCTTTTAATTTCCTGTTTTTCTCACTATCCCCTTTAATCTTTATTACTTCCCCTCTACTTGCTTGGAGCTTAGTTTGTTCCTTTTATTGAGTATTGAGATTTTTTTATGTATTCTTGATATAAGCACCTTAGTGAATATATGATTTGCAACCATTTCTTTCCTATATATAGCTTGTCTTTTTATTCCCTTAATAGTATTTTTCACAGAGCAAACATTTTAAAGTTTGTTAAGTTCAATTTATAATTTTAAATGGGTGGGGTTTTTGATATTACATCTAAGAATATTTTGCCTAATCCACCATCACAAAAACTTTCTCCTGTCTTTTTTTCTAAAATTTTATAACTGCATTTTACTTTTAGAGCTACAACCATTTTAGTTAATTTTTGTATAAGACATGCAGTTTATTTTATTTTTTTTTTTATTTAAAGAGAGGGGAAAAAAGTAAAACAGAAAAAAGGGTAGAAACAATACAGAATTTCAAAAAAAAATGAGCAGTAAGAAATCACTAGTTGATACATTACATATTGTCTTCTTGGATGTAGTTGTTCAAGTTACAAAATTAAAGCATACAAAGTGGACATTCAAACTGCAAACAGTTCTGTTCACCAATTCAACAAAAACTTAGCAACATGGTTATCAATCCTATGCACTTAAATATACATGCAGTTATATCCTTTAGAGCACTTTCTTTTCCTCCTTTTGCTTTTTAAGTCCATTATCTGTTTAATTATAACATGTTTCAGGTTGCTCAGTACCTTACTGATCTGTTTTGTTGTTGTTATTTACTTTTTAAAAATTTTCCTTATTTATTATTATTTTATTTTGAAGGTAGTAAAATACAGCAGAATAAGACAGGACAAAGCCAAATGAGGTAGTGCAGTGAAATTGGTAGAGAACCTCACAGCAGGTTATCAGGATAATAGCAATAGGTACAATAGTATGTCTGATTTTCTTCACAATAGTTGTTCCTTCAATCAGGTAGAGCAATATCGAAGGAAATACTGAAATTATAAAAAAGAATATCGAATAGAGCAATACCATTGATCAGAACAGAGCAAAACAGAGATAAAAAATATTTGCCTTCAAAGAGATGGCAGAAGAAAATCCCCCTTATTTGCTGTATTGCATATAGTCAAACTCACAAGATATGCTCAGATCTCTGGCTCTTACTTGCTAGCTAGGGGTGTGTGTGTGTGTGTGTGTGTGTGTGAGAGAGAGAGAGAGATGGATTCTTAGCCCATGGACCAGTAGGCTCACAATCGCCCACAAAGAGTGGCTTGCTGGCTGCCTCTTTTCCCAGTGCCCCAAGTTCCAACATGGGGCAAATTTCAGGAAACGCTGAAGGAGACATGAAGTTTAGGGTTATGTTCTTTTCCTTTTATCTGAATAAACAATTGTTCCAACAGTATTTGTTGAAAATACTCTTTCTCCTGCTTTATTTTCATCTTTGTCAAAAGATCCATGTTTGTGTGTATCTAATTCTGAACTCTATTTTATTGCATCACTGTATCTATTCCTTTGCTAATGCCACATTATTCTGATTACTTTAAATTTATAGTAAATGTTAAGTTGGATTTACCAACTTTTTATTTTAATAATTATTTTAACTATTCTTGTTCCTTTGGCTTTCTATATACTGCTTATAATGTGCTTTGTCTATATCTACAAGAACTATTGCTCAGATTTTGATTGGAATTGATCTATAGATCAATGCAGGAGGAATTGAAATTCTAATTGAGTATCCCAACCCATAAATATATCTTTCTTTCCATTTAGGCCTTCTGGCATTAACTTTGTCTTTGCTTTGTAGTTTAAGCATATCAATATAAATGTTGTAGTGACTTTACACTTATTTTCTTTTCAGAGAATCATCACAAGTGCTATTTAAAAGCTTTGGTTTCTAATTTTGTTATTGCTATTAAGTAGACATATATTTTATATTTGTATGTTAATATTTGTATCACACAACCTTGTTAAACTTACTTATTGCTTATAAGAGTTTTCTTTTTTAAAAAAATAATATTATTTCTACATTTCTATGGATTATATACATGGATAATCATATCATCTGTACATACAGACAGTTTTTTATTTTAAAAAGAAACACAGAAAAAAAGGATAGAAAAAATGATACAGAATTTCAAAAAAAGTAGGAAATTAACATTAGTTAATAATACATATTGTTAGCTTAGAACTGGTTGTTTAGGTTACAAGATCTAGGCACAAAAAATGATCAAACAATCAAACAGTGACAGCACAAGTTATTCTTTTCAGTGAACTAACACAGATTGGCAGTACAGTTATCTATCTTGCATACATATACACACATAGTTATATGTGTATACCTACATACATATAACCTTTTCCTTTCTTCCTTTTCTCCTTTCCTTATCTTAGTCATTCTTTCCTCTTGAGCACTTTCTTTCCCTTTTATTATTACAGTATGTATTGTACATTTTTGATCTTATTACTCTTTCAGTTTTTTGTTTTTTATACTAAGGAAACAATGTGCTATTTATAAATGTGAGTTTGATTTATTTCACTTATTAGTATGGTCTCAAGTTGCCTCCATTTACCTATAAAAGCCTCAAGATCATCATTTTTAAAACAGAGTAATATTCCATTGTATAAAAATACCACATCTTTTTTATTCATTCTGCAGTTGATGGGCATTTGGGTTGTTTCCAAAACCTAGCTATTACAAATTGTCCTGCTATAAACATGGTAGGACATATATTGCTGTGACATGTCATTCTTAATTTTTCTGGGGAAATACCCAGAAGAGGAATAGTTGGATTGAATGAGACTTCCATTACTAGATTTTTGAGAAACATCCACACTGATTTCCACAATGGTTGCACCAGTCTACACTCCCACCAACAGTGGAGAAGTGTTCCTTTTTCCCCACAGCCCCACCAACATTTGTTATCAGTTGATTTCTTGATCCTGGCCACTCTTTCTGGAATGAGATGGAATGTTAGTGTTGTTTTAATTTGCTTTTATCTAATGGCCAGTGATGTTAAACATGTCTTCATGTATTTATTTGCCATTTGTGTATCTTCATCTGAGAAGTGTATGTTCATCTTAGATGCCCATTTTTGATTGGGTTTTTGAATAGAGGGGCCTGATGTTTTTCAGTTTTTTATATGTTCTATATATAAGTCCTTTGTCTGAGGGACAGCTGGCCAAAATTCTTTCCCATTGTGTGAGTTTCTTTTCACTCAGTGAAAAACTTTTTAATAAGAAGAGATCTCAGTTGTTGATTCTTTGAAGTACTTCTCGTGTGGTTTGCATTTTGTTCATGAACTCTTTGCATACACCTATGTCTTCAAGATTTCTACCTACTTTGTCCTCCAGCAAATTTAGTGTTTCTGTTTTAATATTTAGATCTTTGATTCATTTTGACTTTAGTTTAGTGCACAGTGATAGACATGGGTGTAGTTTCAGTCTTCAGGATGTGGAAAGCCAATTTTTCCAGCACCATTTATTAAAGAGGTTATCTTTCTTCCAGTGAACATGGTTAGCCCCTTTGTCAAAGATAAGGTGGATGAATGTCTTTGTAGTTGTGTCTGCATCTTCTAATTTGTTCCATTGATCCTTTGTTGCCAGTACCATGCTGATTTTATCACTGTGGCTTTGTAGTATAATTTCAAGTATAGGATTGTGATATCTCCTGCCTTGCCTTTGTTGCCCAGGATTCTCTTTGCTATTCTAGGTCTCTTCTGTTTCCAAATGAATTTTAAGAATGTTTTCTCTAGATCTGTAAGATAAGTTAATGGTATTTTGATTGGGATTGTATTAAATCTATATAACAGTTTTGGGAGTATGGCCATTTTCACAATGTTGGTTCTTCCTAACCAAAAGCAAGGGATGTCTTTCCATTTTCTGACATCCTCTTGAATTTCCTTTTTAAGAGTAGTGTAGTTTTCAACATATTGCCCTTTTACCTCCTTTGTTAGGTTGATTCCTAAGTATTTCATTGTTTTGGATGCTATTGTGAAAGGTGTTATTTCCATAATTTCTCTCTCAGTGAGTTTGTGTACAGGAATGCTATTGATTTTTGAGTGTTGACTTTGTATCCAGCTATACTGCTGAATTTGCTTATTAATGCTAGTAGTCTTTTGATGGAGTTTTTGGGGTCTTCTATGCAGAGTGTTATGCCATTAGTACATACAGATAGTTTTACTGTTATTACAATGTTGAGTAGAAGTGATGAGAGTACAGATCTTTCTTTGTCCCAATCTTAGGGGGCAAATACTGTATTTAGTTTTTTTACTAATAAACATGGTAGTCATTTTGGGTCTGGCACTCTGGGTTTCAGGCTGCCTTTACGACTATGATTAGAGATTTTGAAGAAATAAACACCAAGAAAATGCATCACTAAATTAGTGATTCTTCAAATTTTGATATGCTTTCCCAATCCTGCTGTTATTTACTTTTCAAGGTGCTCTTTCTAGGGCTATTGTTGTGGCATTCAATGTGAAGCCCAGGGTGGAAGGTACTCACTCCATTTTAACTGGACCCAGAACCAGTTATCTACTGTAAATCCTTCCTTCCTTCCTTTCTCTCTCTTTCTCATCTCCCTCCTTTTTTTTTTTTGCAGTACTGGGAACTGAACCCAAGGCCCTGTGCAAGCTAAGCAAGCACTCTACCCACTGAGCTTCTCCTCCAGCCCTTTTTATTTTTATATAGAGGCAAAATCTTGCAAAGGTGCCCAGGCTAGACCCTAATTTGCATTCTTGCCTCAGCCTCCTGGGCTCTAGGACTATAGTCATCTACTATCACATCTGAACTAATCACTTATCTTTCATAAACATTGTATTTTACTTAGGAGTTAATTCAGAGGAATCCCAGTTAAAGAGTTGTTCTCTAAAATATGTAGACTCAGTATAATGAAACATGCATTTATGTCAAGAATTTGTAGAATTACTGCAACTTTCTTAGAATGCAGATCATCACTTCAGCTTCTGTGATCCTACACATTCCTCTGTCTAAACAGCAGATATGAAATAAATGACAATAGCACAGTGAACTAAATATATGAGATCAGGAACTGAGTTACTGAATTCTCTCACTCTGTGACTTCTTGGAGATTTTTTGCTTAAAATTTAAAGCAGTAAAACTAAGGGTGAAAAAAGTGAATTTTTTTAAAAAAAGTGTGAATTCTGAGCTGCCATAGTTTTATTTAGGAAGCATGATGTAGTTCAAATAAAAATTAAATATATGAATCCTAAATCCTTACTTATGTATTGCTCAGTTGTTCTCTGAACCTTTATTGATTTCACATGTTTGGGAGTGATTTTATTTTATTTTTTATTTTTTAATTTTTTTTTATTTTTGAGACAGGGTCTTGCTATGCAGTTCAGGCTGGTCTTGGGCTCACTTTGTAGCCCAGGCTGGTCTCAAACTGGCAACAATCCTCCTACCTCAGCCTCCTGAGTGCTGGAATTACAGGTATGAACCACCACACCCGGCTTTGGAGTGTTTTTTAATGCATGAAAAGATTTTTCAAACTTTGTAAAAAATTATATATTCTTTTCAATTTCACCTTATATATGTCTTTAAAATACCATTGGATTTCAGTGTGTAATTAAATGGTAGAACCCATGTCTATCTAGCATGACTGTGGTCTTGGGCTTAATCTAGGGGGGAAAAAGCCACAGAATATAGATGTATCAGTGAAACAGACTATCCCAGGTAAATTAAGCTGTGTGGACAGTAGGAAAAAAATTCAAATGGTTAATATTAACTTTTGAAATACTGTCTGAAATTGGCATGGACATAAGAATCTCCACTCATAATTTTCTCTATTCCTTCACATGATTTGTTTTCAGAATTATCTTTCATCATTTGGTATGAGATTTTAGATGAGGTTAATAAAAAAAATTTGCCAAAAGCCAGAATCAGTTTTGAACAATGTACAGTGAAACTCATGCTAGAAGACCAGCACATTAAAATTGTGGGAAAGCCAACAATTATGCAGCACGCAATGAAAGAAACAACACTTACCAGGAAAAATGAATCACATTTTAAAGGAGAAAGCCAGGATAAATGGCAAATGTTAACCTGAATAAATTAAAAAACACCATTTGAATGCTTTGATAATTCTACCGAGAACTGTATACCCATTTAAAGCAATGACAAGTAATGTCAATATTTATTTTCAGCCATCTTATTTTATATGATTTCACAGAATAAAAATAGACATTTTTATCAAACATAATATAATTTTGTGCTGAATTTTGTAGTACTCTATTGGAAATAGTTGATGCTGCAAACAAAACCCACTCAACTTTATCCCCCCCAAAATAATGTGTATATTATCATTTCTGTAATTTATTATGGAATAGCTTTTAAGAATTTGTACCAAACTATTTAAATATGAATTGCTTCATGTAAAAACTTTTAAAAATTAAAATTAGAAAGAAGACACAGTGCTGGGGTATGCTGTCCATTTACTATAAACGTAAAGTGGTGAATTCATTGACAGATTTGCAAAAGTTAAGTTTTTAAAACATAGCATTGTTATTATCCATTATTGAAAAAGATTTTTCTTGGGTAGGCTCTTCACTTTAAAAATATGTTGAAAGCCAGGCATGGGGGCACATTCCTGAATCCAGCTCTTGGGAGGCTGAGACAGGAGGATCACTCAGATTTCAAGGCCAGCCTGTGCTATAGAGACCTGTCTCAAAAACACAAACAAACAAACAAACAAACTGTCAATAAATTTAGAACACATTTCTTTTTTTTTCCATTTTGGTGTTGTAGCTCATCATTACTATTAATTTTAATGGTATCATTATATGAACAAAGTTCAACAAAAATTCACTGTTTCTATTCTTTTATTTTTCATTTTATTCATAATAATTACTGAAAGCACTTTTTCTTATAGAGAAATGTTAAAAATGTGATCCACTGCAGGAATGGAATATGCTTGATATGCTACTTGCTTATTGCAGGTCAAAAGTTTCAAATTACACTCGCAGGGATGAGTCCTCTACAAATGACTTTTGTAAATACACCAGCTCCCTTTGCCCTTTAGTGGAATAATGCTGAATACTGTGTTTTGTATCATTTCTCAGAGTTTCATGGTGGGGGTGAGGTCCAGCTGCCAATTGTGGTAGCTGGTTCAACATCAAGCCTGGCATTTGCTCTTTTCTTTCTTTACCATTATTTCTAGTATCTTGTCAACAGACTCAGATGCATGTATTAGAGTCTCCTTCTGGGGAAGCCAGTAATATTTAATCTAGAAGAGATCCTAACTTGAAAAAATACAGTGATTTACTAAGAACAAACAAACACAACAAAATGGAACCTATTGTCTATTAGCATGACCCATTTTAGGGTTTCTCTGCTTTCTTCATGGTGTCATTAACTTTTTTCCTCTATTCTCAGTATTTATGGCGAGCTGAAGGTAAGATTCAAAATGTGGTTTAATGGCACAGTGAATTTTTCACCTTATAACCACTAAGTGATCTGTGAATTGACAACCTGATACCTTGTAAATATTTAGATCCTTATTACAGTAGAGAAATAGTGAGAATATACTTAATGTTACTGAGCTATACGCTTAAAATAGTTAAAAATGCTAGATTTTATGTTAGGAATATTTTGCCACAATAAAATTAAAAAATATATTAATAAAGAGTTTACTGTGTTCTAAGCATTGTTCTAACTACTTTACATAATTTTTTTTTTTGGTACCAGGGATCAAACTCATGACCTTGTACTTGCCAGGCAGGTGCTTAAGCCACTGAGCTAAATCCCTGGTCCCTTTACATAATTTAAACATACTTGCTGTATAAGTAAACATAAGTGTTTAGTGCACTTTGCATAAAGCCTAGCACATTAAAGGTACTTGGTAAATGGTAGCTAATAATAATAGTAACAACATTTTTTTTGTGTGCTGAGAATCAAACCCAGAGCTTTGTCTGTGCTAGACAAGCACTCTATCTCTGAGTTGTACCTCTCACCCAATAGTAACATTTAAATAAGAATTAATACTAATTCTTAGACTCTTCCAAAAAACAGGCGCACTTCTAAACTTATCGTATTAGGCTGGTATCACTCTGATATCTAAATCCAACAAAGATCCTAAGAAAAGAAAACCACAGGCTAAAAGCCCTGATGAACATAGACATAAAATTCTCAATAAAATACTAATAAGTTTTATTTAACGGTACATGACAGGAGTATGACACCATGATGAAATGGGATTTATGTCAGGGACCCAAGGATGGTTCAACATACACAAATCAATCAGTGTGGTACATCATATTAACAAAATGAAGGAAAAAAACCACATAATCATTGCCTTAGTCTATCTGTGCTACTATAACAAAATACTTGAGGCTGGATAATTTATTAAAAAAGAACTTATTTCCTCACTGTTTTAGAGGCTGGAAAGTTCAAGATTAAGACACCAGTGAATTTGGCATCTAGTGAGTACCATGTCTCTCTGCTTCTGAGGTGGCTCCTTATCATTGATTTCTCTGGACAAGATTACAGTTCAGTCTCAAATGGCAGAAGGTGGAAACACAAAAGGAGCCTGAAATAGTTTCCTCTAGCCTTCCTGCAGAACACCAGTGAGTTCGTGGCTTAATCACTTCCCCAAAGACCCTGCCTCTTAATACTATCACAAGTGGTATTAGGTTTCCACAGGTGAATCTGGGGAGACATTTAGATGATAGTGATTATCCAGTAGACACAAAAAAGCCTCTGGCAGTGTGAGATCCATTCATGATTAAATTCTGCAATAAAACAGGCACAAAAGGAAACCAATATGATACAGACCATATGCATTTGTTTGTTTGTTGAATTGCTTGGGATTGAATGTAGCACCCTGCACATGCTAGGCAGTGCTCTATCCCTGAACTGTACCCCATCCCCAAAGACTATATGTGAAAATTCCACATCTAACATTGTTGTCCTTGGGGAAAAACTGAAACCTTTCCCTCTAAAATCTGGTAGAAGGCAAGGAGACTGACTCTTACCTTATATTTATCTTATATTTATCACAGCACTGAAGCCTTAGCCAGAGAAATTGAGCAATGAAAAGATATAAAACTCATCCAAATCAGAAGAGGAGGAGGCAGATGATGTAGAAGTCATGGTCATATGTGTAGAAGTCCCTAAAGTCTCAGAAAAACCATTTTAGAACTAATAAACAAGTGCAGTAAGTTGCAGACTAAAAATCAACATTTGAGAATCTCTTGCATTTCTATATACAGCGATTTACTTACAATGACATTTGAGAAAGCAGAACCATTCACAGTAGCAACAAAAAGAAATTACTTACGAGCTGGGGGTTGTAGCTGAGTGAATCTACTCGCTTGCGTGAATCTGTGGATTGGAAGAATTAATACTTAAAATGTTGCAACTAACCAAAATGATTGACAGATTCAAAGCCATTATTACTAAAAAATGGCATTCTTTATAGAAATAGAAAATCCTAAAATCTATATGGAACCTCAAGAGCCCTAAATAGCCAATGTAACTTTGAGCAAGAAGAACAAAGCTAGAGACATCATGCTTCCTGATTTCAAAATATGTTACAAAACTATAGTAATCAAATAGTGTGGTACCGGAGCAAGAACAGTGTTCTAGATCAATGTAACAGAATAGGGAGCTCAGAAATAACTCCACATATCAACAGTCAGCCAATCTTTAACAAGTGTGTCAACATATGTTGGGATAAGTCTGGTCTCTTCAAAAAATGGTTTTCAAAAAATTGTCTATGTGCAGATAAAATTGGCTTATCTCATTTCACACATAAAAATAAACTAAAAACAGATAAAAGATTTAAATGCAAAACTATTAAACCATCAGAAGAAAATATAAGAAAAAAACATCTGGACAGTGGCCTGAGCACCAGTTTTTTGTTTGTTGGTTTGTTTTTTGTGCATGACATCAAAATCACAGCCAATACAGCCAACAAGACACAAGCAGGACTGCGTCAGACTAAACAGTTGTGCAAGCAAAGGAAACGATCAGCAGAGTGAAAAGAAAACCCATAGGATGGAAGAAAATATCTGCAAAACAAACATCTGACCAGGAGATAATATTCAAAATATCTAAGGAAAAAGCAATAATGAAGAGCAAGCAAGCAAACAAAACCTCAAATAACTCCTAAACATGGCCAACAGCCTGATAAAAAGTTGTCAAGAGACACAAATAGTCAGCAGATACATGAGAAGGTGCCCTGTATCACTAATCATTAGGGAAATGAGAATTAAAACCACCATCTGTTAGAGAGATTATTATCAAAAAGTCAAAAGATAACAAGTACCAGGACGGATGTGGAGAAAAGGACACATTTACACATTGTTAGTGGGAATGCAAATTGGCACAACTATTATGGGAAACAGTGTGGAGGTTCTTCAAATAATTAAAAAATAGGACGGCCATGTGTTTCAGCTCATCGTGTATATGTTCAAAGAAAATGAAAGCAGTATCTTGAAAACGTATTTGTACCCCATGTTCTCTGCAGCATTATTCACAATAGCCATGATATGGATAAATGTGCATCTGTGAATGAAGCCGGGAGAAGTGCTGCACACCTGTAATCCCAGCACTTGAGAGGCTGAGGCAGGATGATTGCCGTGAGTTCAGCCAGCCTGGGAAACACAGCGAGATACTGTCTCAAGAAGAATTTGTTTGCACTCTCACTGCTTGAGTGTCCACTTTGTGTGCTTTAATTTTGTAACTTGAATAACTATTTCTAAAAGAACAATATGTAATTTATCAACTAGTGATTTCTTACTGTTTATCTTCTTTTCTTGAAATTCTGTAATATTTCTACCTTTTTCCTGTTTTTTTTCTCTTTAAATAAAAAAACTACAAAAAGAAGAAGGAAAAAAAACTCAGAATGAATGGATAAAGTGTGATATACACATATATACACAATGGAATATTATTCAACCCTAAAAGGAAGGAAATTCTGCCATTTGCTCTAACATGGGTGAATCTGAGGGACATTGTGTTAAGTGAAATCAACCAGATACAGATTCACAGAGTGATCTCACATGTGGAATCTAAAAAAGTTGGATATATCAAAGTGAATATAAGGGTGATTTCCAGGAGAGGTGAGGGAAATGGAGAGACACTGGTCAAAGGGTACAAAGGTTCAGTTAGGGGGATGAAAAATTTCCAGAGATCTAATTTACAACATGATGTCTGAAGCTAAAAATACTATATTCCATATCTGAAACTTGCTATAAGTTAATCTTACATTTTTTTTTTTTTTTTTTTTACTATATGGACACACAAAATTGCAACTATGTTAGGCGATAGGTATGTCCATTAGCTTGGTAATTGCTTCACAGTGTCTACGTGTACCAAAACATCACGTTATACATTTCAAATATATACAAGTTTTGTTTATTAAGTATTCTTTAAAAAACTGGGAAACAAGACTTGACATTCCTCTTTCTCCAATATAAAATTAGCCTGGTGCGTGGTTATAGGGCTTTGGGGGAAGGGCCGGTAGGGTATGTTTGCTATGTCTCTGCAGGGTCTTTCCTCAGGGGAATCTTGGAGCTCCTTTGGTCGATGGCTTCTGGATCTGAGAACCGGTTCATTTCTCCAAATGGTTATGGATTATGATTTCCCATGGTGATGACCACTGAGCGTCAGTCTTTGGCTTTCCTGTTCTTGGTAGTTTTTGGTTTATAAGTCGACACTCTAGTTGCATCCATCTTTCTCACCTCCAGAAACACCATGATATGTCAACCATCACCACAGGTGCCTGGAGTCAGGATCTCCAGTTACCCTTGTGGTTCTCTTGTCCCCTCTACCTGTGATATATACTGGCCTCAGTAGCTCAGAATTCTATCTTACTATTGCCACCAGGCAGCTTAATTCCAATAGCCTGTCTTTACCATAAACTTGGCTGTCAAGGAAAAGCTGCCCCTGAGTTTCTCATATTTAGTGTTCTCTCCACTTAGCAGCGTGAGTGTCATGTGGTCCTCTTCTAAAACAGTGGCTGACTGGTGTGATACTATCAGTCCCATTCTAGCACGCTCCCAACATTGAATTCCTTCCATCACAGTCTGCCAGGGTACTTAGGACATTTCTACTAATCTAATTCCAAGGTTTAAGGAACCATTCTAATAATGTGTTGAGGTTGACTTCGAGCATCCTTGTCAGGAGGTCAAATTCTGAGTCACAGAAGCAGCCACACTAAGAAACGGTCTCCTAGCCAACCTTTTATTTCCCTTCACTGTGGCCCAAAACCCTCAAGACACACGCACATATAGACTCATCCAGGTCCTCCTGGCATGAATTCATTAATTAGCTCCTGCAGCTCTGATGGTGAATAAACCTGTTAGCTTTCACATAAGAGGCAGCACTAGTCATCAAACCATGCTGAGATGAAGCCACAGGTTTGGCCTGCATGTCACAGGCAGCAGGAGCAGAGTATGGCCAAGAGAAACAGGAAGGCACAGGAAGGCGTCTGCGGAGGGGGAAGAGATGTGGGCAGGGAGAGGGGAAGAAGACACGGACCCCGGCATGGAGGAGCATGGGCAGGGCTGGAAGGAGGAAGAGTCAACACCGCTGTGGCAGATGGAGAGGTTTCCTTTCATTGCTTCTTTGGAACATTCATGAAGCTCCTCCAGAGTGGGTAAGAACTAGAGGTGAGCTGGGCCCTTTGCTTCTGAGACATGGCTGGGGCTTGAAGCTGGGGCAAAGGGTAAAGAGAGGAGAAAACAAAGTGGGCACATCCAGGTGGCATGAGGGAGAGGGGCTGAGGGGTGAAAGGGTGGCTGTGGGCAGGAGGCAGGACCCCACTTTTCAGAGGGGAATGGGGTGGGGAAGAGGGTGTTGGAGGATGCTGGCAACTGCTGAAGGGAAAGAAGGAAAGGTTGGTAGGAGATCATTTCTTTCGGGGTCACGGCTGGCTGTGAAGGAAGGTCTGGGGTCATCTGCTGACACTGTGGTGCAGCCAGAGCTGATGCAAGGACGCTCCAAATTCACTTTCCCTGGGAGAGTTCACCATCCGGTACACAAGGGACGAGGTCCCCAAATTACTGAGCATCCCTGTGGGGGACTGAATGCTGCACGCACCTAGAGGGTCTGACCCTCTCCATCTGAGGCACTGGAGCGCCAATCTGCTCTTTTCCTCCAGGAGCGAACTTCAGGACAGCACGTTCATCACAGGCACTAAGGTGACTGACTCCCTGCTGGGGCATCCTGTGAGCCAAGCTGGCCCTTTGTGCTCATCTCATCCCTTCACTGTGCCCTGTTGAGGAAGGAGGGATCGCCAACTCTGCAGAGGAGGATGCTGGAGCAGGGGCAGGGGAAGCTCCAATCCGCAGGGGCCCAGCTGCTGTGGGAGACCACTCTTGCAGGGCGGGGTGGGGGTAGGGGCGGGGGGGGGGGCGGGGGGGCTTCCCTGCTGCACCCCTGTGCTGCATCTCCTGGGGCCATCTGTTGCTCTCCTTATACAGAAGCTCGTCCCTGTAGTTATGTGTACCTGCAGGACCAAGATCTTGTCTCCTCCATCTCCTCTGAGCCCTGTCAAGGATGCTGAGCCCACCCAGCACTGGGGCTGTGCCACCCGCTGCCCAGTCTTGTCCTCCATTCCCAACCCTGAGCTGCCTGGGCGCCTATGGTGGCGCCAGCCCACAGCTGAGGCCTGGGGTCAGGCTGCAGAGCAGGCAAGCGAGGAAGCATATGGAGCCAGTTGGAGTAAACTGGCACTTTCTGTTCCACGCCGAGGCAGAAGACATGGTGAAAGGAAGCAATTCTGAATCCCGGCCCTGCGTTCCCCTAGTTCCAGAGCCGGGTGCTAAGTCACACATTCTTTCTGGGCCTCAGTTTCTCCGTGTGTAACATGGGGGGAGCACTTTTCAGCAGCACTGCACAAAGCTGGATCCCCAAGGGCCCCCTCTTCCGTGTGAGGATGTGACAACGATGTCACCACCCTCAGAGGCGAAGGGGGCGCTTGTGCGCTCAGCCCAGCCGGTGTTTCGGTGCCGACTGAGGCCCCAGCGCGTCAGGCAGCTTTGTCCTCGGTAACAGCGGCGAGGCGGGTCCAGAGAGAAGCGCAGTCATCCACGGGGGCAGCGGCGCCCTCCCGTGACTTCACAGCGGGCCGCGCACCTCCTCCCCTCCCCTTTCCGCCTCTGGGCTGAGCTCCTAGGCCTGTGTCACAAAGTGGGTGCAGCCTGTTCACACCCGAGGGCTTGTGAGCACGTCGGCAGCGTTTCCCTCGCTCCTCACCCTGTGTGGGTTTCTCCTCGGGCCTTGCTTTTTTCTGCTGATTTTTCTGTCCCCTCCCACCCTTTTCCCACTCGCTCCCGTAGCCTCGGGCTTTCTCCGCCTGTCCTCTGCTGCCCTCGCGTGGTCCTGTGTGGCACTGCAGCTTCCCTGGCTCCACCCCTGCTGCGGCCGCTGAGCAGCTGGGGATGCAGCTGGGAACCAGCGCGTGTGGATCCAGGTGTGGGTCGTCGGTGTGGGTTTGGCTCCAGACTTTGACTTGCATTGTGCTCTGTGTATATTTTGACCTTGTTCCTGGTGTGGAGGACAGCGGCCCGAGTGGGGCCTTGGTTCTGTGTTAACTCTGGGAGCTGCCCCTCTCCTTCCTGAAGGTAGCTCCCAAGAGAGCTTGGGCTGAGCTCACAAGCGCCCCCTTCGCCTCTAGAATTCGTGAAATTCGAACTGTAGAACCACAATGGCCTCTGCCAGCCCTGCGTGATTCGCCCTGCAGACCTCTCTCGTGCAGCCGAAGCTTGCGTTTTTAATACTCGCTGTCCTAATCCAGGGTTGAGAAGCGTCTCAGAAAAATTTATTCACCTTCGGGGCGCATTGCCAATGGAAGACAAAGCATTGAAACATCGTAGCTCCGAGCACTTTTCTTCCATCATCCTCTATTCAGAACTCAGTTCCCCTCCCACCAGCAACTTGGTTATTCTTGAATTACTTTTTATGGTTTCACGGTATTTAACTCTTTTCTGTGTTAGATTATTTTTAAATTGTACAAGCCATGCACAGTCAGTGTAGAAAGATTAAAAACCACAGCAAAATACTTCCAATTAATGAGGACAGGTTGAAGCTTTTTGTCATGAAACTATTAAAGGGACAGCAGATTTTAAATCCGCAAGGGCAAGAGCACAGTAGAGGAGTCCATAATAGCAGCGTTAATTTATTTCAGCTTTATTGAGGTACAATTGACAAGTAGTATGCATTTAAGTTTGCAATGTGATACTTCGATATATGTATACATCTATGGGAATGACTGCTGCAGTCAAGGTAATTAATGTATCTATCCCTTCATGCAGGTCCCCCTCCACCATTAAACTCAGGGCTTTGCTCTGGGCCACATCCTTAGTCCCTTTTTATGTTTTGAGATGGAGTCTCACTAAGCCACCAAGTTGGCCAGAGCAGTTTGTGATTCTCCCTCCTGAGCCTTCCAGAGCACTGGGATTATAGGTGGGTGCCACCATACTCAGATACAGCACCTGCTTGGTTGTTTAAATGTAGTGTGAATACTGAAAGTTTACCCTCTTAGTGAATTTGAAGCACAGAACACATCAGTACTGCACCAGGGCTTTGGAAACCAGAGTAGAAAGCGATGTGTAATTCATTTGCCATGGAAAGTGCAGCTCGCACCCCAGTGGGTCTATTCAGACAACTTATCTAAGTTGAGAACTTCAGGAAGGCAGATGCTTGTCTAAGCACATTATCCTGAAAACAAAGTGATAGACTCCTTGAATCTTTCCTTCTGCAGCCAGTATGTACCTCCTCTCAGTCTGGGCTGGAATCATAAATTGATTTAGTGAGGGCAAAACAGAGGGTCTCTGGCTTGGGAGTGGCTCAGTCCTGAGGTGAATTCTCACATCTTGAAAGTCCTGCACAACACCCTTTCTGGCCTCAATGGGCTCCCAGCACCTGCTGAGTAGGCAGACACCTCCAAATCCCTGCTGCAGTACTGATGCATCTATCGCACCCTGGGAGTTTGCTAAGAGAGTCAACCTCAAACATTTCCACCACATTATAAAATAAAGGTAGATGATACTGGGAGGTGAGAGTAGGTAAGTGAGGGCACATCAATGAAATGGCTTACTCAGTCCTCCAGGACCCCAGGGGGCCCACTGTCAACATGATGGACTCAAAGACTCATGACTTCAACTCAGCTTTTTAATTTTTTCCTTTCAAAAAGCTGTGGCTTGGGCGTGGGGTTGCAGCTGAGTGGCAGAGTATGGACTTAGCATGCATGAGGCCCTGAGTTTGATCCGCAGCAACGATCAGGGAATCTGTTGCTTAATTCCAGTTTAGAGAAAAATCACAAGAGTTCCTACCAATAGTTTCTCATTATCCTAAAATCTGGTTATAAAATTTGTATAAAAATAATTTAGTGTGTTTCTTTAAAACAGGGACGTGCCTTGAAACGTTGAAATCTGCATCGGTGCAGGGCTAGTATCTTATCTACAGATCTCATTCAGGCTTCTCTGGTGGTGCCGAGAATGTTCCATGGAGTTGAGCATTCCAGGCTACACGCTGCATTTCTGTGTCTCCTTAGTCCTAAGCTGAAGCACCTCCTCAGTCTTTCTTTGCCTTCATGATGCTGGCATTTCCAGATGTTTTGCAGAATACCCCTCAGTTTAGGTTTGTCTGATGTTTCCTACTGGCCAGACCTAGTTTCTATCCCATGGGCAAGAGCAGCACAGAAATGGTGCTTCATTCTTGGTGTGTCTCATCAGGAGCTACATGGTCCCTATTTCTGCTGTTACTGATAACTTTAATCACACATTTAAGGAAGTGTCTGCCAGATTTCTTCAATGTGAGGTTATTGTTTTTCACTTTATAATTAATAAGTATTAATCACTCTGTCATTTTAGTATCATTCATGGGTCTTGCTTGAAGCATTTGTTATCTAGATGTTACCTTGTGGTAACTGTTGATACCTTCTATGTATCTTGTGGTAACTATGTTTATCATTCCTTCTATAATAATGAATTTTTCCTTCCCATATATTAATTAAATTTACATCAGGGTGTTGTCATGGATTTTATTTATATATGTATATACTTGTATGCTCTATTTGTTCTAGATTTGTCTGTGAGGAACCCCTTCAGGCTGGTTCTTATGTCCTTTTGGTCACCTCCAGCATCCTTTGAGCCTCTTCTGTCTCAAAGAGAGATTCTGGGTTCATTACATGCCTTTTTTTTTTTTTGTCCCAGCCCAAGAATCAACTATTTCTTCAAAGAGCATTGTGTTCATTTTTTCATCACTGAGATATGAGACCCAACACCTGCAACTTAAAGAGGAGAGGTTTATATTGATTCACATTTTCAGCTCGTGGTTGCCTGGCTCCAAGGCAGAACCAATGAGCATATTTACTTGTGCTATTTTATGTTGATAGTGTTTAACTTTCTTTTTGATTTTAACAGGTACAAAGTTGAAAGTTTCAAGTTTCAGAGACTTCTGGCTTAGCCTTTGTAGCACTGCTGAAACTGCTATGAGTTTGGTGACTCCTAAGAGATGTATTAAATACAGTTTACATAAGAAGACACACATGAAACTTTTGGGAGCCAAGGTGAAATGCTATGTATCTAGATGCCATCCTAGAGCCTCATGTGCTCAAAAGTGGAGCTTTTAAAGGTGATTATTTCATGGGGGCAATATAGCTGAATTGCTGTTAGGAGGCAGGGTTTGGTTAGAAGAAGTGGATCCTGGGGATATGATCTGGAAGATGTGTTTTCCCCCTTGGCTCCTCTCTTCTCACTCTGCTTTCCAGCCTCCATGACATGAGCGGGTGTCTTCTGTCCAGGCCTTCCTACCATGCTGAAGGAAGGAATAAGGGGATAGAAACTGTCTTGGTTAATTTTCTTCCATTACTGAGATAAAATAAATACCTGACACTCAAAGTTAAGGGAGCAAAGGTTTATTTAGTTCACAGTTTGTAGAGGTTTCAGTCCATAATCGGCGGGCTCCAAGGCAGGGTTGCACATGGCAGAGAGAGAACAGTTCATGGTAGGAGAAGATAGCAAAAGCTACAAGAGAGAGTGAGACAAGCCTCTTTCTGTCCCTTATATTGTATCTAGTCTACATGAATTAGGGTGGTGCTAATCCAATCAGTGGACTGATCTAGAAATCACCCACCCTTAATCCCAGCATTGCACTATGAATCAATCACACACTCTAGATTCAGTCACCACTGAAAAAACTCTGACTGCATGACACCTAGACACAAACCATAACAGAAACCAAAAGGACCAACGGTCACAAATCAGGAGGGAGATCCTGTGTCTCCATGTTTATTCAGCAGAGCAAAGATGTGACCTCTTCTTGGTTACTGCAACTTACTGGATGTTCATGCAGAAGCTGTATTCTCATTAAAGAAATATAATTCTAGAATTAAGGTTGTTAGCTCTCTTGAGTAATACAAGCTTTCTTAAAGTCCCACACATTTGAATGATGACAGCTAATCCTACCCCTATGTCTCTGTCTGTTGGAACTCTCATGGCTTCTCTCTTGGGGCAGCTCCTTTCACTGCCTACAACTTTCTTCTCACATTTTTGGCTTCTCTAATTTTCTGGGGTTTCCACTGCTCTTTTTGTGTTACTCTCACAGCTTCATGTACTAACCTCTTGGACCACAGTGCTTGGCCTTCTGGACCTTTTTTTTTTTTTTTTGAAATCTGGGTGGAAGCCTCCCTGATTCTGCAACTCTTGTATTTTGCATGCACATAAAAACCACTTGGAGGATGCCAAGATCTGCCACTAGCTTGAACAGGAGCCAGGCTTCCTTGCATAATAGCTGCAGAGGCCTCTGAGTATCTGGATGGTAGAGCACTATGAAACAAATTTCAAACCCTAGCACTTAGTTTCTCAGATTATCCTTCTCAAGCATGTGCCCTGAATTTTGTTTTCTTAATGCAAAATGTTTTACTTTTGAACCTTTGAGCCTGATTTTTGGGATACTGTCAGAGTATTCTTCCTATTTGCCTGATATAAAGGGTTTGGATTTTAAAAAATGCTAATCTTTTTAACAGTCAATCTCTCTTTGGCCAAAAGTTTACTGGCCTCAAGTTTATAGGGGCATCCTTTCTGGTGAAACTCAGTGGCTGTGCCTTTTTTTTTTTTTTTTTTTTGGTCTTCTTGAGACAGGGTCTCACTATGTGGTTCTGACTGGTCTTGAGTTCACTTTGTAGCTGGGATTATAGGTGTGTGCTGCCGTGCCCGGTTGTGCCATTTGCACTTGATTCTCAATGTAGAGCTGGCTAAAAGCTTCTAGCAATACTCCTGCTACAGCCTGAACTTTGGGCTACCTTGACATTTTCTCTACCAGATTAATCCATTGCCCTTAATCTCAGTCTCCTGTCAAGTCTCAGGGCATGAACAAAATGTAAGCAAATTTTCTGTCAGAGCATAGCGTACATGGTCTCATATATGGTAACAACCAATGGAGTCCTTGTTCTCCCTGAAACCTCCTGAGTCTGGTCTTTATTGCCTGCATTTTTTATGAAAATTTTAGACTTTTGAGCACCAACCAGAATTTTCCATCAAGCTCATTTTACAGCATTTTAGTATTACCTTAGCCAGCATCTCTAAACCTTTTAAAACTCCTCTTCCCAATCAATTTTTAAAAGTTTTAAATCCTTTTTTTCCCTCTCCCCTTTCTCCCTCCCACAATCTCTTAGCCCCCTTCCCATTTGCAAAAGAATTAAGATGTGCCATGTGTATGGACCAACTATCCACAATGAATGTATTCATTACGTACCACAAACATGCACTCATAAAAAATAAATTAAAAATAAAATTCAATTACAAATTCCCTTAAAAAATAAAAGCTTTTAAACCAGATGTTTAGATTCAGTCGCAGCAATGATCCTACATCTGGTACCAAAATCTGTCTTAGTCACTTACTTTATTGCTTGAACATAATACCTGATACCTTCCAACTTAAAGAAGGAGAGGTTTCTATTGCCAGAAGTAGATAATAAGTAAGGAGATAAAAATGTAAAAACAAAACAAAACAAAACCCACCTAACATGTTAGCAATATTTCGGAAAGCCAAGAGAAGCACTTTCATCCATTAAATAACAAGATGGTATACAAAGTGGGGGAAAGGTCTTGAATATTTAGTATTTGATAAGTGTTAATCAGATTTCTATTGCTATAATGGAATCCCAAAGAGAATCAGTTTATAAAGAAAGAGGGTTATTTTGGTACACAGATTTAGAAGTTTCAGTCCATGATCGGTTGCCCTGGTTGTTTTGGCCTGTGGAGAAGTAGCACATCATAGCAGATGAATACTCACTTCATGCTCAGGACAAAAGAAGAAAAGGGGAAGCGACTGGGCTCCCACAATCCCCTTTCAGGCTGTGCCCCCAAAGACCTAAAGATCTCCCACTAGGCCCTGCCTGTTAAGGTTTTCATCACCTCCAGAAGAGCCGAGCTGAGGACCACATCTTTACCAGTAGGCCTTCAGGACCCATTCCAGATTCAAACAATAGCAGGCAGCATAAATAAAAAATTCAATAGAAAGGTTGTAAAGTTGGGGAAATGTCCAGAAAGCTAACACAAGTGAACAGATGGAAAATACACAGGCAAAAATAAAACAAGCTAGAGGTCTAAATTTCAGTTAAGAGACAAAAATTGAAAGTGACGCTTACAGTAAGAGGGGGCTGGGTGTTGACAGACATGGGGAAACCAGGCCTATTATGGAATGAGGGGAGAGCTGGTTTTGACTATTCACAGGATTGCTGGGCAAGAGTGAAGGGTGAAACCAGGACATTTTAATAACCAGCTTTCCAAAACCATGTGCACATATATGTAACATTATTATACAGTTCACCAATGTGAGTAGTACTAAACTTATATAATAATAAATTCAACAAAAGTCTTCATTGTAAACTTTATACAGCCAATTGTCATGGATCACTTTTGTTGCTTTTTGTCAAATTCGTATCTGCAGCTAACTGAGTGGTTATGATTCAGCCATAATTTGACAAATGGAGTTACAACTGAACTTTCACTATTTCCAATAAATTTTATTGTCATTAAATCTGATAGAAGATTTACCAAAAAACTATTTCTCAAATATCTCATTATAGGCTATAAATTTAAATGTCTTTTAGCTTCAGGGTCTACGTATTTTGGAATTTCAGCTGTTTATCAATGATGTAATGACTTTTTTTGCCACATTAAATGATAGTTTCCAAGAGTTTGAAAACTATTTCCTCAAAATTTTGAGGAACTGATATTAATAACCCAGATTAACATTTTCCATAATTCTTCCTAATGTCTAGACCAGAGGTCAGCAAACCTGACCACATGGTAGCTATCTTAGGTTCGTGAGAGCCTCATGTAGTCTCTGATGTGGATTTTCTTGGGTATATTTTTACAGAATTTAAAAAATGTAAGAATCATTCTTAGGTCAACATATAAAAATAGCATTTTGGTTTTAGTTTGCTGATTCTTGTTCTAGACAGTCAATAAACAAGGATGCAAGCCTGAATTTGTAGTCTTTGCCAATTTCTGCAGTGTAAACAGTCTTACTATTCTGAGTTTAATCTACTAATGTGACAATGAAGACAGCATAGGGAGACAAGTGCAGCAGCAGAGACCTGAATCTCCATAAAAGCACAGAGTAATAAAATATAAAAAAATACATTTCACTGTTACTTTTGTTTTTCTATGCAGTTTACTTAAATATAAATTTATATACTTTAATTTTAAATAATGGCGGTGTTTAACAAGTGGTTTATGAAGTTCTTCCGAATTTAACATTTGGCTCTTGTGATCTCTTGCACATTGGCTGGAGCTCTCCCCACTGCTGTTGGGCAGAAAGGGCACAGCTGCGTTCTACCTTGGATCAGAACCGGGCCAATGGTGGGTTGACTAGGAAGCTGCCGTGAGGAAGGATTTCCGTAGCTGCAATGCCCATAAAACTCTGGAATTGTCGTGGAACACAGGGCTGACTACATTATACAGGCTGAATACCCCATCTCCCTTGCTCCCAAATGCAGCCGTGTCACTCCATTCTGGTCAACGTAGATAGAGCAGGAACAAAGCCTGCACTTTCTGTGCAGTGTCCTGAAGAGATCCGGTGTGCGCTTTCTCCTCATTTTGAACAGCTCTCTTTCTTGCCTTTTTTTTTTTCTTTCTTTCCCCTGTCTTTTTGAGACAGGGTCTCACTATGCAGTTCAGGCTGGCCTTGGGTTCACTTTGTAGTCCAGGCTGGTCTGGAGCTTGCAACAATCCGCTGCCTCAACCTCCCTAGTGCTGGGATTACAAGAGTGCGCCACCATGCCTGGCTAAATAGATTGACCAATTTTTTTTTTTTTTTTTGTACCCAGGATCGAACTCACGAACTCTCACTTGCAGTTGAGCTAAATCCCCAGCCCCTCATTTTGGACAGCTTATGGGCACAGAAGTCTCTGGCTGCTTGAAGCCATGACGGGAGGAAGATAGGTTACAAGATGTGGCCGTTTGTAGACGGACCTGAGATGTTGAAGGTGCCCAGCTGAGAGGAACTGGCGTGAGCGCCTGAGGGTGCAGGCACGCGGCAGGGTCATGGAGGCGGGGCGCCCCCTTCCGGGACTGAAGGCGAAGCAGCGTGGTGGTGTGAGGGGGCGCCCGGCCCACCAAGGAGACAGGAGAGCTTTGAGGAGTGGGGGTGGCGGGCCGAGAGCGCTGAGAGGGAAGGGGAGGAAGACAGACCGGGTGCCCAAGGGCCGGGCAGCGTGGACACCGGCTGTGGGGCGCAGGAAGCGTGTGTGAGCGCGTGTGTGTGTGCATACGTGTGTGCACGTGCCTGTGTGTGTGTGTAAGGCCAGGGGCTGCTGAGAATGGGAAGGGGTCACAGGAGCCACTGGGTCGCTCGGGCAGCGGGACAGGTGCGTGCGGTGGGCCGCCAGCCGGAGGAGAGCCCCAGGTGCAGGGTCGCAGGCGTCGCGTGGATCTGGATGGGCTCAGTCTAACCCTTGGCTCAGGCTGTCAGCTCCCTCCTCTCTGTCTTTGCCTGGCTCAGTCTGGTGCTCATTTTGGGTGACATTTTGATCTGAGAGAAGCTGAGCGTCTGTCCTGGTGAAGCAGACTGACCCCTGAACGATCGGAACCTGAACCCCGGGCCTCTCCAACTACAAACCCGGCGGGCAGTTCCCAGAGCCCAGAGCGAGGCAGGGACGCGATCCCCGCCAGCTCTTGGGTGTGGCCTCGGCCCTGTCATCTCCGTAGCTCCCAGTAGAGGGCAGCAGAGACCGGCCTAGCAAGCGGCCAGGCCCGGCAGAAACCTGCGCGAACGGGACTCCCGCCAACCGCTATGTGGCTTCCTCCCCTCCGCCTGCGTCGCCGCTGTGCTCCAGGCACGGCCTTTGGGCGAGCCGAGGCTCCTGAGGGCCGGGGGCAGAGACTCCCGACGGACCTGCCTCGGCCCTGGTCGGGTCCTTCAGCCGGCTCTTCCCCGCTGGAAGTTGGGGTGGAGTTTGATTGCGGTTGTTAACACCCACCCTTCTCCAGCCGGTGCTCGGCACAGAGCCCAGCACCCAGTGGGTGCTTAGGAAATGTTTATCGAATCAGCACCTGGGACAGTGGAGAAAGAACCTGGCTTTGGAATCATGGGGGTTTAAACTCTGTAGTTGCTGTGTGACCTGAGACACTTAACTTCTCTGAGCCTCGGAGCTACCGTTTTTAAGGAGAAACACTGGTACCTGATTTCAAGGAGTGTCCTGAAGAGTCAGTGAAATGACCCGAGGACGTCCCTGGTACCAGAGGCCAGCTGTTTAACAAAGGGAGCAGGTAATACCATGCAGTTTTGAGGAATGGTAAGAAATCAGGTATGGCTGGAGGAGCAGGTGGGCGCTGGAAGAGTGATTGTCAGAGAAGGAAGCTGGAGGTCATGTGGGCGCCTGAATGGCACTTTAAAGACAGGCAATTCGCTTTTGTCTGTGCAGGGGAGCTCCTGACCTCCTGCTGAAATGAAACTGAGACACAGGAGGTCCTTTCTCTTGGCAGCCTGGCTTATTGAGACTTCCGGTAGCAGACAGAAAGACACACACAATTTAGAAATTATTCAAATTTATGGAGGAGTTTTAAGTAAAGCAGGAAGAATATTCATGTCTTTTTTTAAAAATCCAGAGCCACCATTGTAATTGTAATTTACCATTGTAAATAGTAGCATTTGCTTTATGTTTTCTCTCTCATCTCCATTATTTATTATTCCTGAACTGTCCCAGCGTGAGTGCATAATCAGGCCTTGCCTCTTCTGCTCTTATTTTCAAAGAATAAGGAACCACTCTTAACCCACTCATGTGGTAGTTATCACTGCCACTAGATTTAACATCAATACAATACATTTACCAATTCCTGATGGTTATAATGTTGCGGAACCCAAGAGATCATCAGAGACACCAATGGGGGAAAAGGAGGATTTATTTCCAGGATCTTAGATGCACACTGACCCGGCTGAACCTACACCCAAAGTGCTGGGCATCAGAACAAAGGAGAGGTTCTAGTTTTATACATCTGGCTGAGGGGTTGGCTTTTAGAAACTGGGGTGGGGGCAAGCCAGGATCTAGAAGCAAGACAAAGCAATTAATAATTTAGCATTGAAAGAAGACAGAGCCTTATGAGTCCTGCGAGAACAAGATGACATAAACTCTGTTTATAGGTCAGCGTTGCCAATCTTATCTTCATCAGAACAAGAAGTTATGGCTATGGGGGAGGAATAAGGGGAGCTTGGGGAGGATTGCTCTGTAAGTCAGCCTTCAATAAACAGAATAATTTCCTCTCAAAAGATATTCAAGCTGGGTGTAACCCCAGTACTGAGAAGGCTAAGGCTCAAGGCTCTCGAGTTCGAGGCCAGCCTGGTCTACTTAGTGAGATCCTGTCCTCACTGAATTTGTCTTGGTTTAAGGCATTAAGTTTGTGGTTATCACAGCAGCAAAAGAAAATCAATACCAATACCCTCATCAGTTCTAATTATTCTAGTTTTGCCAATTGAGCCACTAATGTCCTGTGTAAGCATTCTCTCCTGTTAGTATGTGACTCAGTCTTGGATCCCGTATTGTATTTGGTTGTCATATTTCTTCAGTTTCCTGGAACTTGCAGCAATTCCTCAGCATTTCTTTGTCTTGTGTGATGACATTCTTGGAGACACTGTCTATCTATCCTTCTCATCTCTCCCTCCCCAGCTCCGTTTTTCAATTGACTGTTTCTCCTTCAGGGTTTGTTTGATATTCCCACATGTTTAGCTTCCAGTGACGCACTGCTGGCTGGGCACTGTGTCAGCACTGTGTCCTTCTCAGGGGGCATCTGGAAGAGCTTGGTGCCCATATATCTTTCATAGGTGAAGTCAGTTTTGGTTAACAGGTGTGTCTTAATGGCTTTTAATGCTGGGGCAGCTGAAGTATCTCACCTGCTCCAAGCACCTACAGCCCCATGATGGAAACTGGTACCGTTTGCATCATGACTGTCATTGCTCTGCTGGAAACCGGACACCAGGAGGCACAGAACACCTAGTCTCTGCCCTGGAGGACTACCCAGCTGTGTCAAGGGTTTTTGGGAAGACAGAAAATAGAACAGTCTAGTCACTCCTGCATTCATCCCACAGATATTTACCGAGCACTTAGAGGGCCAGGATAGGACACAAAGGAAGACAAGAGAGAGCTGTGATGCTTCTGGTCTGGCAGAGGTGGTTAATCAGGGGAACACAGCATCCTTGGCACCAGACACAAGCTACTCAGTAAATGGCGGTGGCCTGAATGAGAGTTGTGGCCCCTCAGAGCTGCACATCTCTCTTTCCCTGGAGGCGTGGTTTTGCCTCTGCTCCTTGAACAGGTGAAGAAACCGAGGATAGGGGAAGCAGTCCCTGGTTCCTAACTAGGTAGCCTGGGGGGCTGTAAGTCCTAATCCTCCCAAGCAGAAATGGGTCAGCAAATTGGTTTCCTGTCTGTGGGCAGCCGGGGTTGTGCTGGTTTGGAAGGAGGTGGCTCCCCCTATCTTCCTGTGGGGCTGTCTCCTCATCCCATTCTGCTCTGGGGCTGTGGGCTCCCTGATTGGGCCTGTGGTTATTTAGTCAGCAATAATATTGGATTTACTTTCATCTCTGAATTGCATCAAATGTCGCCAGTGACATTTAGCTGACACACAAGGAGGAGACTGGCATTTTTAGACTGTCAGCGTGTTACAGATGTAGACCGGGCTGTGTTGGGGCATCTGGTTTATTGTTAATTAGATGGAGCCAGTGAGGCCCCTCAGTGAGAGTGATAAGCCCTCCCGCAGCTCCCACTTCAAGCCGACCTCAAACCCCCTCACATGGATTCATCGGCCTGGATGGTTTTCCCATTGTGCTGAGAAATTCATTTCAGAAGTTTGGGGAGCAAATGATAAAACGAATTGTTTTCCGTCTGTGAATCTCTTTTACATTTCGATTATGCCCTGACATCTTGTCTTTTTCTTTTCTGACTGGGAGATAAAGTGGGGAAAAAAGGCAAAGTTGGATAGCAAGTCACATTAGTTCGGCATTTACATATTCTACAAGTACTTGTTGAATGTTTCCTAGCTCACTGCCTGAGTGCTAGTTCCTTAACCTTTCAGTTTTCTCATCTTGTTAACTGAGATAACAGCAATCCTACTACATAGGGCTGCTGTGAGGTAAAGCAATTAAGACAGCCTAAGTGTTTAGGGGGTGCTGCACATACCGGTGTCACACTCTTTCTTCTCCAGCTGGAGGTTGTGTATGGAGGGACTGAGAGACACAGACCCTTTGCCACCTTACAATCTGCCAGAGGAGACGGGGTTGCCCTTGCCTCTCTTCACAGTCTAGGATGGCAGCAGTGTGGGATGCTCTGGTCGTGGAACCTCGAAGCTCTAGAATTCCATCCTGAGAAGATTGTCTGAAGTCGTTGTCCTTACCTTCTATGGCTCTATGATTCTGTGTGATTCTAAGGTGACGGAGAGTGCAAACCCTGACCTGTTGTTCATCACATCGTGTTTCTCTTTGTCCAATCTCCCTGCCAGTGAAGTGAGGGGGTGATGGAGGCCACTGACTCTGAAGTTTTCATGGAGTCTCTTGTCTCTCTCTGTGTCTTTCTGTCTCTGCATCTCCCTGTTTTTTTCTGTCTGCCTCTGTCCCTGTCTCTGTCTGTCTGTCTGTCTGTCTGTCTGTCTGTCTGTCTGTCTCTGGCTGGTAGAGAGCACCTGAGGACCTGTCGGGGATGAAGCCCCATGTAGAAGGAGCCTGGGTCCCATAGGAGTGTGGGGAAGATTGTCCAGCTAGGAGTGGGAGCGAGACATACACAGCTGCATGTTAAGCTGCTGAGATTCCACTCAGCCAGCGAGCTTTCCCTGCATGCAGGTGCTCCTTGGGAGCTGGTGGAGGGAGAGGTCTCAGAGGTTTGGGCCATGGGAAGGCAGGTGAGACTTTTCTTGATGAAGCCTCCTTCCCACCTGCTCTGGTGTCTTCCATGAGCACCCTCTCCTCCCACAGCCACCCAGCTCTAAGGCTGCAGAGCAGGTCCAGGCCTGCCCCATTCTCCTGCAGCTCTGGTTAGCAGGGAAGGGGGGCAGGGCTGAGGCCACAGGAGAATTTAGGTCTTTTACTGCAAGCAGTGTGGAACTGCAGCCAGCCAGGGTCTGGAGTAGGTTGTTGCTCAGGGTGTAAGGTCAGGCCCAGGCCTGCCCTGCCTTTCCCCTTCTTTATTGGGACAGCCTGCCCAGCATGACCCCTGTGCTAGCTGCACGGCCTCCTCTGCCATGGTGCTGCAGTCTGTTCCTTGTCAATGGCAGCTTCTCATAATTCATGATTAAATTGCACCAGGTAGGGTTGTTTCCAGTCACTGCCAGCTCACCAAGCAAATGGGCACAGAGATAAGAACGCTCACCTCTGCCAGGGCCTGGCAGGAGTCAGAATAACCTGGGACCTGAAATTAATAAACAGACTTCAGAACTTCAGCCAGTAGGTTACAAAGGCTGTGGCAGTCAGGGGAGTGGGAGGGGTAGAAATCCTGTCCTCTTTGCAGGACAGTACCTCCCTGTCTCCACTGGGCAAGCTACAGCTCCTAAACTGCCTCCTCCAGGATGTCTTCTTTGACTCCCTCTAACAGAGCTGTTGCTACTTTTTCTGTATCTCAGTGGCCGTCTCCGTAAAGGCAGATGTCCAATCACAGGGTCACGGTGAAGATTAAATGAGACAACACAGGACACACAACTTGCTCAGTGTGGGGTGGCAGCTGTGGTGGGCACTGGTGTTGGGATCCAGATGGGCCCCCAGGATTCCAGTTTGCATGAGGTGCCCTGGCCTTCTGGAGGAAAGGTCTGGGAGAAAAATGAACCCCAGGACATTGGTGTTAAGAACTGAACTGACAGAAGGCAGACCAAACCTGGCCTGGAACCTGGGAAGGGTATCAGAGGGGAGAAGCAGGGCTGGATCAGCTTCAGAGGAGAGAGAGGCACTGGTCAGCAGAGACCTCAAACTGTCTTACAGTCCAGGCCTCCTGCAAACATTAGTCCTAGATGCCTAAAAAGAATGGGATAAGAACTGAAGCAATTTGGAAGCCACTTTTTATTTGAGTCGGGATCTCACTATGTCATTCAGGCTGGCCTTGAACTCACTACTGCATGTAGCTCAGGCTGGCCTTGAACTGTCAATGATCTTCCTGCCTCAACCTCCTGTGTGCTCGGATTATAGGCATGTATCACCATTTTACTGTTAAAGAGGCTGACATTCAGAGAGGGTGAGTTCACTCTTCTCAGTCACACAGCTATTAACCAGCAGGCCTGAGATTGGAACTGCAGTCTGAGAGACTTAGTTGTCCCAGGTCTTTCCTTTGATCTGGGCCTGGGCCCAAGGGTCTGGGCAGCAGCTGCAGGGGTAGAGAACCCAGAAGTGACCTCCTGGCTGGCAGTGCTGGTAAAGGCAGCTGGCAAGCTCTGAATGCCACTGAACAGAAGTCATGAGCTCCCCTGGGGCCAGGACGAGGAGGTTGGAGCCTCCTGGCCTCATCATCCTGGCCAGGAGATGGCCTTCCCTTCAGCTGGCCCAGCAGGGAAGCCAGCAGCATCACACATGTGCTGCTCCCTGCAGATTAGCACGTGTGTGCAGAGCCGAGTACACTGCGCCTTTGCTCTGTGTAAATAACAGGATAAAAGGCAGGCACTAGCTCGCACAGTTCCATCGTCTCTGCACAGTTCTGCTTTCAACTAAAGATGTTTAGATTCCAATGGATTCTGCCTGCACTGCCATCTATACAGTGCACCTTCGTGGCTGCATAATGACCTTCCCAGCTTGGGCAGGTGGAGGGGAAGAGGAGCGACATCAGGCTGAGGTAGCTTTTCATGCTGTTATTTTTAGGACACCAGGGAGGGCCTTGGAGATTTGAGCTGGTGTGGATGTTATAGCGGGAAGTTTTCCAGGTTGGCTATGATCTCTAAAAATGGAAAGAGACCAAAGGAGGTGGTGCTCCTTTAATGGCCGAGCCTGAGATAAAAGGCTGAAATATTTATGTTACCTTTTTAGCCTGAGTTTTACAGGGATGAAATTTAGCATCCATCTTCCATTATGTGTTGTCAGCCTCATGGCTGCACGGGGCTGTGCAGCTGTTAGAATGTACAGCAGTTTGATGTCGCACATTTACATGAGTCCTCTGTGGCATCTGACTAAGGCCCTGACCAGCCTGTCATTGGTAATTTGCTTGGACACCTGTGTATTAGAGGTGGCTTCACTGACACAGAACTTTGGATATGTTGGTGGCCTTTTCCTTTTCCCCTTCTTGTGGTTGTCACTAAGTCATAAGATTTGTGCACAACCCAACTCTGATTAATGGTGAGCTCATAAATAAGTTCAGGTCATAAGCGAGACTTAGGAGGCATCTGTCACAGAGAGGGAGTTGCAGGGTCATCTTGCATATTTTGGGGGCAACTGCAGAGAGCAGGGCAGGCACACTTTATGGTGAGGGAGAACTGGGTTGCAGTTTCTGGTCAAGCTTTTTATACTGTGAGGCTGATCAGTCATTTACCTCTCTGAACTCCAGCTTTCTTATCTGTGAGCCAGATAAGAGTGCGTGCCTTATAGGGGCTAAATGAAAGAAGAAATATGAAGTTCCAGCATCCAGTGGGTACTACATGAATGCTAGTTTTTATCCCCTTTGGTATAGCTGTCCTTAATCTATTTTAGGTTTACTGTGTTTCTATACTTTCTCTTTGTGTTAAAAGTTGGGCTGAGAACAAAGACTGTGGGGGTGAGGGACTTGGGAGTCCTGTTTTCTACCAAACATCTGACATTTTTTGAGGTTTAGATTGTTGTTGTGGTACAGACTTATTTTTTCTCTGGTGCTGGAGATTGAACTAAGGTCCTGTGCCTGCTAGGCAAGTGCTCTACCACTGTCCTAATCACATTCTTATTGCTGGGACAAAATAGAAGACACCCACAACTTAAAGAAAGAGAGTTGTTATGGTTTAGATCTAGATGTCCCCAGGAGCCTCATGTGTTCAGGAATGGGGCTTTTGGAAGGTGATTGGATTATGGGTCACTATAGCTGATTGCTGTTAATTAAGAGGTGGCATCTGGTCTGAAGAGGTGGATCACTGGGGGGATGACCTGGAAGGGCATACATCCCTCCTTGACTCCTCCCTTATTTCTATCAGCTTCCTGGCCACCATGATGTGAGCAGCTTAACTCTGCCAGACCCTTCTGCCATTTCTGTCTCAGAGCTGCCCAACCATGGACTGTAACTATGAACCAAAATATCTCTCCTCCTTTAAGCTGTGGATGTCAGGTATTGTGTCCCAGCAATGAAGAAAGTGACTGAGACAGATTTTGGTACCAGAGAAGTCATTGCCAGAGCTATACTTGACCATGTGTCTTAGAAACTTTTGAAACTGGCTCATGGAAGGAGTTTGGAAAGGCTTGGAGACAGTGGCTAGAGAATCTCTGGAATACTGCCAGCCAAGCTTGATGGAAGATTCTGGTTAGAGATCAGTGGACCAGAATGTTCATGAAAATACAAACAATAGAAACAAGATTTAGGAAGTTTCAGTTGGGAACATGGACTCCATTGGCAGTTGAATTTGAAATCATGTGTGTTCTGCTGTAAAATTTGTTTACATTTTACTCATGTCCTGAGACTTTGAGATTAAGAGAGATTGAGATTAAGGGTGGTAGACTAATCTGGCAGAGGAAATTTCAAGACAATTCAGTGTCCAGGCTGTAGCCTTTTAGTGAGATTTGTACTGAAAATCAGGAGCAAAAAGCCCATTTGAAACATTTTCAGTTTCCCCAGAAAAGAAGCACATGAAAAAGTTTGGTTGCTGAGGAGATTAGCATTAAAAAGAAGAACAGTACTTTGAAGCAGGACCACAAAAATACTTTGAGGGCATTTTAGAAATGCCCATTTTAACCTAGCATTGTGGCACACATTGTGGTAAACCCAGCACTCAGGAGGCTGAGACAGAAGGATTGCTTTGCATTCAAGGCCAGCGTGGACTATGTAGCAAAACCTTGTTTCAAAAAAAAAAAAAAAGTCAAAAATAAAAGCAAATAAAAAAAGAAACACCCACCCATTGAAGGCCCAGGAGTGAAAGATTTTGATGTGAGAAGAAAACTCTAGGTCTCCTGCTCAAGAAGGGCTGCTGAAGAAGGTGGGTTGCTGAGATTTGGTTCACACTGCTCAGCTATCCTGGCACTTGGAACCCTCTGCAGCCATGATGCAAGGGGATCTGGTTACTACTCAAGTTAGCAGCAGTTCTTGGCATCATCTATGTGCTGCTGTTTTTATAGGTGTGCAAAATGCAAGAGCTTTGGGGTCAAGGAGGAGTCCACTCAAGTTTCACAAGGACTGGGAGGCCAGGCACTGTGCCCCTCCCAGAGAAGGCAATGCCAAATACTATGAGAATGAAGACAAAATTGCTGTGGAGTTCTCAAGTTGTTGGAGAATCTGGGAATATGAATATCTGCTGAGGAAAGCTGCTGGCAATGAATGAAGCTAGCCCAAGAGAGAAGCCATGAGAGCTGTATCTGGCACTGCCATAGGGGTGGGTCTAGTCAAACCCTTTGGAGTTCACATTTTGCCACTGTCTGTCCCAGGTTCTGTACATGGAACTATGATATTTAATGTTTACCCTGCTGATTTTTAATCTTGCTTTGGTCTTATTCGCTTCTATTCCTCTATTCCTCCCCTTTGAAATGGTAATGTTTATCCTGTGCAATTAGTGTTGGCAGTGTTTAACTTACTTTCTGATTTATGCATGGGCTCACAGCTAAGAGTTTGTCTTGAGCCTTTGAAGAGACTTTGGACTTGAGCTTTTCAGCAGGGCTGGGACTGTTAAGACTTTGGATTCTTCAGGATAGACTAAATAGATTTTACATAAGAGGTGCACATGAGTCTTTTGGGAGCCAGGGACAGAATGTTGTTGTTTGGATCAGTAATGGAGGTTTATCCTTCTTAGATCCCATGTGCTTAGAGATGGGGCTTATGGAAGGTGACTGGATGATTGGGGCACTGCAGCCAACTTGCTGTTAGGAGAGGGGCCTGGTGGGAAAAGGTGGGTCATTGGGGTTGTGCCATGGAAGGATGCATCTCTCTTTCCGGCTCCTCCCTTCTCTCTTTGCTTCCTGGCCTCTATGATTTGTGCCAGACCCTTCCAGCATGCTACTTCCATCTTGGAGCCAGCTGACTATGGTCTGTAAATGTGAGGCAAAATAAACCTCCCTTCCTTTAAATGGTGGTTGTTAGGTACTGTATCTCAGCAGTGAGAAAGTGAATAAGGCAAGAATTTTATTTTAGCTTATGGTTTTTAGAAGATTCAACTCTTTGGCTCAAAGGCAGGAAGAGCATGGTGGAAGGATATGGCAGAAGTCAGGTCATGGTGGCCAGGAAGCAGAGAGGGAGAAGGAAGGCCCCCAGTGACCTGCCACTTCCCACCAGGCCCTACCTTATAACAGCACATTCAATTATGGATGCATTGGCAGATGAATCCACAGAGCAGCATAGCACTCCTGTGATCCAATCACCTTCCAAAAGCCCCACCTCTGAATACATAAAACTACTGGGGACATTCTAGATCTAAGCCATAACCACTGAACTACACTGCCAACTCCAGACTTTCCTGACATAAGTAATTCTTCTATGGATGAAAATTTCAAAGGCTTTGTGCTTGTTCTTTGGCTCACAGTAGTCCTCAGAAGCCATCTGGGGGAGATGGCTGGCCCATGAATTGACAATCAGTCTCCTTCATCTGGGGGCTTCCTCTTTGAAATGAGCACAGTCCAGCTACTCAGCATGTCCTAGCAACATCTTGAACTTGGAGAGCTCTTCTGCTTCCTTAAGTAAAGGTTATGATACACAATAAGAATATGCTGAGAAAAATGGGACTGTCCTGGAGTTCTGAAGCTTCACAGAAGAGGGAACATTTCTGCTGAGCCTTGAAGAAGTGCAGAACTCTAAAAGGAGAAGGAAAAGTGTGCTCAGGTCAACAGCCTGTCAAAGGCAGAGGCATGGGAGTCGAGCATCGGTGTTTCCAAAGTGAAGTCTCCCAGTGTTGACCAGGGGCTCTGCACCTCCAGGTGGCCTGCAGTGCTTCACCTAGGTGTGCAGCCCACCCACCACTCATCTGAGTCCTGGTATCAGTGAGCATTAATAAGCCCTTAGTGTGTGCCTGGCACCACAGGGACATCACACATATTCACTCCTTTAGTATCCATCTATTTATGAGGTAGCTGCAGTCTAGCTATTGCAGGTGAGGCCAGAAACTTACTGAAGGTTACTTGGTTACTTGTGCACCCCCTACTGTCGCCTTTCCCCTGAATGAGGAGGCCAACTTACTTATTTGGTGTCTCCACTCACTTATTTGGTTCTCCCACGAGAGACGCGTGCTGCCTACAGACTTATTATTATATGATAAAGTCAGAATGAGCCACTAATTCGGAAATCATTGTTCAGCTGGGACTGGGACAGGGAGGAAGAAGAACTGCATACAATGACAGCATGGAAAATTAGGGGTGGCTAAAATTAAGTGATATTACTCACACATTTCAGACCTGACTCCCACACCTGTTTCTCTTCCTGTTTTTTTTTCCTTTGTTTTCCCCTCTGGCTTTGAAGAGAACTGGTCACAGGTGAGAGGAAGCTGAGAGAATCTCATACTCATCATTTCCGGTCTAGCTGGCCCTGACTGGGACACTGTGGTCCCCACTTCCTCCTCTGTCTTGTTATCCTGAGGCTTGGTTTTTAAAAATTCCCCCCTCCCTTGTTGAAGGCCCTGGAGATCAGGAAGTTTAACAGGGTTAGTGGGGTGGTGGGTGGGAATGGGAAAGAGGAAGGAATGAGAAAGGGAGAGGGAAGGGAATAAGAGGAGGGAAAAGTCAGATAGGTAACTGATTTCTTCTCGGCTCTGGAGAGCCTCTCTTCCCTGCTGCTTGGGGTTAGAAGGAGGCAGTTTCCTTCCTGGACTCCAAACCTCAGCCCCCTGGGAAATGCCTGGTGCCAACTGGGAGTCCATATGTAGCACTGCATGGTGCTGGCGGTGCTCCATGACTGCGCTGGGGCCACGGAGTGGAGATGAGATGTTCAAGCCGGGTTGGATGCGGCTCAGTCTCAGATGCCAGAGGAGGGAGCCCAGAGAAGGCTGGGTGGTGCCCTGTTAGAGCTGTGTCCAGATCGCAGCTTCTGCACTCCCCAATGGTGTGACCTGGACAAGTTACAGAACCTCTCCGGACCTCAGATTTCTTTAGGGCCCTCGTGAGGCTTACATGACATAAAGTAGAGTACCTGACACATACAAGTTCTCCCCTTTCTGTCTTCTACCGGTTAACTACTTGTGTGACTCTGAGCATATCATGCCACATCTTCAACTCTCAATTTCCTCAACTGTAAGATGGGAGAAATAATAAGCTTTATTTATTTATTTATTTATTTATTTATTTTTTGAGACAGGATCTTGCTATATAGTTCAGGCTGGACTTGAACTCACTAGGTAGCCCAGGTTGGCCTCCAACTTGCAGTGCCTCAGCCTCCTGAGTGCTAGGGTGACATGTAGCTGTGTACCACAATGGCCGGAAATAAACTACATTGTGTGTCTACCTCCCAAAGTCAGCTCCTGACATGAGGAACATCTAAAATCTACCTAGGTGAATACCAGAAAGAGCTGAATTGACTGCATATGAACATGGAACGTCACCCATTTATATAGTTCTTTAGGTTTCTTTTATCAGAATTTTGTAATTTTCCTCATACAGATATTTCATACAATTTGTTACATTTATTTTATTTTGTTACATAACATTTCATTTTGAGAGGTATGAATGTAAATGGTAATACATTTCTATTTCAAATTCCATTTGATTCACTTTTGTATATTAACCGTATATCCTGTGACCTTGCTATAACTGTTTATTAGTTCCAGAAGTTAAATAAAAAATTTTTAGGTTGTTTTGTTTTGTGAATCCTTTCAGCTTTGCTACATAGAAATAATGTCCTCTAATGAACAGTTTTATTCTTTCCTTACCAGTTTTCTACTTTTATTCCCTTTTCTTGTCTTATTTCATTGGCTAGAATTTCAAATGTGATGTTGAAAAGGGTGAATGATGACAGCAAACATCTTTATCTTGTTCTTGATCTTAGCAGGAAAAGTTATAGCTTCTTACCGTTAAGTATACTGTGACTGGTAGGATTTTTGCAAATGTTCTTTGTCAAGTTGAGAATGTTTGTATTTCTAGTTTGCTGAGAGGTTTCAAAACTCACAAATGGGTGCTGGATTTTGTCTAGTGCTTTTCCTGCAATGTTAATTTGATCACATGATTTTTTTCTTTAGTCTGTTGATGCACCATACTACTTGATTTTCATATATTCTACAGCATATAAATGAGCATCTTTTGTGTGTTAGGTGGCATTCTGTAAATGAGGCAGGGGGGCACTGGTGAAGCTTACAGACAAAAAACAGACAGGGTGACTTCAAGTTGGGGGTTTGCAGGGTGGTAGGGAGAAAACACCTATCCTGGGCCCTGATTTAAGACTTGGTTCTGTTATCCCATTAATCCTCACCCTCAGCTCAGCTATAAAATTATCCCCTTTTTACTGGTGAGGAAACTGAGGCTGGGAAGTTGGGTTACCAGTTTGCAGAGGTGGTAGAAACAAAGCAAGCCCAGGACTTTAAACACCAAGCACCCTTTTGATTGGTGTCTTTGTAAAGAAAATAAAGGCAAAAACCTCAGCGTCTTATCTATTGGAAATAAATTGGCAGCTCTGGAGAATGATGCCATCTTGAAAACAGTTTTTTCCCAGAGTGGGTCCCTGCTGCAGACTCCTCCTTGGAGCCTTTGCCTAGGCTGTCTCCCTGCCTCTCTGTGTTGTTGGTCCAAAACCCGACCTCTCAGGGCTGGCCCCAATGGGGAAACTTCTAGGGCAGAGGAAGGGGCAGGAGGGGGGCCCCCAATCCTGGTGGTTCTGGGAATGCCTTCTGGAGAGGAAAGGATCCCTTAGCAGAAGAGGGGGTTTCACCAAAGCCAAAGGTCAGCTTCCTCTGACCCCAGGAAAGATCCCTCCTCTCTGGTCCCCAGGTCCTCTCTGCAGCCCCAGCTGCCCGCCTCATATTCTCAGTTGGCAGCTGTGTATGGCCTTTTGGGAGGCTGATACAGCTCCTCCTGCCCCGAGTACCTCACATTTCCTTCTGGAGGAAAGAGGGTTTTTTTTTTTTTTTCCTTCTTCCCAGCGATGATTCTGTTCTCGAAGCCATAGATTACTCCTGACACCTAATTACTGTATATCATCGTGCCATAAAATGATGATTGGAGGTGTCACCGTCCCAAATTTGTGCTCATAAAATACGTGTTCTTTTTGTTTCCCTCCTCTGCATTAGTCTGGGAGAAAAGACAGGCAAATTTATTCCAACTTTTCAGAGGAACTTTAAAACACAGGAACAGAAGAGTTTTAGAGGTGGGTGGTTTTAAAAATACCTTGCTGAGTCCTCAGCCCAGCTGATTTCGTGTGTGTGGCCTGAGGAGAATGAAGACCTTGGTGATGACCCTGTCTCCTTCCAACCCTCATTTCCTGCCTCGCCTGAGAGATACCCCTCTGTCACCCTTTTCAGGCAGACCTTTCTCCCTGTCATCCCTACTCCCATGGGCCTTCTCGGAGAGTGATGCAATGTAGTAGAAAACTGGGTTTTAAGTTTCCAAGGCTGGCCAACCCCTGACCTTGGATACATTATGCCCCTTCTGGAGGATTGGTTTCTTTGCACATAAAGTGGGGACTGATGAATGTTACCTGTACCTCACACAGCTACTGTGAAGATTAAAAAGCAATCAGCAAGTTGCAGTCTCATGCCTGTAATTCTTGCTACTTCATAGGCTGAGGCAGGAGGATCAAAAGTTTGAGCATAGCCTGGTCAACTTGCTAAGATCCTGTCTCAAAAATAAATTTTTTTTTTTTTAAAAAAAAAGGGCTGGGGATGTAGCTTAGCACAAAGAACTTGGGTTCAATCCTGAGGAACTAGAAAAATAAAATAACTGCAAAGGGAAAAAGCATCTACTGATGCACAGAGGGTCCCAACAGAAGGCTGCTCTCCCCTTCCTTCCACAGTTTCTTGCTTGTTCTCCTTCAGCAGGCCCTGAAATCCTGGACTTACTGACCCACACTCCCTTTCTATCTGGCCCAGGCTGCATTCAGGAGCCACGAGGAAACTATCCAGTTAAACTGTTCGGTACTGGGACCTGGTGACGGGGAGGCTCCCTGCAGGCCTCCATGAGGCATGGACAAGGACATTTTGAAATGGCAATCTCACTCCTGTTTTGAAACAGGGAGTCGAAGACTTCTGGGTGGTCACGTTGCGAATGGCTGCTGCAGGGGACCCTTATCCCTTCCTACCTAGCCAGAACCTCAGCACTCAGGTCTTGACTGACTCAGCAGCACCTCCTGTTACAGGGATCCTGTTCTCTCCTCTCCTGGGGTCTCTTTGTACTGGACAGCTGCCAGGGCACATGACTCTGAGGCACTTCCTGGCTTGGACCCTGACTCTTGGAGCACACTGGATGTTTCTCAGGCTTGTTCAGTGTCAGGCTGCTCTTTGGCAGCTTTGCCCTAGCAGTGGCTGGGTCAGTCTGTTTACTGCCATAGCTAAGTGCCCAGTGCCTGGCACACTTTAGGAGTTCATTAAACAGAGTAACATTTACCTGATGTTCATTGTGTCAGGCTCCATTTTGAACACAGAGGACTGGGAGACGCGCGAAGGACGCTCGGAGGTCACGAGCCCCGAGACTGGACGGAGTGGGAGACACGAGAGGGGCCGCCCAAGACCACTTAGGGGTCCGCGCCCAGGAGCAAGGCCCCACCCAGCAGGCTACCCTCGTTCTTAGCTTGTCCCAAAGCCCGAAGGCAGTTCGAGGAGTTCTAGATTTCGGCAGCCCCGGGGACCCCCTCCAGAATGTCCCACGGGAGGAATGGGGTTCCAGTCCTGGGGTGCCACTGCCATGCCGCGTGACCTCTCGCAGGTCGTGATCCTCTCCAGTCTCAACACCCGTCCTTGCAGGGGTGACATCCGGTGGCTATGTGAAGGGCTCCTCTTTCATCCCAGCCTGCCCAGACTTGCGGTGGGGATGGGCTGAATCAGAGGCTTCCTGCAAGGTGGTTTGTGGCGGGGCCCCACGCGTTTTCCAAGCTCAGCGCGGCTGGCTGGAGCGCATCGCCCAGATCCCGGCAGGGGGCGCTGTGGCACCGCGTGTGGTTTCCCCGCGTGTCCTGCCAAGGACAGTGTGGACGCGGCTGGGCGGGGGCTCAGGGCAGTGGCAGCGGGGGTCCGGCCGCGCCCACACTACAGTTCGGGCCGATGTCGGCGACACGGTCTGGGGGAGTCTCTGAAAGGCCCGCCGGCCTTAGCCGGCTCCGAGTTCTTCCCGTGCGGTGGGTGTGGGGCTGGGGGCTTCCGATCCAGCCCTGGGGTGCAGGCTTCGCACTGTGACCTTGAGAGGTCACTGCCCCTTCTGGGCCTCTGTTTCCTGCCTCTGTAATGGGGCTTCTTGAGGTACTACTGTGAAAAAGCTTTTGGAAATCTGAACCCCTGGCCAGATGCAAATTGGAAGGTTTTAATTGAAGCGCAGAGTCCTCTGCCTCACCCAACCCGTCTGCCTGGTTCCACACTCTAATGGAACCGTTTTAGCTGTTTGTACTTGCACTTTCTGGGTTTTACCTACATATTACAAAGTAATATGCTTATACTGCTATTTCCCAATTTACCAACCTTGTCTATTGTTTTCTTGTTGGAATAAATAAGGAATTAGTTGTATTCGAGCCCCTCCCCCTATTAGTGTATCTGGAGCAGTATTTTTAGGTAACTCAGTGATCAGCGTTTCTAGTAAGAAAACACAGCTATTCAGTTCCACCAAAGCTGTAGCAGAATGTCCTGTTGCTGCTCTGCCTTGGGGCTCCCTTTTCCAGCCGGGCTGTCTCCGTACCCCCTGCACTGCCCAGATGTCGTCTGCTGGGTCCCCTCTCTAAGGCTTTCTCCCCGTGCCTCTCCTTGGTCTTCTGCCTCTGTTGGTTTATTCTTTCTTTTGGACGCTTCTGAAGAAAGGGGCAGGGCGGGCAACTGTCCTCTGTGGATTTATCTGTCCTCTACCTGGGCGCTTGACAGTTAGCTTAGTATAGACTCTGGGCTGGGAATCGCTCTCCTTTAGTACCGGCTGTTTTGCGTCTCTGTCTTCCTCATCTGCAGAGGCTTCAGTGCCTGCTGACTTGCGTTCCTTTTTATGTGGAGCTTTTCACTCGCTCTGGAGGTTTTTGCAGGTCTTCACTTCTCTTTGGAATTCTGGAATTTCACAGTACATATGATATGGTAGCTGCCGTGATTCACTGGGACGTGCCCTAGGTGGTCCTTTTTAATATAAAGTTCTCTGAAACTTTAGTTTTTCTTTAGAAACCTCTTTCTCTCTGCTTGCTTGCTAAAACTGTGGAACCCAGACTCCTCTTCCCAGGATTTCAGTCTTTTATCTGTTTTCCCTTCCCTTTGTCTCTCTCTTCTATTCTGTAGATAGTTTCTTTGAATTTGTGTTCCAGTCCTATTGAAATTTTTGTCAGTCATCATATTTTTAATTACTGAGAATTTTTGTTTATTCTGTCCTTTTTTCTTCCCAACACAGACAATTCTGAACTTATTAGTGATTTTCCTGTTTTCTGATGCATCTCTGTTACCTCCAATTCCCCAGTGTTGTTTGGTTCACTGGTCTCTTTCTGGCTCTGTGTCTCTTCCCGTGTTGGAGCTGCTCAATCTTCAGTAGTCTGTGCTCTTGTCCATATTTAAGCATAAGGGTCATGAAATTGACAGCGTTGGTGGGGCTGACTTCACTTTGGGTGAAAAGGCAGGTGGCTAAGGGGCCCACAGATATCAAGGGAACTCTTTTCCCTGGGACTGATTTATTTCTGCAGCAAGATAGGATGGATATGGTTAATAAGAGGACGTACTTTGGAGCTGAACTATCTGGATTGGAATTCCAGCTCTGTCATTTACTGGTTGTATAAATTTAGAGAAGTCATTTGATCTTTGTGCCTCAGTTTCCTGTTTGTAAATTAGACCTAAGACCTAAGAAGAACACTGCTGGATGGGTTATTGAATCACTGCTGGATGGGTTATTGAATCCTCCTTGGATTACAATGAGAATGTGATATCTTCATAAATTGAAGGTATCATCAATACAGAACACATTTAATATTCCTAACTACTGAATGTCATTAACAACACAACACTTTGAGTACTGGTTATTTTCTGTCCTGATTGAATGACTGACTGTGAGTTGTGGCTTACTGCACAGCAATGAAAGAGAGGGAGAGAGAGAGAGAGAGAGAGAGAGAGAGAGAACAGTACTGCATATCACTAGCCCAGGTAGTGATCATAATTCAAATTCCAGGTATGATTTTTATCAGATGTGTATCATGGTTGCAGCATCATAAATTTGGAAAACTGTTAATTGGACCAAAGTAAGTTGGGGACCTATTGTATGTGTAAAGTTCTTAACTTGACATATAATGATCGATCACTGTCACATTCCTTGTAGAAGTGAATGAGGGTGGAGGTTGCCTTTCCTCTCATTGAGATACCTTCTGAAAGTTTTATCTCACTTAAGAGAAACCAGTGCAGAGTTGGCTAATCAAAACAATTGTTTTAATCAAGAAATCATTTAAGAAATGGGACACACAGCATGTTTTTTAAACCTACAAATATAGCTGCCTATTCCCTTTTCACGAGCATGTTCCCGTTACCTGAAATTCTGTAAGGTCTTACACAACTCCCAGTGCATATGACATTGTCTATCATTTCCACATTCAGTTTCTTTATAGTGCAGCTAAAACTTAAAGACACTTATCAAACAATCTGAATGCAAACTCCTTCTAGATTGATGTGATTTCCTCCCACTCTGTTACAATTTCTCATCTGTAACTCCTCTAAACTTAAAAAAAAGATCTGCCTTTGTTGAATCTTTCAAGGCATTTAGCTTAGTTTTAATAAAACAGTTCCCTTTTCACAATCATATTTTATTGGCTTATTAATATTAAATTGAATCACATAGTTATAAAAGCAAGTATGACTGGAACAAACAGGTTTGGGAATGAGCAATTGTTTCTGGGAAAGAAGGGAGATTAACTGGAGATGTTTGTGGCACGGTCTACCCACCAAAGTATTCAGCCCATAAAGTCTGTAGGGCTGTCTGAGGGTACTTATTCTGCAGTGGTGGACGGCAAAAGCCTGGGTGGTATTGTGGCTTCTGCTACTCTGTAAAGTATCTTCATCCCCTAACCCACTGCAATTTTACAGAAATTTGTTGAGCTCTTTTATCTATTAGTGGCTCTTTTTCTCTTCCTGTCCCTGTGAATTTATGTGCTCTGTTTTCCTTCCTGTCACTTTAAGGGGAGGCAGCAGAGAGAATATGAGCATTACAGTTTAAGCTGCCATTTTATCATGTTATCCAGACAATTTCCTTCTTTCTTTCTTTCTTTCTTTCTTTCTTTCTTTCTTTCTTTCTTTCTTTCTTTCTTTCTTTCTCTCTCTCTCTCTTTCTCTCTCTCTTTCTTTCTTTCTTTCTTTCTTTCTTTCTTTCTTTCTTTCTTTCTTTCTTCTTTCTTTCTTTCTTTTTTTTTGACTGCCAACACACAGTAAGCAGCAGAGCTTGTAATCATCACCACAAAGATCTCACCTCCATGACAGAAGCAAGTTTCAAACTCAGGTCTGTTGAGTGCTGTGGTGGATACTGTGGTGCTAGGTCCAGCTCCCCTTGCTTGGCTGGACATACCCTCTCCCAGCTGTGGAGACCCTGGCTTCTGGTGGCCCCGAGACCTTTCCCTTGGGGAGGGGAGTGAGCTCCCCAGCATGTTTGCTCTTCGCAGGCGGCCATCAGCACTGACTGACTGGAACAGCAATGGAAAAGCCCCGCCCTCTTCCCTCAGTTTGAGACAAGGCTGAGGGGCCAACCCAGCTGCAAAGTTCCTTGTGGCATCAGCCAAGATCCTGGTTGTGATTCATTGTGGTTCATGTCTTTCTGTGCGGTTGTGGGTTTAACTCCAAACACCACCCTTCAATGCGTCTTCTGCGAACAACTCTTTGTTTCAGAGTGTGTTTCTAGGAAGTCCAAAATCAGCAGATGCAGGGTCTCTGCTCTTTTGGCCATCTCTTCAGGTACCCTGAGTTTGCAGGCTAGAATGGAACAGGATTCATCAACAGAGAAAGGAAGATAGAGGAACTCAGGACCCACCTCAGGGTGGCTTCCCTGTGGAAAGTCAGGAGTGGCACATGCCCAGGTGTGGTTGGAAGGCAAGGAGGTGGGCAGAAAGTATGACAGGTGATGAGGCTGAGCAGAACATGTAGTTCCAGTGGGACTGGCCACTAGTGGGGAGTCCTCAGCAGGTTTAGCCTAGGGAGGGAAAGGTCAGGTCTATGTGTGAGAGAGATGAACCCAACTTCAAGGTGGATTGAGACAGCCAGGTAGAGTGAGGAAGGGCAGAGAGGCTGCTAGTACAGTGGTTCACAGGAGAGAGGAAGCAGCCTGTGCCAGGTGGTAAAGACAGTGACATTGTCCTTAGTGACTGACCACTTTCCAACCAGCACCCCTGTACCTAGTAGCCTGGTCTTTTTTCTGTATTTCCTGATGGGCCACATAATTAACCCATTTATTATGTTAATTTTCTCTCTCCCTCTTAGTCACTTCCCTCATGTCTGAGACACAATACCCGACACCTACAACCTAAAGGAAGACAGGTTTATTTTGGCTTCCAGTTTTAGAGGCTTCAGTCCATAGTTGTGTACCTCCAAACCAGGTCAGCATAGCACAGGGGCCTGGCCTAGAAGCTGCCCTTGGCAGGGAGCAGGGAAGTAGAGAGAGGAGCTGGGAGTTGCTGGGGAGGGACAGACATCTTCCAGGCCACGCCCCCAGTGACCCGTCTCTCCTAATAACAAGTCCTCTATAAACCCCCAGAATCCAGTCACCTTGCAAAAGCCCCACCTATGAGTGCATGAGGCTTTGGGAGGCATTTTAGATCTAAACCCAAATACCTTCCACAGCAGTGCAATCCACTAGGGTATGGTTTTGGTCTGTTTTTCTCATATACATAATAGGCAGGAACAATGTTTGCTCAGCAGTTAGAAGATCACATTTGCTTGCCTGTTGCTGTGTGACTGCTGGCCCCATATTTCACTGCTGGGCCTCTTAGCCAGTGTGTACAGGGCTCAACTTTGGCTCCTCTGACTTCCACTCGCTTTCTCAGGGGGCTTTGCCCTGCACAGCCCGGAGCATGGTGGGCTGCTTCTGCTTCTCCGTTTCTCTCCATTAGGTGAGGTGAAGTTGTTTAATCTGAGAAGAACTGGCCTCTGACCCAGGTCTCCTGCCTGCTCTGATGGTTTCTAAGCTGCTGGAATACTGCACCGTGCTTTAGTCTCCACACATGCAGACCCGGCTTGTGGGCAGGAAGCATATGGGAAACACAGATGACTGTCGTGGATGCGAAGTGTAAGGATAGGATTTCCATGGCAATGCTGGAATTGTTTGCTTATTCAGTTTTGATGTTTTTCTTAAGTGACCCAGAGATGATTTTTCTGATTTGCCCTCAGCTGTGTAAATGAGAGTGTGCCATCTCGAAGCCCGCACGTGCAAAACGCCTTTACTGCTCCTTCCAAATTTCTTCTCTTGCTCTCTCAGTGGTATCACCATCCTCCATCGGAGCTGTTCCAGTCCTTTCCTTTTCCTTTATTAATTTCATTTTGGTGTCAGAAAATGTCTTTATTTTGTCTTTGCTTTTTAAAAAAAGTTTTGCTGTGGAAAATTCAAACTCCTACCGAGGTAAAGAGAGTAATGTAATGAGCCTCGTGTGCCTACCACCAGCTCCAACAGTTAGCCCACGGCTGATCTCGTCCCATTGATTCCTGCCTACTCTTCCACCCCATCCGCCTCCAGCTCATTTGGAGCGAGCCTAGATACACATCATCATATCTCTAGGTAGAAGAATACCTTACACTGTAGTTATGTCATTCCCATGCCAGAAAATAACAAAACTCTCTAATATAAAGTACACAGTTAATTTTGAAATTTCCTAGGTTAACTCAACATTTTATTTCTTTTACAACTTGTTTAACTCTGAATCTGAATAAATTCTGTAGGTTACAGTTGGCTGATAGAATCCTTCAGTCTGTTGTTTTCTCTCCTTTCTTATTTTCTCCAGCCATGTATCTGTCAAACAAAAAGGGTTGTTTATTCTGCTTCCCACAGCTGGACTTCACTGAATGAGTCCTATGATGTTGGATGATATGTTCATTTGTCCATTCTGTTTCCTGTATATCAGAAGTTAAATCAAGAACCAACTACAGAAGAGGTGTGAACTTCTATCAGGAAGCATAATGTCTATCATCTCTTTTTGTTGTTAGCAGCCATTGGCAATCATTGACTAAATTTATTATTTCCTCAGTGTTTACACAGTAGTCTAATTCTATCTGTTTTTCTTTGTTACATGGATTTTTATGAAGAGTAACATCCTTTCATAAATGATTTGGTTACCCTGAGGCATAGTTCATTCAGGAAAGGCAAGATAAATGCTTGTTTCTTTCCATTTATTTTCAATTTCTAAAATAATGAGTTAGTTCCTTAATATTGTCTGAAGATAACCAATGGGATTTTCTTTTTGTATCTTTATGAATTCATGGATTTAGATAGAAATGTGATGTGCCTCAATCCATGTCAGTTTTTATTCTTACTGATGCTCACATTATTCCATGTTGGGCTAATGGAGATCTCTTCAACTTGGCTCCTGAGTCCTTTTGATTATGGTCCCAATAGTTTCTGTTGGCTTCTCTGCTTTCTAGAATGACAAGATGTTCCATTTTGTACATTTCCTGTCCCAGACATGCAATCAATCACTCCAAGGAGCCCTTGTTTCTTTTTAGTGGAAAATGGTAGAAGTCACAGTCTGGGCTCCATGTTTAGAGCTACATTGTCTTTTTAATATTACATAAAGTAAAAAACAAAAAAAATATATGGGCCAGGAATTTAGCTCAGTGGCATAAGCACCTACCTGGCAAGTGCAAGGTCATGAGTTCAATTCCCTGGTACCAATGTATGTATATATATATATATATATAGGCTTAACATTATATATATAATAATAAAATGTAATATTATATCTACCCATCAGCCACCACCCAACCTAAGACTTGACCATTAATTACTAACAATATTTCATTTTTGTATATGTCCCTCCATTAGTCTTCACAAAGGGGCTAGATTATATATTTATCAGTATCTTGCTTTAGAAAAACTTTGTTACATTTATACCTTAAATATACATGTTTAGGTTAGGGGTTTTTGTGTTTTAAAAAGATATATTGTATAGCCAGCATCTCCTGAGATCCCACCATGTTGGAATTAGGGCGTTGGGAAAGAAAGTAACCCACCCGCCTCCCTGGTAAGCAGACGTGAGCCTACCGGCACATGAGCTAAGAATCAAACATCCCATCCTCCACCCCACCCCCTGTTAGCAAATGGGAACCAGATGTCTGAGCATCTCTTGGGAGGTTGACTGTATACAATATAGCAAATATGGGGGGTTTCCTTCTACCTTCTCTTTGAAAGCAAATATTATCACTGTTTTGCTTTGTTCTGATTAATTATATTGCTCTATTCAATATTCTGTTTTGATAAGTTCTATAATGTTCTGTATTTGGTTTGATTTTGCTATACCTGATTGATAGGACAACTATTGTGAAGATAACGAGATACATTGTCATACCTACTACTGTTATCCTGGTAACCTGCTGTGATGTTCTGTACCAATTTCACTGCATTGTCTCAATTGGCTTAGTTCTGTCTTATTCTGTTGTATTTTACTGCCTTCAAAATAATTTAAAAAATGAAAAAAAGATATATTGTAATGTATATTATTTTATATGACCCCACCTTGTTTTCACTCATTGTAGGTTCTAAGATTCATCCTGTGTTTCATAGAAAAGCTATAGCTCATTTTTTCAGTGCTGTATAATTTGCCATTGTGTGACTACACCATAATTTATTTTATTCACACCTTTTCTTGCAGACATGTGTGCCATCTCCCATTTCTGCTGCTGTGTTTTGCTAAGATGATGCTGTGACAGACCATCTTTTGCACATGTGTGGGAGTTTGTCTGGGACAGTGGTTATCAAACATTCCAGTTTCAGGATGCCAAAGGGCTTTTGTCCATGTGAGTTATATCTATAAGTGGTTACCTATTGGAAATTGAAACTGACAAAAATATAAAAATTTTGTTAGTTCAAAATTATGTTAACATAAATCACATATTTTTAAATAAAAACATATTTTAAAGACAAAATAAATTAAGAAAGAAAAGCAGTAGTGTTTAAGTTTTTGCAACTCTCTTAAAAGACAAGTGAATTAAGCTTCTATCCTCAGTTTGTTGTGACATCATGTGTCATGCAGCCTCTGGAAAACTCCATCATACACTGCTTTTTTCTACAGACTTTCATAGGGGAGGGACAGCACTGAACAACTCTCGTCTGTTTAATGTCTATATGAAATGTGATAAAAATGATAAATGTTTCAATGAAAATTCAAAAAATTCAAACATAGTACATTAAAAGACTCATTGCCAGAAATCCACCCCAAAATACTCTCCCTCACTTCAAACACACTTATCTCATCATTTCTACCCTTTCTGAAGCAGTTCTAGAAGTTTCATTTGTGTCTTTTGAAGGCTGCTTCAATGTTCTGAATTGATTAAAAATGTTTACGTTAATTTCTGTCAAATAAAAACATGATGGTGCATCTTCATATATCTGATTAATCAGATCTGGTAAAACATGACTTCTGCTTCTTCCCCATAGTCAAAATGACCATCAGATGTAGATGTTTTGAACTGATGCAGGACATCAAGGCAGCCAGGACCTTGCAGCTAAGGATACTCACAGAACACAACTTCCAGAACTGCTTTAGAAAGTGCTGAGAACGATGGGTAAATGTGCTTGAAGGCAGAGAGTGTATGCTGAAAGGGGACTAATGGAAATGTGTATTTCACTGTAATAATTTTTAAAAATTAATATTTACCATAGTTTTTGATCATGCTGAGTACATTAGGTGCCATGCCAATCTCTCTACATTGTCTTATTTAATCCTCTCAACAGCTCTTTGAACTAGATTTTCTTTTTCCCATTTTACAGATGAAAAAGAGGCTGTGTGGGTTGCCCAGCACTGCTGAACTGAAGCTATGGAGCTGGAGTGTAAACAGGTCTCCTTGGGCTGCTGAGGGCAGTGTGGTTTCTCTTTCTTCTTTCTTTCTTTCTTTCTTTCTTTCTTTCTTTCTTTCTTTCTTTCTTTCTTTCTTTCTTCTTTCTTTCTTTCTTTCTTTCTTTCTTTCTTTCATTCTCTCTCTCTCTTTCTTTCTTTCTTTCTTTCTTTCTTTCTTTCTTTCTTTCTTCCTTCCTTCCTTCCTTCTTTCTTTCTCTATTTTTTTCTCCCTTCTTTCCTTCCTTCCTTGCTTTTCTGTAGCACCGGAGAATTGCATCCACAGCCTTTATGCTGAGCTACATCCTCAGCCTTTTATAATTTTTAAAATTTTGTTGCTAAATTGCTCAGGCGGGGCTTGAATGCATGATTCTAATTCCTGAGCCTTTCAGAGCACTGTAATTTTGTGATTTCTGATCTCTGGGCTGTTTTAGTTTGCAATGAGTCAGGCTGCTTGTAGGAGACAGGTCAGGGTGAGTCAGACCAGCATAATGTGACATTTGCCAACAGACATGACAGAGAAGAGAAATAAGTGGTGGGTTCTCAGGAGGGATAGTGGATGGTGGTGGAGACAGCACCCAGCAGTCATTGCATACCTGTTCCATGTCAGGGTCTGTGCCAGTCTCCGAGATCTTAAATGGGAACTATCTGGATTCACCCTTGGGAAACTCAATCAGAGAGAAACAGACATCCCAAAAGACACCAGATGTTCTATGTTCTATCAGCTTATGGAGGATGAATTCCTAAGAATGCTAGGAATGTGTTATAAAAAGTGAAATTATAGAAATTTGCTTCAGTGGGGAAAAGAGGTTAGGGGCTAGACAGTTTCAGATTTACCATAACAAAGTTATTTTTCCATCAGGAATGTCCATAATAAAGATGCTTTGATAGCTATAAGTATATGGCTGTAAAACTTGAACATCTCAGAGCAAAGCCAGCATTCTACTTCCTCATGATTGTTCTCGAGAGGAGCAGGCTTTTATTCCCTATCATCTCAGCACTATAACCAGCTCAGCTTTCTCTAACCTTCCTGTCACCTTGACTATCCTTGCTGGAGTCAGGAAGCACCCAGGCCCCCTAAGATGCATCTGAAGACATTGGAAAACTTCCTCTCCCTCCTCCACCCCCTCTGCTAGCTCCTCTGTGGTGTCACAGTTCCCCGTGATCAGCTCAGTATAAATTGTGCTCTCTAATTAAAGAATCACATTATATTTAAAACCCCACCACAGAAGGAATTCTTGTGAGTGTGAGAACATTATGGGAGTATATGGAGGTAGGTCATGTCACAATTAAGACTGGTGCCTCTAGGGCCAGTCTTCTGGAGTTGGAACCCTAACTTTGCACTTACTATCTGTGTGGTCTTGGACCAGTGACTTAATTCTCTGTGCTTCAACTCTACAATGGGGAGAATAGAAGCATCCACTTCACGTGATTGCCAGGATTAGAGGGGATGGTGACTGCAAGGCCTTAGAGTTGAGCCTAGTATGCTATTGGCACTCCATAAATGTTAGTTATCAAGGGGGCAGAGAGAGGAGTGTCTGCTTACTTGAGTGGACATTGGCTGGGGGCCTTATTGGAGCAAGAGAGACTGGAGCTGGATTTAGCAGGTGAGTGTGACTGGAAAGAAGGGTACAGAAACAGGAGGCGTAGGAAAGTTCTTCTGAGTTCCCCAAAGGAGCCTGCAATGATCAAGGCTTCGGTTTCTACTTAACGCCAGTTGCTGTAAGAGACAAAACTCTAAAAGTTCAAAGATAGCATAATGAATGTTGGTTTCTTTTTCCCATAAAGTTCAATAAGTGAACATGGTGAGGAGGGGTATGCTGCAGTACACCATTTTTCAGTAACCTTAACAAATGCTCGGCAATCATCTGCAGGCTTCCAGGGTCACCCTGGGCATTGACATCCATTCTGCAGATGGGGAAAGAGAATGTGCAGGACCATGCAGGAAGTTCATGGGCCAAGAGTGGAAAGGATGCACACTGCTTGTTCCTGTACTCTATTGGCTGGAAGTTAGCACCCAGACATCTTCACAGGGGCTGGGAATACCCTCTAGCCCTGTTACCAGAGGAGAGGGAGATGAACTAGGGGGCCTCTGTCCTAAGTTCTGAAATTGTGAGGTGGACCAGCCAGAGGAGTAGGGGTCCAATGACCAGGACAGTGGTTCCGAGCCCATAAGCTTGACCATCGCTCAGCGGGGCTAAGGAATACAAGGGCTTAGCTTCATTATCTGTGCAATGAGGAGCAAACTGTTTGCTATCTCTGTGCCTCATTTCCTTCTCTGAGACTTGGGGCTGATGAGAACTTGTGTCCCTCAGGGTTGTCATGAGGAAGAATTTGTTTCCTGGTCTGAACTTGAGCTGCTCCCATAAAGATTAGTGAAGGCTCCAGAAGGCGGGGTTTAGGGGTGTGCTTGTTCACAGGTCATCCCCAGTTCTCCACTTTCATCATCTCCAGTCTCCTTCTCGGCCTTGCCGGCCCCTCTGGGAGGCTCTGTGAGGAGACAGCCTGGCCCCAGTGGCTGCTGCTGAGAACCCTGTGAGACCACGTGGGTGTTCTGGATCAGCTGTCCACTTGCACCTTGACTGTTGCTGCCCAGGGGTTCTGGACCAGTTCCTGCTGGGCTGGTAACACCTTCTGTCAGCTCCTAATCTCAGGTCTCCAAAAGGGCCAGTGAGGAGTGATGAGCTGTGGCTGTGACATCTTTGCAGCAACGTGCACCTGGGGAGCAGTTGGAATTCTCCTTGAGAGGCCTCGAGAGATTTGCTTCTCCTTTTAAGGTCTTAGTTTCTTTGGGTGCCAAACAGAAGATGATAGGACTTGTTTTCTATGATTCTGTAAAGGCTAAAATTGCCATGGATTCAGTTCCTAGAGAAGAGTCGGTCAGTGGATGGCAGCTAGTGTTACTCCTGAGTACTTATGTCTCTCACTAAGCTGTGGCCTTCCAAGGTCAGGGACTCTGCTATTGTGCAGTGTAATAGTTCTGGCTTGCTGAGCACTTCCTATGAACTGGGCAGAACTTTTCTGGGGATAACAACTATTCCCACCTCAGGGTTGTATGTAGATTAAATGAAGGTTGTGCTATTTTACAGATGAGGAAACTGAAGCTCAACTAGGTTCACTCTCTTTGCTGACATTATTGTTTCTATGTCTCTGCACAGGGCCTCACAGGGAGCAGACACACGAATGACTGTGAACTTGCAGTGCCTACGTGATAGCACTTGACCCTGCTCATGGGGGGTGTAGGGCAGCAGGCAGCCCTGCACCTCTCTCTACCATTCCTTGCCTTGTGGGCAGGAAGGAAAGGTGTGGGTTTCTTGCTGGGATGGCACTGGGGCTGTGAGGCTCACAGAGGGAAAAGACCTGCTCAAAGGCATCTAACTTTTGTGTGAGACAGAACTGGGTTTAACAGATACAGTGCTAGGTTTGGGTTTGCAGACTCAATCCTGCCCCTTTGGTAAGTTACTTTGGACAATTTCCCTAACCTCTCACAGTCTCAGTTTGCTCATGGACATATTGCTGGGTGTGGTGGTGCATGCCTGTAATCTCCGTTAGTTACTCAGGGGGTGCTGAGGCAGGAGAGTCACAAGTTCAAGGCCAGCCTGTGTAACTTAGTGAGAACATACCTCAAAATTTTTTTTGAAAGAGCTGGGGAAGCAAAAATATCTTTTAGGAATAAAAGGAAAATCAAAACATCCTCAGATGACAAAAAGGTAGGAGAATGTTTCACTAGCAGACCTACAAATAGCTAAAGGAAATTCTCTACACTGAAAAGCAACAACTAAAGAAGGAATCTTGGAACACTGGAAAGGAAGAGAGAATACAAAGTTATTTGTGTTTGATAAATATGTAAGCAAAATATGAATAAGCAAATAGATTTGAAAAGGAGTTCGTGGGGATGTAGGTTGGGGTAGAATTTCCCTGAATTCAATCCCAGTACTGGAAAAAAGAGGCTATATTAATAATCTCCATTCATAGGGTTGACATGAGGATTAAAGGAGGAAATGGAACAAATGCACCTTGTCTAACATGGTGCCCAATAAGAGTAGGCATTTAGAATGTGGACTAGTTTGTTCTTTGGCTCTGACCTTTATTGCATTGGCTTTAACTCTTGTTCTACTCCCCCTTTCTTGCATGCGGCTCTGCTGCATCACTGTCTTCTCTCTTGCAGGACCGAGGAGCCGGAGAGCCGTGGGCAGTTGAGAACCTCAGGCATCAGACCACAAAGAACCCATCTCACGGGCGACAGTGACCTGCATACAAGGCTGTGGGAAGAGAACTTCACGCTGACATGGAGACTGAGGCTCAAGTCCCAGGTCTAACATGAGGGGCTGTGTGACTCTGAACTGGCCTGTTTCCTCTCTGGGCCTTGTTTCCCCCATGTGACTCTAGGAGGGCAGGCCAGGGGAAATTCTGGCACTGTAAATTTCTAATTTTATCCTAATTATATGTCTCAGGGAGGAGTAGCAGGGCCCTGGTAGCAGTGTGATGAATGAATATTCCTAATGAGAAGTGGAAATAATTTGTGGTTGAGAGCAATGCCTTGAGTGACAGAGTGACAGGTTACAGGGTCGGCCTATATTTTCCAGCAGATTAAGTTAAAAGCTGTGACCCAAGATGCTGAAATAGGAAATATTAAGCAAAAGGAGATGACAAGGTATCTTTTTACGGAAATGTTTTCTATTTGAGTGGAACAGCAGAGGACTTCCAGGAATTCATTCTTGTTTCCACCTAAGGTGAAGCATTTAGGCTTCAGGGAACCGGAAGCTGTGGGCTGAGTGAGGGAGACACTGAGCGTGTTTTTTTACCGTCCTGGGTTCAGCCCACCCACTCTATGCAGGGTGCTCACTGCAGGGGTGGAATGAGCTGTGTGTGGAGGAGGAGTGTCCCTCCCTCCCTCAGCACACGTTCCCTGGGGGGAGGATTCACACCCTGGTTCTGAGTCTGCTGGGTGTGTCCCATACAAGGTCAAAGTGACCATTAGAGGGCTTGTCAGTTTCATGATGGGCCAAGGTTTCTATTATAGGCCAATGGTGTGGCCACGGTGACAACCTTATCACTTTGCATCTTCACAGTTATGAGCATCTGTCATGCCTGTCGTGTTTTGTTGGTGCCAGCTGGACCACAGCCCCTTACCATGTCTATGCAAAGTACTTCCATGTTCATGGGCACCTCTATCCCAGCCCAGCCCTACCCATCCACTGCCCATGTCAGAGAACAGATGTAATGTCCTAAGCCCTGTGCCCATCCAGAGAAGCACATCATATTCGTTCTTTCTTGTATTGTCCTTCTGTACAATCCTGAATATGTGTGTGTAGGGGCCTTACCAGCTTTGTCCCTGCCTTTCCAATCCAGGTCCCATGTAGCAGCTGGGGGCCTTTCTACAGCACAACCCACGGCCTCTCCTGATCTCTTCAGTGGGTTCCTCTGCCCTTTTCAAAAAGGACACAGTCCCTGTGTAACTTAACAGCCACCCTCCACACTTACCTCTGACTGGCCCTGCTGTCAGCCTCAACAGCCACCACTTCTTCAAAGCAAGTCTTACCTAGCAGTGCAGGCCAGGAGTTTGAAGCATGCACTGTCCCTGGTGGATTTCATTCCTTCTGCAAGAACCTGCTCAAGGCCAAGTATCACCTTCTCTGTGAACTCATTCCTGGGTCTCCCTCAGCAGAGCTGACTCCTTTTCTCAGCTGTAAAAATAATTCTGAATAAAGGAAGTGACTATCCAAGGTCACAAATGAGATGTGACACAGGCCCTTTGTCTTTGTCTGCTTGAGTTGCCTTAATACAGTGCCACAGACTTTGGTGGCTTAAGCTACAGAAATGTATTTTCTCAGTTTTGGAGGCTGCAAGTCCAAGATGCAGGTGGTGTCAGGACTGGTTTTGGTGACCTGTCTTCTCCTGGTTTGCAGAGGACCACCTCATGCTGTATGTGGCCTTTCCTCCATGGGAGCCCAGTCCTTATATCCTTTTCCCTGCTTAAAAGGATACCAGTCCTATTGGAGGTAAAATGGCCTCATTCAGCCTTATTCCCCCTTAAAAGTCTTTTTTCCAAATACATCCACATTTGTCAGTAGGACTTTAACATACAAATCTTTGGTGGGAACAAATGCATGACACCCTTCTTGCTGGAGATCCAAGGCCAGAAAATAGGTCGGGGGCAAGAGAAGGCCATGTGTGTCCTGCAGAGAAACAAAGGAAGGAGCAAGGAAGAGCCTGGTGACAAGGAGAAAGGTAGAGGCCTAGACTGTTAGGAGGGAGAAAGGGAGGTTTCAGTGGCTTGACCAGAAATCCAGAGAGCAGAGCATCCTGGGAGGATGTGGGGTGTGCTATGTGTGGATCCTCAGGCTGGGTCCTGAGGGAGTGTGAGGAAGGAGGAGGGTGGAGAGCTCAGTTGGTCTTGATGTTTGAGGGTAGAGGGTCCACATAGACGGGGATCACTAAAGGCTGCCACCAACTGTGTGGGCTGAGCAGCCTCGAGTGGTCCTTGCATCTTCCTCCAGCACCAAAACTAAGCTAGTTGTCCAGCAAGTTGCAAAATCAGAATTTGTGCTCAAAGGTCCTTATCCCCAGGCTGGGAACTTTTGTCCTCTCAGGGTCAGGACTAGGAAAGGCAGGCGAGGTACTGGGGAGACACTTGCACAAGCTACAGTGAGGGGGGCTCCTTCAGCTTCATATCCTCAGCACCTGTCCTGTCTCACCCTAGTCTCTATCCAGGCCGGCCTCCCCTTTGGGGGTGACCCTGTCTTCCTGCTCACCCTCTCCTTTGCAGTGGAGGTAGCAGTTTGTGAATAGCTGCCGCCAGGCTTGGCATGGCTCTTAGGCAAGTGGGAGACATTAAGTTAATGGCCCTCTAGGTGAAATCAGTCCAGCTACACTCATTGCCCTCCTTCCCTTGCCCATTTTCAGAGGCAGCCATGCAGCAGATCTGTCCACGCTCAGCTCCTTAGCCCAGGTGTCTCCTAGATCCCCTTTCAGCCAGCAGGATGCCTGTTAGAGAACTGCGGTAGGACACGTAAAAGGGATGGGAGTCCCTCACTCCTCACTGTCCTGTGGCCTTGGGCAATTGTTACCAGAGGCCAGAAAGAGCTCAGGACTCATAACTGGAGTCTTGGGCTCAAGTCCTAGCTCTCTGTTTCCTGATTGTGTGACCCCCCACAAGCTTCTAGGCTTCTCTCTGAGTCTCCTTACTTGTCCTGTGATGGGGCTGAAATAATCTTTATCCTCCCATCTCTCAGGCTACATGAGAGGTTTGTGTGAGAATTCCTGGAATAGGAGTGAGGCACAATAATTGCTAGCACTTTTAGAGTACTTACTAGGTTCACCTCACACCTATGTACTATTTCACCACCACCACCCCAATTTGGAAGATGAAACCAAAGCTCCAGGTGGTTAAGTAGCTTTCCTAGAGTCATGCAGTTACCACATGATAGGGGAGTTCAAACTGTGGCAATCTGGCTCTAGAGCTATTGTTCTTCACCATATGGTTCTTTTTTTTTTCTTCTCAAATTTTTTCTCTTTATTTTTAAGTGTTAATTAAGAATGATCAGATACTTATTAAACATCAGGCCTTTTATATATATTTTTTTCTGTTTGCTCATCTTGAGATGATGGGAATTACCCATTTTTCAGATGAAAAACATCGAGACTTGTAGAGGGACATATAACTAGCAAGTGGAGAGTCAGGATTGAAGTCAAGTCTGGTTGTGAAATAATAACAATAATAATGTATTATAATAGTTGCCAGCTAGATGGTACCTTCAAGGTCAGGATAACCCACTAGGTCTCTGATCTGTAGGTGTCCTTTTGCTAGTCCCTCCCCTCTTGGGCTTTCTGTCTGGTTCCTAGGTCCCTCCAGCCCTCCAGCAGGTGGTGATTCACTAGCGTTGGCAGTGAGGGCAGTCAATTGTCTCAGATAGAGGCATTTGTTATCTGTACATTGGAAATATTTATGTGTCTCAACCTAATTAGTGAACGAGCATAATAAAAAAAAGAAATCCATCCTGGAAAGGAAATTGCTGTTGGAAACAATTGTTTTGACAAAACACCATTTGTTCCCAGTGCTTGCTCCCTGCTGGAATGGCAGGCCACTTGTTTTGGTGACAGATGCCTTGTGACTGGGGTTTTGGATCATGAGGAGCTATGTGGGGTATGGTGAGGATGGAGCTGGCCCACACTCAGCTGGTTTCTGTGGGGAAATCCTGAAGTTCCCTGGAGTAGGGTGCTCTCTACTCACTCTGTGACCAACAGAGCTCTGGGCCTCTGGGGCCAGGCTAACTCCTCAGTATGGATGTCATCTTGTAGTTCTTTGATTCAGAACTGAAATCCCGGAGGAATAGTGACTTGTAACATCACTCAGCAAGACGGTAACATTGCCTTATTCTTTCCATGGCAGTCTGAGGCAGTGATAATACCACTTCCTGGCTTAGGTTTCTGGGATCTAGTCTACTTGTTTTTGCAAAAGACTTGTCAGGAATTACTAATCTTTATGTCTACCACTGCCCATGAGGTATTTGTGTTCCTACCCAGCACTATGACTCTCTGGACCAGCCAGATTTCAGGGATTCTAGGGCTGGGTATGTGGCCTGCAGAAAAGCATTTAGGTTCAGGTAAGGTAAGGGAAGCTTGAGTAAAGTGCAATGATTTTGGTTTTGCTTGCATGACTTTCTTGTTGTATGTGATCAGTAGTTACTTCCAGTCACTAGCATGTTTTTACCTTGGATTCCTCATTTATAAACTGGAGTAGTAATTTCTGTTCTCCATACCCTATTAATAAGGGCACTGTAAGAATCAATTATATGAAGAAATAAAAACTCCAGTGTGATATAAAAATGTGGCCAATAATAATGACCAGTATTCACCAAGAGCTTTCTGCGTGGGCATTAGTTGAAGGAATAAGTGCTTGCTGATGGAGCACATAGTCTTCAAATCCCAGGAAATTAAACAACAAAGGTTGTTTCTCAACCTCTGTAGCCCAGAGGCTCCTGGGAGTAGTTCTTTTCTGACTACCTTCCTGGAGACTTTCAGCCTTACTGACAGAGGTGAGGGGAGGCCTGGACAACTTCATGGGAGGTTTAGGTGTCCTAGGCTTGTCTGTATCCCATTGGCCAGAATTCAGACTCATGGTCCTTCATGGGAACTGAGAAATAAAGTTGAACTTTGTGACTAGAAGGAAAACCTACAAGTTTGGTTGACAGGTGGCATTTTATCAACTACCATGAGCTGTATACCTTGTTAGTTTTACAAGAATCCTCTGAAAAGTTTTCATGTACTCTTTTTTTTTAAAATGAGGAAATAAAGGCTCAGAGAGATCGGATGAGGTATAGAAGATGCTGAACTAATGTGGTGATCTGATTTTAGCTTATCTGGCTACATTTCTTATTCTCCCCATAGAGAACTTGTAGCTGCTAATTCATTTTGTTTATTGAGTGGCTACTATGTGCTGAGCACTATGATTTCTGTTGTGCAGTGCTGTAACTGCTCCTTTTATTCTTCCACATGCCAAGATTGCCTCTTCTTCTTCAGTGACTTTGTCTGGTTTTTTCAGATTTAGCCTTGGACTGTTTTCTTAAGGAAGTTGCTTTGATTTACTCCCTAGAAACTGCTCCTTTCTGGACCTTTCTCTTGCTAGCCCTAGTTCCAGGAAATTGTGGGAAAGGCAGAGTGAAGTGCAGAGCAGATCTTTCTATTTCTTTTTATTTTTTCCTCTGCCAGGAATTGACACCTCAAGTTTACAGCTTATGAAAGACACAAAGGCCCCACATTTTGAAGAGGCCCTGCAGAGTCATGGTAGACACCTTCCCACAGGACCAGCTGTGGGGCTTCTGGTTTTAAAAACCAGCCCCACTCTAATTTCTTCCTCCTAGGAAAAGAGGGCTGAGAAGGAATAAGCCATTACCTCCCATCCAGATCTTCTAGGCGAGACAAAGGATCTCCTCCTGACACAAAGTAGGGAGCCCTAAGGAAAGATAGACTGGTGCACATTTTTCTTTACTATTTGGCCTGATTTTGTCACAGCAGGGGAAGAACATGTGGGAGATGGGGCAGGACAGCCCCCCCCCATCCTAGCAAGGTCTTGTGTGTACTCAAAGGCCTTTGAATGGGAGTCCATGGACACTGGATGAAATTAGAGACCTCATGCAGTGATAGGCATCAGGTGATTGGGTTTGTGAGGCTAAGACCAGGCATGTCAGTCATGATGAGATCAATCCCAATGGTGAGCACCAGTGCATAGGGAATAGCTCAGGTAAGGTCCCCATCAGCTGAGCCCATGTCCACACCTGTGTCTACAAGGAGCTGGCAGGCAACAAACTAGGTCAATGACTAGGGCACAATTAGAAGAGGACTACATCCTCATAAGCTGTCACTAGCATTGTGCTACTGCTTACCTCCCTGCAATACTCAGGTAGTGGAAGAGGAGATAGGAGATGAGAGAGAGAGCAGATGTGGCCTCCCCAACCTAGAGCCAGATACTTGAACTTTATTAGGGATGGTGGGGGCAGGGAATCACAGAGGTGAGCTGGAAAGGACTTTGAATAAGAATGAAAACTACCAGGAAGTAGGACTGAGTCCTAAAGAGCCCAAATGAGACTTTTAATAACTGAAAGTAACTGAAAAGTTATGGCTTTAAACTGAGTTTGTCAAGGCAGCCTGCTACCCAGCAGGAAAAAGGGTTCAACAGAGCACAGTTGGTAGCAGTTATTTGAAAAATAAAACTATTCTAGGCTTATAACCCAGTGAGCCGAAACTTCACATTAAATCAATTTCATACTCATCCATTTAGCTACTATTTGCTGAGCTTCTGGTCTTTGCCAGACAATGCTCTTAGCACTAGCAATTCCAAGGAGCTTACCCTAGCAGGGAGACAAATAAAAAAACTAACTGTTCAGTGTGATAAATGGCATAACATAGGATGGGAGAGTACAATGAGGCATGGACGAGAAGGGGACTTGGTCATGGTCCTGTGTGTCAGGGAAGGGAGTGGAAAGATTGTCTAGGGTCTTGAACAATGAATGTGGCAGCTGTATTGGGAAAGGGTGTCCACATCCAAAGTGACAGAATTATGAAAGAATTGAGCACCATGTAGAAACTGTGAGTAGCCTGAGCAATGCAAAAAAGGTATTAATTATCATTTTTCCTTTTAATTTCATTCTGTCTCTTCTTTGCAATTAGGTTATAAACTCCTTCAAGTAAGGATGATATCAAATCTCAATTTCATCCCCTCCCTAGGACCAGCTTAGGTGTGAAAATGTAGAACTGAGTATTTTTCACTGGCAGTAATGCAGTAGAAGTTGCATATTTTTTGGTACTTGGGGAATCTTGCAGTGGGAGGGAGGTAGATGGGGTGGCAAGTTAGGACAAGTTGGCCTCCTGTCTATGCCTTGGTTTCCTCATCAGTGTATAAGAAAGTTAGCCAGACAATCTCTATGATTAACTAAAAAATAATTTGAGTTTAGAATTTGATAGATAAAAGCAGTAGACTAGAAGTCACAAACTTGGTCCTTGCTTCTAGCTCTGTCACTGACTAAATGTGTAAACTGCCCTTTCTCCTCCAGGCCAGCTTCCCTGTCTGTAAAATGCAGGGGAAACACACTTATCTCCAAAGTGTCTTTCAGCTCTCATCTTTTATGCTTGCCACTGAATTCAGTTGACCTTATGCTGGCCTGGTGTCCTTGCTCAGGAAGGCTTCACTTTCCTCAATATTCTTCAGACACATTTTTAAACTCTATGGGGTAGGTGAGGGAGATTAGGGCCAGTAGAGGGTATTTGAGTGAGGCAATGAATATTTATAACAGACGCTCCCACCAGAGGACACATTAAGTCTCACAGCATAACAAAACTGAATTACCATGAAATAAACTTTCTTAATTAAACCAATTAAATTTCTTCCCAGTATGTAATTTAGAAACTCTGATAAACCCTGGTTGAAAAGGTTTGTTTTAGCCTTAAGCTGGCTGAGAAAGCGGGAACATCTGGTTGGTGGTGGAAAGGCCTGTTTAGGCTCCAGGCCATGGGGGCAGTACTGTGGAGCTATCCACGGTACTGAAACAGGCTCTGCCTCACAGATTTGATAAAGGACATAGGCAGGCCACGGCCTGGTGCAGCTTAGATGTGCCATTTGAGAATAGTGTCTTTTATTTCCTCTACTTGACAGCAGTCACTCAGAAGTTAACTGTATATTTCCAATGCCCCTACAGTTGTACCAGAATTTGAAATGGTTCCATGCATTTTCTTGTTTATGGAATTCTAGACTCACAGAGCTGGGGGAAATGGCTGGGTCTAACCTTGCATTATAAGTGTATGAAAATGGAGCTAAAGAGAGTTAAAATAACCTGACCCATGATCACACATCTTTAAGTGACATAACAGATTCAAATCCACGTCTCTAATTCTAAATTCAGTGTTCTTTTTGATAGGATGTTCCCTAGTCAATGAAGCATTTGTGGATACAGGCCATATCTAGTTTACATTTATTCACCTAGAACCTATCTTAGAACCTGAAAAACTTTTTTGAACAAAGAATACATGGACTCCCTTTCTATTCCTACACAGCCAAATATTTAAACAGTAGCTATACAAGAATACTGATTCTATACTAATATAATTTTTACATTTGTAATATTATTATGATTTTTAAAAGGACATTCTGCTTGTTATTCAGATTGATTCCCACAATAATCTTGAAAGAAGACTGTATTAGTCCAATTTTACATCAAAGGGAAGTAAAGCCCATGGATCTAGTGGCTTGTCCAGAGTCCCACTGAGAATCCGGAAAGAAGCTTTGAGTATGATTCAGTTCTCCTGATTCTTGACTTTGAACCCAGGGCTGCACTTATCATATAGGTAAGTAGACACAGTAAGGCAGTACTTGCCCTGCATCTACACCCTACTTGTGGAGCTAGGCCACATGCAATTCAATGTGTGTAAACAAAGTACAATTAAACAGGTGATAGAATGAGGTGGTATGGATTCAAGGGTGGTGAAGCACAGGTAGTGTCTGCTCTGGCATTTCAGAAGAGGAAGTGGTTCTACAGATTAGTATTCAGAGAGAAAGTGGAGGCAGATCTTGCACTGGAAGGTGAGTGAGATTTTCATAAGTAGGGGAAGAACCATTCTTATGAAATCAAACAACTTTGCTGTTGGAAGAACTTTAGAGATGATCACTTCTCTTAATTTTATAGATAGAAAAACTGAAATCCATAGAAATGCGGGACTTTTTCAATATTACACAGTCATGTATGTTAGGGTTTTGTATGTAGACACTGGGGGTTCAAGGAAAATAAGACAGGTTCTTGTCTCTCAGATGGCTCATGGGCTTGTTGAGGTGGGACACAGAAGTAGGTAAGTGCACTCACATGTCACAGAGGTAATGACAGAGTTCACACACAGCCCAGAGAACTTACAAACAAGGAGGAGGCATTTATTTGTAGAGAAGCATACTAACAGTTCAAAATACTTCATTTGAACTACTCAAAGTAAATCAAGGAAAGAACTAAAACCCAAAACCCATTCACAACTTCTAAAACTCAGTCTGACTAGAAGGAATTTATGCTTAGAAGTAGCTTAAGTTAGAACCCTGGAGAAAAGTAGACACAGAATCTGGAATCCAAATGACTGAGTTTTAATTCTGAGCATTGGGCTTGCCATTTCCACTTGTATGAGACTCAGTTGTCTCACTGTAAAATAGGTAAAGGCTGACCTTTTATTAGGGTTATGAGAATGATCAGAGGAAATATCAAAAGGCAAGTACTGGCCGGGGATATAGCTCAGCAGCACAATGCCTGCCTGGGAAGCGTGAGGTCCTGAGTTCGATTGCTGGTACAAAAAACAAAAAACTATTCAATCAGTGTGGTATACTTGAGTGAGCATTACTCTGATTTCTTCACACTTACTTGTGCTTGAAAAGGCAAGTACTTAGTCAGTTACAAAGTTGTAAACCAATATATGTTAATTACTCTCCTATGTAGAACTTGATGCTGAAAAAAAGACCTGGAATACAGTTTGGTAATTTTCTTATTTATAAAATAGGATGATACTTTTACTATCTGCCTTACACAAATTGTATAAAGTTGAAAAATATCTAGGACAATAAAATAATAGATATTAGTATACAAAAAGTATAGTTGTATTCCTGGATGAGGATTAGTGCTTGAGTAGAAGGTGGATTGGTGAGGCTTATCATAAACTCACATTTATGCCTTGAATCCATTTGCCAAGAGCAGTTACAAAAATTATCCCACCCCCTTCCCAACAGCTTGCCACAGAGATTAGCCTTGTCTTACACATGAGAAAACTGAGAACCAAAGAGGTAACAAGCTCAGTTTCCTCCCCTCCTTCCTTTCCAGCCTACCAGAACTCTGTCTTCATGCAGGTCACTCTAGATGACTAAATGAAGTCAAGTACTCTTAGACTTTGTCCTTTTATTGGAAAGCATCATTGACTTTCTCCTCCATTCAGTATTTATCCCTGGGAGTCCTTGATAAAATTTGTCCCAGAGGCAGGTTGAAGCTCTCACCTATCCTAGCAAACTAATAAACCAAGCCACCTGTATCTTTTTCTTTGTTCAGTGGAGTCCAGATGGGAGATTGGCACAGCTGGCTCACTCCACAGTATGCTTTTAGCTGCTCAGAATGTCTCAGCCCAGTGACACTCTTCTTTGTTTGTGATTTCAACAGATTGTCCTCTCCACGGTGCAGGCAGGAGCTTAGAAGTTATTATCTACTTCCTTGTTTATGCCTCTTCTTTGCTGAATTTGTCCAGTAACTGGATGAAGCCAGTCCTTGTGTGTTCTTTTCCCAAAAAGACCTTAAAGAAGAGAGTAGGGAAAAATCACTCTATCTTGGGGCTTGGGGCGTAAAGGAATTGTGTATTATTGTCAGGTTTATTGTAAAGAACTTTCCCCACATAGTAGCCATAGAAGTTTGGAGACTATTAAGCTGGAACCTCCAATGGAGCCTGAATATACAGAAGAACCCAGGAAGTAGGAATTGACTGAGTCTTCTTACCATAGTGGCAGGATGTAGGTGTGATCTATTTAGGAGGGGAAGGGGTCATCAGAACAAGTGCTGTTCAAGGCACAGAAAGCACTAATACCTCTTTCCTGGAGAGCAATTGTTGGCAGATGGTTATTCTTCAGAGCCAGCCCAAGAACTGCCCCCTTAAAAGATATCTCCCTAGTCCCCAGCTAAGTTGACATCCAGTGCCCTGGCCATTCTCTGACCCAGCCCTGACCACACTGTGTGGCTACGGTCTGTGTTAGTGACCACATACTCCATTCAACTGTGAGTCCTCCCTCCCCCCACCCAGCAATGGCTCTCCTCCATCTTTTTATTTGGCTCTCAGCACAGGACTTTGTATACAGAAGGTTCATCCTTGTGATTAGCAGTGTTGACTGTGGAGCAAACTTGTGTTTGGATCCCGGCTTCCTTATCCACTACTGTTAGACCAGGCCAGTAATTTAACCTTTCTGAATCTTAATTTCCTCTTCTATAAAGTGAGAGGGGTAGTAGTAATTACCTCAAATATTTGTTACAGGGGTAAAATATAAATCATTTAGAGTAGTACCTAGCACAAAGGCTGTAAGTTATTTGTCTTATTTTGAGTCGACACATAATAATTATACATATCTAATACATGTGTGCAATATGTATCGATGAAATCAGGATAGTTAGCATATTCACATCAAACATCATCTTTCTGTGATGATGCTATGGTTAGATTTAGAGGGTTATCCCAAATTCTCATGAGCCTAGAGGTGGAGTTTTTGGAAGAAGATAGGACCACTGGGGCATTGTATTAACTGATAAGTTCCTCCACTGGTAAATTCAGCAGCTGAGTGTGCTACTGAGGTGGAGCCTCAAGTGGCAGGTCACTGAGGGTGTGACCTAGAGGGGTGCATCTTCTCTGGCTCCTCCCTTTTCTCTCTGCTTCCTGGCCACCATGATGTAAGCAGATTTGCTCTACTCTGGCCCTTCTATGGTGCCTTTCTGCCTTGAAGTTGGCCAACTGTAGACTAAAAATGTGAATCAAAATAATCTTTTTCCTTTAAGTTTTATGTGTTGGGTATTATGTCACAGCAACAAGGAAAGGTGAGATCACACAAAAACCTTATCTTCTAGTTATTTTGAAACATACAATAAATTAATGTAGATTATAGTCACCCAACTACACTAAGAATTGAATATTGTTATTAAATTCTTCGTTTTATGCTTTGGGACTTTGCTTTACTTAACACAGGTCCACCTGTCCCAGGAGAAATTATCCCATGCCTCTCACTCCCACCCTAACTCCCAGCCTAGTTGTAAGTTCTAAAGGTCTGGGACTGGAGGACAAGGCAGGCCAGGGACATGTGGATGTTTTGCAAAATTTAAACGTTAATGAAGGGTTCATTTTCTGTGACATGAGATAATGTTGGTTTGATTCCTTTCTCTACTGCTAATTGGCTCATGTATCACCTGGCCTCAGAAGATACTGGAAGACATGCAGAAGGCTGAACCTGTCCTTCAGTGATCTGTGTTGAATGGCCTGTGTATGAGGGGAGTTTGGAGGGCAGATGGTGGAAAAGCCTGAGCAGGAAGTGCCAGAATGTTCCTTACTGGGTGAGGCAATAGGTAGGATAGTCCTATAAAGATAGGTCTACAAGATATGGCATGTGTTTAATACAGGTGCTTTAAAATTAAAATATACTCCATGAATCTGGCAAGGGAGAAACTCTGGAATGTCCTCAGAGTCAGACAGCTTTGGCTCTGCCACTTACCAGTCTTAGAACACTTTGGAGTTTCATTTGTCATTTTAAGTTTCAATCTTTCCTTGTGGAAAATGAAGAGCTAAAAATCAGTGTTCTCATGGAAGTTAAAATCAGTATTCTTGAATTAAAGCAGATTCCCAGGCCTTACCTCAATGATATTTATTAACTGAGCCTGGAGTGGGGCCCAGGCATCTGTGTTCCTAACAAACGAGGCAATTGTGAGGCATGGACACACTCGGCACAGATTGCTTCTTCCTCTATTAAGTGTTATTGGTCTATGATTTCTTAAGATTAAATTTCAAATCTGATCACATTGGGCCCTGCTAAAACCCTTCCATGGTCCTCACGGTTTTTAAGGAAAAGTTCTGCCTTCTCTAACTGGTTTGGGTGCTGGCCCCTGACTCTGTCTCTGAACTCATCTCTCTGCGTCATCATCTTCTCCCACTCTCACCAAGCAAGAACGGCTCAAAGCATGTGTATTTCCCACCTCCACACTTCTGCTCAAGCTGTTCTTCCTTTCTGGTGTATTCCCCCTTTTCCTTTCTTTTACAGGCTCACTCAGTTCAGCCACCAGTATTCTCTTCTCTGAGCTGCAGACGCACTGACACTTGGGACCACTCACTGCTTGGTGGGCAGGCTGTACTCTCTTGTTTGTGTCTTAGCTTCTTTGCACCCTTCCCTTTCCACTAACTTATAAACTTCCATACAGCAGGAGTCCTCTGTGCCTTTCTTACTCCCTGCTCTCAGCAGAACACTGTAGACATTCAGAAAATGAAGATCAGTGTCACCTTACAGTGGTATCTTATGTAGGGACTGAGTTTACCTGTTGGGTGGTCCATCTCTGGGTAAAACAAGTTTTATGTGTATTTCTTAGCTGGAAAATGTACTGCAACATCCAGGAACAAAATAAAAGAATATTGCATGGCTAGCAATATTTTCACACATAAACTCAACATCCTGAAATAATTGCCCATTAAAAAGAGCAGCCACAGACTACTTTATAGTTTGTTAAAACTGGAAATAATTCATAGCTGTTATTTAAGCTTTGGAGGAAAATGTGCTTATGCTCACATGTTTAAACAGGCACAACACAGTTGCTGGTATTTGTGGGAGTAAAGTTCATCCAGTACTTCCGGGCTCTTAAAGGCCCACCTAGGATTCTTTTGACTTCCTTGCCTGTCTTCTTCAACCTAGACCACATGACTGTCATTAATTCTGCATGCTAAAAGCATTGTCATCTAAATAAATAATTATCTATTTTATTATTTACCTAAATTATAATTATTATTTATTTTCAATTAAGGAACCCAGGACTTCTGGGATGGAGAGGTCCTATCTCCCCAACAGGCCATGTTGGCAGCTGCATCTCTCTCTGGCTTAGGTAAAGATTAGAGGGCTTTCCAGAACCTGAAGCTGTGGGCCTTGATTGCCTGCTCCCCTCACTGCCCATCATTGTGTTATAGGGAAAGCAGCAATAGCCCGAGAGTCAGATGGCAAAGTCATCTCTTACCTTCTAGACAGCACCTCTCACCCTTGAACATGCCTAGGAGGCACCTGGAAATCTTGTTAAAGTGCAGGTTGTGGTTCAGTGATCTGGTGTGGATCCTGGAATTCTGAATTTCTAATGAGCTGCAGGAGCACCTGCTACTGCTATTTCATGGATTACACTTTGAGGAGCATGGAACTAACCTGAGCTTTCCCCTGAGAGCTCATTTCTTTGCATTGACCCCTGCGTCTTCATTGATACCTATTAATCTTATATTGTTTCTCTTTGCATCATCTTGAAGCTATTGAATTATCATTTCATGCTGCCTTGTTATTTTTAAAAGTTCTTTCCTTTCATGATTGCTAGCTGTGATCCTATCCTCAAGGTCTGAAATTCTATCCTCAGCTTCATTCATGGTTTTGCCAGCTCTCAATAAAATTTTATATTTCCTGGATATCTCTTTGAATTTGTTTCATGCTTCTTTTCTATATTGTTCATTCAAGGTTTCCGTCATTTTCCCATCCTCCTGTACTTTCTTTTTTATCTATGTCTTCTCTAGCTATGCTGAGCAACTCCTTTATTAAGGTTGTCATTTCTTTCTTTATGTGAGATTATTTCTAATCTGATTTCCTCTATAACCTCATGGATTTGTTTCTTTATTTCACTTGCTATCTTTTCAGAAATATCAGTTGTATGATTTCTAATGTCCTCTATTTTGATTTCTCCTGTACTTGTTCCTGATGGACTGGATGTTTGAGATTGCATTTTGCTTTTCATTTTGTCATTTTCACTTCTTGGGTTAATATTTTGGTCTTTTCAACCCCACTAATCTCAACTGTCTGTTGTGTGTATTTTAGGGTCCTACTGTGTAGTTGATGTTTGTCCAATTGCTGGGTCCCACAGTGAAGAGGAGGGGCCAGACACCTGAATTCCTCCTGCAGAGCCTGTAGGGTGAGTGTTTTTTTTTTTTTTTTTTTTTTAACTGAGGATCATGACCTTGTATTTACCAGGTAAGTGCTAGAGCTGCCCGGCCTAAGAGTATTGATGCAAGCCAACCCTTAGCTCCCATTGTTACTGTGGCTTCAGGCTGTTCCAGGCTGCCAAATATACCTGGCTATAGTGTTTGCCTTAGCTGGGGCCCTACTGCATCAATGGGTGTCTGGTAGGCCCTTTTAATTTCCTCTAGTTGGGGGAGGCCTTATCAGCACGCTCCTCAACCCACCTGGTGTTCTCTGTATGGAGGAAGGACTCACCCATTCTCTTTCCAGACTTGCCAATATCCTACAGCTGGCAGGGGGAGTTCACTTCTGCTCCTATTTAACCACTGAGGTTCTTTATTGAGGGGGAAACTAACCACACTATCACAAGCCTGCTGAGGTCTTCTGTGTGGGTGAGGGGTTGCTGAGGCTCCCCAGCCCACCAAGGGTCTGCAGGTGGTAGAAGGTATTGCTAACTGTTTGTGGGCTACTGTGGTCTTTTGGGTTGGGGGGAGGGTGACAGACGATCCCTCCAGCCTCTGAGGTTGGGAGCAAGGAGGACAAGTGGCCAATGACCCTGCTGACCCCTAGGTCTGTGGAGGAAGGGTGAGGGTAGGGCTGAGGATCCAGGCAGCTCCTAGGTCTGTGGGCAAGGACAGGGGCGAGGCTGATGATCCAGCTGGCTCCTAGGTCCACGGGGTGGGTGTGAGCTCATTTGTTTTACCTTCAAAGTGAAGATGCCAGATCTGTCCAGCTCCACTTTTCTGATTCTATAACAAATATAGCCATAGCTTTTGTATGTTAATAGCAGTGTCATTCATAATAGCCAAAATATAGAAACAGATGCCCAGCAATCAGTAAAAAGATACATGCACTGTGATATACTCATACTGTGAAAAACTACTCATCAGTAAAAGGACTGAGCAACTAACACATCTTATTACATGGATGAACCTCATATGTATTATGTCAAGTAAAAGAATCAAGGCATGAAAGATTCCAGACTGTGTTATTCCATTTATATGAACCTCTAGAAAAGGAGAACTATTAGGGCAGAGGTCAGCGCAGCAGTCATTAGGAGCCATGAGTAGGAGGAGGTTATTGGTTAAATGGGACGTGCAGCTGGGCTTGGTGCTGCACACTTGTAATCCTAGCACTCTGGGCGACTGAGGGGGAAGGGTCTCAAGTCTGAATCCAGCCTGGGCAACTTAGCAATTTAGCTCAAAATTAAAAACCGATAAAAATAGATAAATAAATAAATGATGAGATCTAGCTCAGGACAAACCTTAGGCTCAATCTTCAGGCTGAAAAAGAGAGTCTTTACAATGATGAAAATGTTCGATGTTATGAATGTAGTGGTGGTTACGTGAATCTACATATTTGTAAAACTTATTGAATTAAGTGGTCAAAATTGGTGAACTTCACAATATAAAAATCATCTACAAAAAACTGATCTAAACCAAAGAACAAACAAAACCATAGCAACTGGTTATTGAGTATCAACTCTGAGCCAGGTATTTCACAGTTGTATCAATTATTCCTTTCTCTGTAGTAACTTTTTGAGAGAGAGAACTATGCCCATAAGACAAAACCTAAGGCTCAGAGAAAAACAGACATCTTTCATGAAAGAGGTAGGATATAAATCATGCCTGGTTGTTCTGGGACCTGGGCTACCTCTGGATGGCTGCCTTGGTGCCAAATCCCTTAGCTCCTTGGAACTTAGGCCTTACCAGGCTTCTGGCCTCTCACCAGGGGCTTTTAAGAGGTAATGTTATTACATATTTAGATGTTTCTCATTAAACATAGAAATACCCCTGAAGTGAGTCTGCAGCCCCCATGAGCAGTCTGTGTGTAATAAATTATCAACATGTTCATCATTACATATCACTTTTAATTTTAAAAGAAAAGAGGTCTTCCTTGAGTTCACAGTGTTCAGAGGAATAGGGATAGTGGGCCCAGTGGGAAGGTGGAGCTTTCTGGTGGTGGGACAGCATTACCCCACTGGCACAGTGTGCCCAAGGAGGTCTGGGACTGCATCATTTCTTCTTCATTTTGTGGAGAAGAGGCTCCTAGCAGTTGAGCAGTTTCTCTGAGGTCACACAGCTGGTCAGTGTGGAGGCCAGACTTGAAACCTGGGTTCCTGGTTCCCAATCATGTGCCTTCTCCCTTTATGGTAAACAAGTGAAGATAGACCTCTGTCCCTGGCAAGCTTACAGAGCAGCTGTTCACAGCCTCAAACGAACACTGACAGGCTACAGTTCTGAACTCAGTAGAGGGGCTCAGAATTAGAAGAATGCAGTAAGGAAATTAGCCAGAGAGGACAGGTACCATCAGGAAGTCTTCCTGAGGGGAGTTAGGCTGGTGGGAGCTATGTTAACCATAGAGGTTGGACACAGCTGGGGCAGGCAGAGGTGGGAGAATTGTGTTTGTGTCCTTGCCCCCTAGCTCCCTAGGAAGACCTGGATGTGAACCATGGAGAGAAGAAGCCCTGTAGAGAGAACGTAAGAGATGCTAGGTCCTAGCCAAGATGGCTAGAAAAATTCTATGCTGTTCTTCTCCCTCTTTTTCTTTCTGGGGGCTGTTTAGGAAGGGGTTGCAGTAGGAAGGGGGTATTAGTCACAGGTGGGAGACAAGGCAGGGAAAGGGTATCCTCAGGGCCCTCAAATGGCTTTTTCCTTAGTATCACAAAGGGTAATGGCCATATCTCCCCATTCAGTCATGGCAGGTGCCAGATTCTGCTGTTCCATGGCTTCACATGTGGCCTAGGAACTGCTAGGTCTCACTCTCCACTCTCTCAACTATGATGTCACCCCCAGCCAGGACCAGACTATTCCTCTGGGTACCCAGGAGGCCTGCTGGCTCCAGCAGCTGGTACAGGATGAATAATTGAGGCACTCTCCTGAGCCTCAGGCCCATCAGGGACCAGTCCTCCTGCAGCCTGATGTTACTGCATTCTGATCAATTAGCAGGGAAGACATGAGGTCAGAGAGAGCAGGTGTGGGCTTGGCTTTGTTTCTGGAGAAAGATTGAGTTGGACCTGGGTGAGGGGGAGGAAACTGGTAGGGGAGGAAGAGGAGGAGAAAGAAGAGGGGGAGGGGGAGGAGGAGGGAGAGGAGGCAGAGAAGGAAGAAGAGGCAGAGGAGGAAGAGGAGGAGGAGGAGGAGGAGGAGGAGATGGTTCTCAGGGCTTGAGGCCATGGACAGTAGAGAGGAAAGTGAAGCATAGACGAGTTAGTAGTTTGAGGGCCTGGTCTCACAGTTGCCAAGAGATAAAAACAGCATTTGGAAAGCGTTTGTGCTCCAGGCTGCACAGGGCACTGAGATGGGCCCATTAGCCACTTAATGTCCTGGATAATGACCCCTGGCTTCTGAGAACGTCAGCTGGAAATCCAGACTCTACCGATGGCATGGAAACAGGCCAGTATCCTTGGCTTCATGTTCAAAGCACCCCCCCCCCACCATCCAACCAGTCTTGTTTTCTTTCTCTACAGTCTTCCTCTCATGTTGCTTTGTACTTCAGATTTCTGAACTTATCCTGGGCTTTCTTTGTCCCTTGTTTTCCTCATGATGTCACCCACGCATGCACACACTCTGCCATCTCTTCCTGATGAAATCCTTAGCCTTTGTGCACCATGTCATACTCTAGCTTCTTGGTGATGTCCTTCTCTTATAGCCTGGTGGGAAGTGGCCTCTTATCTCCAGGATGGTAGTCAGTTTCCCTTACAGTTGGAAGTCTAACCTTGTTCTCATCTTCTTTCCCTGCATGGGATCACTGGGGCCACAGGATGGCATGACTTTCCTCTCTGGATGGCTGGCCTTGACCTGTTTAGAAGACCACTCCTTGTCCAGCATGTCTTGTTAACTTTTGTACTTACCTGAAGCCTACTTCCCCATATTAGTCTGCACACTTCTGAGTGTGTAAATTTTGAAGTGCCCTTCCTTGCTTTTCTGTCTGGCAAAGCAGGCCCCAAATAAGGCTAATCTGCATTCTCTTTATATATTTCACATTTTTCTCTGATGGCATGATTCACACTGCACTGGAAATACGGTGGGCTTTTTGCACTCAAAGAGTCATAAGTTACCAGGCTTATAAAGCTGTAGCACAGTCTTTAAATCTAGGGCTGACTCCCAAGGTTCATGCTTTGGTATTAGTAACAATTCAAGTATGTAGATAATAAAAAATTCCCTTTGTCCAAAGTCAGAGCTGCTGCTGTGTTGTAAATCTGCTAGGGCCAGGGTCACCATTATGGCCTAAGCATGTATGTGGTTCCATGTGAACCTGTCCACTGCATGAGCTCTACAACATTACCTGACATCTCTGAGCCAATGCTTCTGTTGAAATCCCCAGAGGTAACTGCTGTTACCTTTCTTATGTATCATTTCAGATGTTTTATACACACCAAGTATTTGTGTGTGAGTCTTTGTTATGGTTTGTGTTTGGATGTCCCCCCAAAGCCTCATGAAGTCATGGAGGCAGGTTTCTAGACTTTGTGACTGATTCATGGTCTTATGCTGGAATTGTGGGTGTGAGTGCTATACCCACACTAAAGTGGGCAGCCTACACACAATATAAGGGACAGAAAAAATTTGTCTGTGCACTCCTTCATTTTTGCTCTTGCTGCTTTTGTTGTTTTCTGCTGCTGTGAATTGTTGCCCTCTGCCATGAGCCACTAGTGCTGCCTTGGACCCAACAGATTATGGATTGAAACTTCCACAAACTGAGCTAAATAAACCTTTCCTTCTTTAATTTTGGGTGTCAGGTATTTTGTCCTAGCTATGAGAGAAAAGTAACTAAATAGTCCTTTTTATTTTTTACACAAAAATTATTATGCATGAATACATCATGCATAATCTTTGTCATCTTATTTTCTTAATAATCTTGGGAATATTTTCCAGTCATAACAAATGGGTCTATTCTGTCTATATCCATTATATGTCTCTAACATAATTTAGAAGCTCCCTTCTTGATTAATATTTAGGTTATTTCCAATTACTTTTTGTTTGGATTTGTTATTTATTTATTTGTTTATTTGTTTTGGGTTAGAGCTTCACTCTGTAGTTCAGGCTGAACTAACTATGTTACCCAGATTGACCTCAAACTCACAACAGTCTTCCTGCCTTAGCCTCCAAAGTGCTAGGATATGAGTGTACACCAACGTCTCTGACATTTTTTTCACACTAAAAATATTGCAGCAAACACTCTTAAAGGTACCTCTTTGAACACCGTCTTTGGGAAAAATTCCCAAAAGTTGCATTTCTGAGTCAAGCAGAAGCTACACGTTTCAAACTTTGATGGCCATTGCCAAATTTCTCTTCAAAAACGGAGATGAATCTTCTAAAATGAGTCAGCACTAGTGAGGTGAAGGCATGAGCATAAGGAACAGTATGATCCAAAGTTTGGTGGAGGCCTATGAGACAGTTATTTTAGAGGAACTGAGTCAGAATCATAAGTAAACAGCAGTGAGTGGTGAGTGATGGGACCAACATCTGTGAGGCAGGGGTCAAGGCACTCGGTGTGGTGAGCTGCATGAAGTTACAGAAGTTGACAAATGATGGGTTGATGGCCATGTGTGGCTCATTGCCTGCTTTTGTTAGCTGAATTTTACTGAAACACAGCCATGTTCATTTGTTTATTTATTATCAACAGTTGCATTTGTTATAGTGAGAGTTGAGTGGCTTACGTAGAATCTATTTGCAAAAAAACCCCTCAAATATTTACTTCTTGGGCCTTTTAACTGAAGAAATTTTCTGGTTTGAGAAGTCAGATTGGGCTGAGAACAGTGGCAGGCCATGGAGGATTCAAAGAGGAGAGAGACACGGTCAGGCTTGGGAAGGCCACCAGGTTGCTGTGCAGAGAGAGTATGTGGAAGGGGCAGGGCGGAAGGCCGAGTGGGGGAAGGCAAATGCAGTGATCTAGGGGAGAATTTAGGGGGCCTAGAATGAGACAAAGGCAGCGGGAATGGAGAGAAAAGGGTGGTTCTGGGAGGTACCTGAGAAGACTTGAAGAACAGCTGGGTGTGTGCATAGAGAAGGCAGAGAAATTGAGGACATATCGGAAAATGCTGTATTTTAGTGTTGACAAATGGCAGCAGGTGCTTCAGGCACTGGAAGTCTCCATCTCTGTCGCCAATGCCTTGTTCAGTGCCCCCCCCACCAGAGATTTTTGTTCGGAACCAGACTCTTTTAAGTCTTCAGCTGGCATCAGCAAAAGGAATCTAGAGATGTCTTACAAGGTTGTGCTCAGTTTTCATCTTCTCTTACTGAACTAATTTAGCTTTGATTTTATATGTAACACATCTCCCTGATTTTCTTCCTATTTAAAAGCTCACTATCAAGATGACTCAAATGACCCATAAAGTGGTTGGGAACTTGGGCTCTTAGGCTTGATCAGGCTGCTCTTCTGTTTTAACACAGCTTCACAGAGACAATCTTCTGATCATTCCTCACAAGAGAGTCCTTTTTTTCCTTCTTCCAGCTGGTGGAGGTGGTGCACCATTCAAATCAGAATGCTAAGTATAAAAGATCAGGTAAAGAGCTGGGAACAGTGGTTCACAAGAATTTAAAAGGATAGTGACAAGAGATCTTACCAGTGGAGTCAGCTTCTCTAGAAGTTAGAAACACAGTTTTGGAATCTTCATGGGTTGAGTCATAGGATTATGTCCTAATGACAACACAAGATAGACAAAATTGATCAGACATAGGCAGAAAATAAATAATAAGCTCTTTTCAAGAGGCCTATAGTAGGGACTTCTCTGATTGAGAGAACAGAGAGATCTGGAATATTCTCCTGGTGGTTTTATGAACAGAGAAGAGAGAAGAGAGCAAGAGAGGTGGACAAAGAACAGGCAGAATGAGTACCTGGTTAAGGGTGGTGATGGAGAAGAGGACATTGTGTAAGTTTCTGTGTATGGTGGTTGCAGGTGAGCTATTTGCTGTGCCAGGAATTCCACACATATGACTCATCTAAGCCTTTTAATAACTCTGGTGTGTAGGTAGTGTCCTCACCGTATTATAGAGGAGGAAATAGGCTCAGGAAAGTTAAGTGACTTATGCAAAAATTTCCCAGAGAATAGTGCCAGAAGGAGGGGTTGTGTTAGTCCATTTTCCCTTACTGTCACAATATCTGAGATAATCAACTAATAAAGAGAAAAGGCTTTTTTTTTTGGACTCAGGTTGGTGGTTTTGACTCATGGTTTAGTAGATCTATTGCTTTTAGGCTTCTGGTTGGGGGGGACAGCGTGTCATGACAGGAAGGCACAGTGGAGCAAAGATGCTCCCTTCATGGCTAGGGCAGGAAAGAAAGAGGAAGAGCCAGAGTTCCACCATCCCCGTTGAGGGCCACCTCATGACCTCCCACTTCCCATTGGCCCCATGCCTTGGAGTTTCTACCAGCATCGCCAAGCTGGTGACCAAGCATACAATGGCTTTTGGGGGGCATTCCATATCCAAATGTTAGCTGGAACTGAACCCAGAAATAATTGGTTTTAAGCTAAGATTCTCTCTGCCATGCTCTGGGAGGCTTAGTGTGGTAATGGGTGGGCCAGGGCAGGGGCAGGGGAGGATCAGGAAGGCAACAGGACTAGAGAAGTCTCACAAAATCGACAGTGCTGGCCAAGCTCAGCCACTCACGCCTGAGCAGCTGGCTGATTTTTCATAAAATAAAAGAAGTCCCTGAATTGAGAAATATGTGTGTCTCCAAGATTGGATTGTGCAGTGAACAGTAGCCAGAGCGAGCAGTAATCCATCATGGCCTGGCGTTGGCACGTACTTCCAGCCAGAGCCCTGGTGCAATTGTCATGAAGGTGACCTTGGAGGGAAAACAAGGGTCCACTCTCCAATTGTCCCCTGGAAGTTTGGGCATGGAGTTGCAGGAATGAGTGCTGGGTTCCCTTCTCCCTCCAGGGAGCTGTTTTCTTCCATTTTCCTTCTCAGTGCTTTATATGCTGCAGCAAAGCTAGGTCTGGCGGCTAATGGGCCAAGATGCAACTAAACTTGGAAAGACTCAAAATCTGTTTGCTTTTTGAGACAGAGTCTCACTCTGTAGTTCAGGCTAGCCTGAACTCACTATGTAGACTAGGCTGACCTCAAAATTGTGGCAATCCTCCTGCCTCAGCCTCCCAAGTGCTGGGTTTACAGGTGTGTACCACCATGCCCAGCAAGATTCAAAATCTAATAGTCAATTTCTTGCTTTTGTGATTCCAGTTTCTACTGTTGCCCTTGATAGCTGAGGGTGCAGGACGGAACCTCCAGAGATGAGCCCTAAAGGGCATATCCCACTAGGGCAGGCAGTGGTTTAACTAGATTGGCTCCACAGTCAATCAGAATTGATTTACAGTCCTAGGTTGGCCACCTACTTACTATCCTCCCAAGGACACTATGAATCTACATTTTGTAGATAAAGAAACTGAGGCTCAGAGGCTAACTAATTTGTGAGAGTCAATGTGTCTGTAAAAGGTTTCTCCTGGAGATGCTGAGGGTCTCTGTAGCAGGCCATGCTTATTGTTAATGGGATGTGTGAAGCATTCCGAGAATTTTACATGTATTACCCGCTTAATCTTCACAGGACAGGGTCTATAAGGATTCCATTTTACAGATGAGAGAACTGAGGCACAAGCAGTTAAATAACTCCCCTGAGGTGGAGCCAGAACTGGAAATCAGCCAGAACTGGAAATCAGCCAGCCTGGTTCTGGAATCTGAGTTGCTACTGTAGGTCAGGCTTCGAGCTAAATATTCCAGATGGACTAACGAAACCCAGGAGAGGGATACGATCACTGTGGTCCTCACTTTATGTGTGAGGACATCAAGTTCAGTGGACTGAAGCAGCCTGTCTGAGATCACACAGCTAGTAGAATGTCATTGTCCATTACATTCTAAGGACAGTAAGGAAGTGGGGGACATAACCATATTTTTATTTTCTACTGGGAAATAAAAAGATTTTTTAAAAGTTTGACAGGGCAGATGGTTACTGTGCCATTTTGAGTGGTTTGTGTGCATTTCAGGAAAGGAGGCAAGGCTAAATGAGGGGAAGGCCCTCTAGTTTGCAGATTCTGACAAAGAATCCTGGGTCACTGTGGGCATCATCCAGATTCTTGCACCTGGGAACCTGCTTGGTCTTGGGAAATACTTGTGCTTGTTGGAATCCCAGTTTTGCCTGTTATACTCTGTGTGGTCTTTAGCAAGACTGAAACTCCCTGAATCTCATTTTCTTTCTAAAATGGTGATAATAGTGTCTTACTGGTGTGTGTGTGTGTGTGTGTGTGTGTGTGTGTCCTTAGAAAGTGTCCTTCATAGAGTCTGGCAGACAGTATGTGCCTAATATATAGTGACCTCTTATTGTGTCGCTGAGGGGTCTGGTAGCTGGGAAACAGAGGTGCTGTACCCAGGTAAGGGTCAGAATGGTCCTCTTAGAGATGAGGAAACTGAGGCTAAGGAAAAGGAACTTACTTTCTCCAGGTCACACAATTAGTTGCAGCACCAGCAGAACTCCTCGACCCTAGGTCTTTCAACAGCTCATCTCCCAACCACATACTAGTGACCCCACATTTGTAACTCTTCTCTGGTCCAGTGTAACTCTTCAGGGTCTCTGAAGAACACTGGCCCACAGGGGCCACTTGCTGAAAGGTAAATGACAGCTGAACATTTGGCAAAGAATTGGAGTTATCCCTTTTTTTTTCGAAGTCTGAGACCAGATAGGGTAGGTCAGCCGGGCAGACATGGCCTGGGGCTATGCTGTAGGGATCCAGCCAGTAAACCTGTGTTTTACCCAAGGCCTGGCTAATTGCAAGAGGCTCAATCTGTGCATCTTTCAGGATGGCCTTGGCCCTCAGATGCCTCTGCAGCTTCCTCAGCCCGGAAGCCGAATGGCTCCTGTTGGCTGAGTCTGGCCTAATGTGGCTGATGTTCTTCCAAGAAGTGCTGCTCATTCACACCTCCAGCTTTCCTGCTCTGTCTTGCCACTTCATGCCCCATCCCAGCCTACATGCCTGCCAGCTGGTGCCCTGTATCAGCCTCTTCTTGGCCTCCCTTCTCCCATCTGGCCCCCAGGCTTCTCTCCACTCTGAAACCAGGATCCATGTTCTTGCCAAATTCAGCCATGTCACTCATCTATCCAAAAACTCTTTTGGTTTTTCTCTGCCAACTGAATAAAGCTCCAGACTTGCTGGCTGGCATGTGATTCTCAGTCTGAGTCCTTCCCACACCCCTCCATCATCTTTCACATTCCCTGCTCCCTCTCTGTGCCCTGTACCTCCCCAGCTCTAAGCCTTTCCCTTGCTCTTGTCCACACCCACAGAGCTGTTCCTCTTCATCTACTTGGCCAAGCCTCCACGCCTAAGCAGATTTCTCCTGTCCTTCTCCCTCCATCTCCTCCTCTTCTCCCCCTTTTCCTCCCCACAGCCCCAGACTCCTTAAGCCCAGGCTCTCTGCCCTCACTGGGTTCCAAAAGGCTTTGTGTGCTGTTTCCTTGCAGCTTGTCCCTCATTGGGTGGTCACTGTTGCTTACCTCTGCCCAGCTCCTCAAGTCCCCTCTGTGGAGAACAAGAGCTTAAGCCATCCAATGGTGTTTCCAGGCCTAATAGCTGGGTTGTACCAATAGAACCCGGCTGATTTCACAATCCAGAATATCTTTATGTTGGCTGGGAAATAGCTGTCTTGTCTTTTTCCTTTGGATTCTTGGACTTCTTGCAGTTCAGCAAGATCAGAGTTAATGGTGACCACAATTGGGGCCTCCTGATTGGTTAGTGCCTTGTTCAATCTGTAGTTGAATTTCTAATTTTATTTTGTTTTATTTTGGTAATGGGGATCGAACTCACTACCTCGCACTTGCCAGGCAGGCACTTATGTTGCTGAGCTAAATTCCCAGCCAATTTTCTAATTTTATCCCAGCAGAGCATTCTGTAGGGACCATGCCTTGCCCTTCTCCTCTTCTCAGCAAGCCTGCAGGTTCCTCCCAGGTCTTGATTCTAGCTTGTGCACAGGGTCAGTGGTTTTGAAGTTCTCCTCTTCTGGAAGGAAAAGGCAACCTTCCCCCTAAGATGCTCAGCTCTGAGAACGTGTTAAAGTGACCTGTCTGGGGGCTTGGCTCAGCAGTAGGTACGGATGGCTTTAGATTTCAGGCCACAGGCTGGAGTTCGGGGAAGGCACGGCAGCTCTGTGAAGTTATGGGCGCATGCTCCCTTCCAGTGAGCCTGGCCTCTCTGGAGCTCACAGCTCAGATGGGGAGACTGTAACAGTATAGGGTGACCCTAGATGTAGAGTCATGGTAGAGCCTCAGGGGACCCAGGGCCAGGAAGGACACCTTGGAGACTGGAGATGACTGAGGCTGAGTCCTGAAGTGTGCCTTGCTTTGCTCCAAAACTGTACTCTTCGGGTCACTGCTGTTGCAGAAGTAAGGCCAACTCATTGCTCTGCTCTTCTGCTGGCCCTGTCCTGCCAACCCACAGTGTGAATAACAGCAGCAATTATAACCTACCTTAAAATGTACTTACCAGGTTTTAAGCACTTTTCATATAACAATCCTTCTACTCTTTATGATGACCATATGAGGTAGATACAGACAATATTCCTGTATTATAGGTGAGGAAACCAAGGCATGGCATATTGATATAACTTATCTAAGGTCTCAGGGATAGGATATGGTAAAGCTTTGATTTGAATCCAGGCAGCCTAGCTCTAGGGTCACTGTGGACATAACCACTGCACCGCATTGCCTCACACTCACTCCAAATGTTGTTGAGCCTTGATCTGTGGTCAGAGGAGAAGGTGCTGCCTCAGATGTCCAGAGCATATCATATTGGTGGTGGTCTGCATGGTCTCAGGCATCAGGCACCTTCTGAAACAAGCTCCAGAGGGTCCCAGTGCTCCATGGATCTGTCAAGGATCACACTGAAACATCTTCATGTCGTGAATGTAGCAGAGAATGAGGCACAAAACCTCTGCCTAATGGAGATGCATCTGCATGTGTGTGTGGCAATAATCAAAAGTCAGATGAGTATCGTGATGGATGCTGCTAAAGGCTATGAAAACTAATTAAGCAAAGAGGGCAGGGAGGACCAGATGAAGCTGCCATTATGAATGTGTTGGGGGGTCTCACTGGACAGGTGATATGTGAGCAAAGACTTGAAGGAGACAGGTGGCTATCTGGGGAAGACTGTTCTAAGGCTAAGAAACAGCAAGTGCAAAGCCCTAAAGGGGTGCGTCTGGTTGTGGGAGGGATCACTCATGTAGGAAGCCACGCGGCTACCTGGAAATATATTATTATGGTATAGTTATTGCATAGCTGTTGGTGTCTATGCTCTGTATTGCAGCGAGTTGTATAGGGTTGACCTGGGATAAGCCCTTTAACCTCTCTGTGTCTCAGCTTCCTCATCAGTAAAATGGGGTCAATAATTATATCTGTTGGTAGGATTGAGTTAACATGGGTGAAGTATCCAGCAGGGTGTTTGCTTTTGCTATTATCACTGTAGTTATTTTTCATTACTATTATTGTTATGATTATTTTGGTCATTGTCTCCCCCCCTCACTAGACTGAGAGCCTTTGGAGAACAACAGCCACGTGTTCAGAGAGCCAGTGGAAAGGGGATAGAGTGAGGGGAGGCTGGAGTTGAATAGAACTAATGAGAAGATAAATGGCAGAATATGAGGGGCACCGGGTCCCCACTTGCTATTTCCCTCTGGCTTCCCAGGGCCCCCAGAACTGGCCAGATCCCTGGAAGGCTGGGGCTTGAAGCCTGCCCATCTTCATGTTGGTATGTGTGGAGCCTCTGGGGCTGACAATCCATTTGTTACTAGGTTAATAAATAAACAAATTGCTTGTCAGCACGGGGACTGGCACGGGTGCCTTAGAAGATAAATGCTGCCTCTGAAATAGACAAATATTTACCATTCTCCAGACAAAGTTGTCAGCCCTGCTAAAGGCCTCCAGGGCTTAGAATTAAAGTGAATGCTAAGATTTCGTTTTTACTCTAATGGAAATATATCACTGTTCTTCTTCATAACAAAGAACATGGGATTGCCTGTACTTGAACACCTACTGTGTGCCTAGCTCTCCCACAAGCTCACCACAATCCTTTGGGGTAGGGATCATTACCATCAACTGACATGAGGAAAATGAGACTTGTATGAGTGAAGGGATTTGCTAAAGACCAGACAGCTAATGGTGGTAGAGCTGGGATCCGCATCTCATTCTGGGTTGAGTTTCCTGTAGCTGGTGGTTCAGAAATCTTACCTGGGTGTAAGGAAAAGAAGATGGAAAGACAAACTCCTTTCCTCAGGGAATGGTGGTGACACTTTTGCTTCATAGCATAATAAATGGGGCCCATTCAGGGCTTGCATCTGCTTGAAATGGTCCTAGAAGGCTGGAGGAAGTTGTTTGCATTCTAAGGCTGCAATATCAGAACTGAGAGATTTCTAGCATTTCTTATTCAGGTGGAGGCCAAGGTCTTACCCAATCCCAGTATAGCTTGTGCTATGTATGTGGGAGTCAATGACCTTGTGCCCATTTTACAGATCAGGAAACTAAGACCAGGAAGACTGACAGGTCCAGTGCATGGCTATAGAATGGCAGCCTTGGGGCTCTGAGGTGGAGCATCTCCAGGTTTCACAGATACAATGAGAATGGCAACACCAGAGCAGACTGCCAAGCAGCAGTCCTGGTGCTGTCAATGATTAGGTGAACTTGGACAATATACTTAGTTCTCTGCATTTCTGTTTGGTCTTCTGAAAAGTGAACATCTTAATAACTTCAACAACTCTTAGGAGAATGAAAAAGTTTGTAGACAGAAAATAATTAAGACTATGCCTGATGCATAGCAAATGGTATTAGTAATTATTAATATCTCTACTGAATTTTTGTTTTTGTTTTTGGTACCAGGGATCGAGCTCATGACAGCACACTTGCAAGGCAGATACTTATGCAGCTGAGCTAAATCACTGGCCCTATTATTGAGGTTTTTAAATGTGTCATTCATTCAAAAAAATGTGTATGTCTGAAAGAGATACTTCTAGTGCCCATCACATGCACTACACTTATCCTTTCCATGCACTAGGGGCTGCCAGAGTGGCCAAGGTGAGAACATGTCCACCCCCATTCTCTCCCTTTGGGCAGGATGACTCCAATCCTACCCTGGCTCCAGGAGATGGGCTTTAGTCACTGATGGCAATAACATGCATAAGAATTCTAAGTTTACTGGTGTCTTCCTTTCCCTGTCTCATGTCTCCCAGTGTGAACTAGAATTACTTTCCAAATCACTGCCTGCACTTGAATCTCTGTTTTAGAATCTGCTTCTGAGGAAACTGAAACTAAGCCAGTTTCTAATGTGTACCAGACCCTATGTTGGGACTGACTGGGCAGCTGTGGTGGAGATAGAGAAGATAACAGGGAATTTCTGGCTGGGGGAATAACATCTGCAAAGGCACAGAGACATGAACAAACTGTGCTTGGCAAATGGTGTGGAAAGTAGCAAGGCTGAGACCGATGGTCTACTACGCTACAATTGGAATCTAAGTCAGGCCACAGTGTGGATAGGCTTAGAAAGAAAGGACTCCTCTGATGGTATCAAGAAGGCTCGGTCTAGACCATCTCAGCCTAAATCTCAGGACTTTTGGACGCACACACACGCACACACACACGCACACACACACACACACACTCTGGAGCCTACTCATTCTCTTCCCATCCCTTTGCTGCTCTTGGGTGCTTATTTCCTCTGTTATCCAGGTCAGCAATCTGTCCTGAGCTTGCACTAAAGCAAGACTCTATGCCAACCACTAGGGGTTTGGAGGTGCTCCCATGTAGATCTATTGCCCAAAGAATCTGTCACTTTGGACAAGGAGGTAGACACACAAACTGGTAGTGGCCATAGGTTAAGGAAGATGTTACAGGAGTCAGAAGGAGGGATTAATCAACACTAGGGAAGAGGTCATGGGAGGCATCTCAGAGGCAGTGACATCTAAGCAGGCTTGGGAAGAATGCAGAGGAGCTGAGTGCTGCTCTGCCTTGTCAGGTGTGCGCCTTCCTAAGAGGACGAGCACCAGGCTCTGCTGAACTCACATCCAGGGACATTCAGGCCTCACCGCCATCCTCGGCCATACTGTGAATCTCACCCCAAACTGGAGGGAAGCAGGCACAACTGAGAGCATTTGCCTGGACCAGTACTACTCTCTGTACCTTTTACTTCTATTGAGCTAGAGCTCCCCTCCCAAACTCAGGAACCCTGGGATTCTTTAGTTTCTCCCACATGAGCATATCTTGGCCCTCCATTATGGATGCAGACAACCTTTGTTTCTCCTCCTAGTTTGGGACTCTTATATGAGCATCGCTCTGAAAGTTCCCTTATTTTTTCCTCCAAGGTTCTTAAACCTCACTTACAGAAAGCCCCATGGTACGGAGACTCCTCCTTACCTAGAGCTCCAAGGTGGATCCTCAAGTTAAATTCTCATAGTGATGCCTACCAGGTGCTAAGCTAGTGCTGGAAGTCCTGGAGAGGTGTCGTCTTTGAATCTGCACCCACTGTTCCTTTGCCATATGACCTTAGGCAAGCTACTATCTTCTCTGGGCTTTAGTCTTTTGTTATGTGAAATAGAGATGTGCTGTCTGTCTCACAACAGTGAGAGTAACTTACATGAAGAAAGGATTCAGTGCTTCTCAGGGAGGCAGGTGAAAAAAGTGGTCTCATGCTCGTCAACCCTGAAATAATTCTTTCCAGCCTAGAACCCTCCTGACAGAGCTGCAAGGCCTCATTTCATCTGCTTTTATTGTCTTTTGCCTTTTGACTAAGAGATCCTTGATGGACTCTCAATCTGTTATCTGATTTATTTCGTATTTAGAATACGAGGTTGGTCCAGAGAGAGGAAGGTCATAAGCAGTGTCTCAGTGAATCTTTGGATGTGGGCCTAGCAAAACCCAGGCTCTGGTTTCTTAAGAGTCTGCAGGGTGCTAAAACATTCTTGCAAAACATTCTAAAGCTGCTGATACTCTAACCTCCCAGTCTGGTTCCAATGTCAGCATCTCTCCACTAACATTCGAAATTCATGATAATTTAGAATTGGTGAGTTAGTCTGAACTTTAACTTTTGCATTTTCCATGATAGGTCTTAGTGAAGAAATTATTTCAGAAGAAAAGATTTTTTCAATTGGACTGAATAACTTATGTTAAATATATTAACATGATGTGCCCAGGAAAGATTAGTATCCATTCAAAGAAGTGAGTTATTCTAAGCATGGCTTTGATGGGTAGTAGAATATGCCCCTTGGAGAGAGGTGGGGCAGTACATATTTCTGTGCTTTTATTCTGTAATTCACTTTTTTATTTGTTAATCAGAGTCTTTGAACACCTCCCCTGTAGCCACACTAGTTCTGGTTATTAAAGTGCATTTTAATAGGATAGCCCCTGCCCCTGCCAACTGCTGTGCTGTTACTCATGTTGAAGATAAGGGCAAAGAGCCAAGAGAAATGAGCTTTAGCAGTCCAACCCTACATCCCCTACTGGCTTTTTGCGTCCTTGAACAAGTTATCAATTCTTGCCGAGCATTTCAGTGTTATTCAAATCTCTCTTTATATTGGCCCCACTCACTTTCATTGCCTCATTTCCCATTTATAGTCCCCAAATCTCCTTCCTGTCCAGTGAAACAGCCTTAATTCCCTCCCAGGAATATGTTCTTTGTTCTCCTCTTCCCTCTACCTTCCTTTGCCACGGAAATCCAATGCATCATCTGAGACTCACATGAGAAACTCTTGTCTCTGTTAAACTTCTTTACCTGCTTATGATAAGCCTTCTTTACCACGGTTTTTGGCATTTAAAATCACAATCTGGCTGACCTTAGAATTATAGTAGACATGTCTTTTTTCCATTTCTGGACTGGAAGCTCTGTGAAGGTGGACCAATATCATCTACATTCACACAAGTCCATACTGTAAACTAGAGTCCACATGAATCCTCCACTGTAAGCAGAGGAGCTAGAATTCTTACTTAGGAGTTCTGAGTGCAAAACCCCTATCTGATAGTTAATTTTACATGTAAAGTTGACTAGATTAAGTAAGTACATTGGTAAAATTATTTCTGTGTGTATCTGGGAAGCTAAGCATTGGAATCAATAAACTGAGCATCATCCCATCTGTAGAGGGCACAGATAGAAAGGAGGAGGAAAGGTAAATCAGCCCTAGCTTTCTGAAAGGGACAGCCATCCCCTGCTGGTAGACCTCAGAATTCTGGTTCTCAGGCCTGTCTGAGAATTATACCACTAGCTTGCCTGGTTCTGCAGAGTCCATGCAGTGTAACATAGGACTTCCTGGCCTCCATAATCATGTGCGTCATCTTTCCTGCAACACTAACCTTACCTATCATCTCTACCTCAACATTTCTCTGTGTCTCTTGTTGGTTCTCTGAAGTCTTGACTGATACTTCCTATCTCTATACCTGTATTAAATGGATGAAAGAACCCCAGTTTTCTTAGACTTCAAATGCAGATAAGATTCTGTGTTTTGTGCTGCCTCTGAGGGCAATTCATAAGCTCTGAAGTTCTCTCACTCTCAAGGTTTGGGATGGCTCTGGATGTCTTAGATGAACAGGCTAGAATCTCATGAGGAATTGAACAGCAGATCTATTCTGAGGACTTCACCATGGATTTACATGCTGAGTATTGGGAATGTCCAGGTCTGAGACTGACAATTCCTCATTGCTGGGGACTTGGGTTAAATAGGGGATGCTGTGTGAGATTCTGAACTGGTGCCTAGTCAGTCTTCTTACCCTTGAAATTCACCTTCCCAATCCCTTCATCATCCAGTGTCTAGTCAAGGAATGTTGGTTAAGTTCTACTATGTATCATGAATTTGTCTTGGGCAGATCTTGGGAAAACAAAGATTAACCAGATAACATCCCTTCCTTCTGGGGAACAGCAGACATGGGAATAGACAGTGGCTCAGAGGCATACACTATGGTAGAGTGTAGGAATAATGGTGTCCCAGAGCAGAGAGCCCACAGGATCTAAGAAACCTGCTCTGTGTCAATCGCTTTCTCTGGATTGAGGATTATCTTATCTCACTTTATGGTCTTACATCACATTTATTCTCTAGCTTAAGTTTTTGTTTCCTACACGAGAGGGCAGGTGGGCTCAGTGGATTCCTAGATCTTTTCCCATGATGCTCATCTCTTAATGATTTTGTGTTCATTCCCCTGGGTACCACACTAGTCTTTATTATACTCTTCATGTTTTTCAAAAGAGTAGAGGCTGCCCTAGATCTCCAAGACTCATTAAGGCCATGGCATTGATAGGGATTGATTCTGAAACTTCCATAGAGGTTTCAGGTCTTCTAGTGGTGGCTCAATCAGTGCTGGGCATGGCCAACCCTGCTCTGAGCACATTGCTTGTGTTCTTGCTAATTCATAAGGGAGTCTCTTTCCTGGAAGTATTGTGCCAGAACCTGTGAGTGTAATGGTGAACAAAACCAAATGCAGTTCCTAACCTCATGGAGTTCACAGTCTAGCTGGAGGGTAGACTTAATAAAACGGTCATAGAAAAGGATGTATAATTACATCTTGAGATAAGTGCTTGAGAGCAAAAAACATAGTCCTAGGAGAGGCAGTATAATGAGGTTTGAAAAAAATGGTTTAGCAGCATGAGATCATTATTGAGAGTTGTTTTGTCAGAGTGATGAGTCCAGAAGCCACAAGGGAGTGGGCTGAGGAGGAAGTTGGATGTGAGGAAGTAAAGATAGCCCCTGTGTAATATTTCTTGATCAGGGAGAACAGAAAAGGCTAGAAGCAGGCTTTGAGATCTTTTATAGCAGGTGCTTTAAGAAAAGGCAGTAAAGAGATCCATAGACATCATATTTGTAACCCTTGGAACAATCTAGTGACATAGGAGGGGTCAGATTTTGTTCCTATTTGACAGAGAATGAAAAAAGAATTCCAGAAATACATTGTGTTTTGAATAGAATATTCATAACAGAGCCAGGACAGGAGCTGAAGCCCCCAGAATCTCTGCGCTTCTCTTCTCCCTAATGGCTGGTTGTTTACTGCCTTCTGAATGAATGGGAATTGTTTTCCACACACTCAAGATATCTTTATTACTTTTTTTCTTTTCTCCTCAGTTCTTTAAGATTCAGGACCATGGCCAGAGCCTGCACGGCCGTCAGTAAACACAGAGGTAAGCCTAGAGCTTTAGCCCATGAGATTAGCAGTGCTTTTGTAAGATGGCTTTCTCAGCAAATATCAGCTGAATATATACTAAGAATCAGGTACTATGAGGGTCAAGGGGAAATGGGTTTGGAAAACTGTCCTTTCAGAGCCTGCAGTCTAAGATACAGAAAAAAAAAAAAACCATGGACACAGTGTGATGTGCACACAGGTAGTGGAATTATACAGTAGCATGAGAGTCAAAGAAGGTTTCCTGGAAGAGGACCAGCCTGGGGTGAATCTTGAAGAGAAAGATGAAAACGAGGAGCCCATGAGAGTTTTAATCAGGGACATGACAAGGTCACATGTGTGTTTTAGAAAGATCCCTGTAGTGCACTGTGAGAATGGGTGGAGGTGTGGAGATGAGATGACTCAGGGGACTAAGAGGAGGGAGTCTCCCCAAACACATTCTAAAACACTCCACACAGCTTTTATCTTGCTTGCTTGCAGATGGAAGTGTTCAGTCTTTGCGTGTTTCCTTTTGGCACAGGGAAGTTTCACTGTCTTAACCAGCTGAAGCGGACACTGGATGAATTGTGCTGCTGGTGGACAGGAGGAAAATGAAATGCAGCAAAAGGGGGAAGGACAATTTGATTTGTTGAACAGTTACTATGCATTAGTAATGTGCTAGGTGTTTTCATGTATTCTCATTTGATTCTTTCAACAAACTGGTAAGTACATCCCAGCTTTCACAAAGAGAAACTGAGGATCAGGGAGGTTAATTAATTGGGGCCATGTCCACATATTAAAAATAAAAGAAAGAGCCAAGATTTGAACCCAAGCCCATGTGGCTCCAGATGCTTCATTTCTTCCTTATGCATTTTTTCTTTTGGTGGAGACCCAGCTGCCACAGAAGAATAATGGCTCTGGGCACTGCCCTGCCCTCTTCCCTGTTTCATGGAGGAGCAATCACATTAAGTATTCTTTTCTCAGCTCTTAAGTCCGGGAGCTTCAGAAGCCCACAAATGGACTAAGTGTCAGTGACATGGTCCTTCCTGGGCTGAGTTGGCTTGCCTTTTGCTAACCCATCATACTCTTTCTTGCAGAAAAGAGTGCTTCTGTATTTAGGGATAAGAAGATAAGAGGTTCCATATCTGTGCCAATTACCTGCTTAGACACCCCTGGGGTGCACTTGGCCCCCAAGTTTTTGACTACAGCATTCTCTCTGGGCTTTTTGTGGCTGCTGTGGTGGCGTCTGCCGCAGAGCCTGAGGAAGCTTTATGGAGATGGTCACACTCCAGTGCCCAGCCTACTTGTTGGAACTTTCCAGAAATATTGCACTGCAGACATTTTCCACGCCGTTATGCTAATGGAATCAGGAAAAATCAATTGTCCTTAAGGAACAGGGGAATGAGACGTGCTGTAAATGCCACAGGATGAGTGATTGGTTGATTGCTTGCCGGCGATCGGAGTGCATCTCATCCCTACATTATTCTGATGAATTTTTATGGCATGCCTCCTTTCTTGCTTGCTCCCTCCCCCACCCAACCCCCCTAGCAGGGGAAGAAGGTTTATGGCTTGCAGCTTCTCAGTTGATTGAATGCAGCTGGCATTGTTGCAGCAGAGGACAAATAGGTACATTTGCTTTACAGGCTGAGAAAAGTGGATTTGGAGAAATTGCACCGCCACGTCCCTCTGCAACAAAAGTGCCCTTAAAAATGCAGATTTTTTTATGAAATGACTTTACTCTCCTTCTCGATGTCCCTAATCTTTCTGTCAGAGGAAAGGGCAAAAGAAAGAAATAAAAAAAAAAAGGTTGGAGGAAAGAAATATATGGCTAGCGTTTCTGCAGAGATCAGATTTTTCATTCTTATCACAAAGGGAGCTAACGAAGACATTTCATTAGTATTCATTTTAAGCTGATGTGATTTTCTCCTCTTTGCTAACACAAAAATAAATAAATAAACAGTCAAGCTACGTCTGGGAAACTGCCGACAAGGCGGCTTGGAGCAGGGGTCAGCATTTTCTGGAATGAGTGTATGTTGCATTCAGCAAGGTGGCCGAGAAAATGGACCCAGCTCAAAAAGTGACCTCCTAGGGCAGGGAGGGGACAAAGTTTGGGTAGACACAGGTCTCTTGGCTTTCAGAACTGGTGTCCAGGGTGGAGGTGGAAGTTCAGGAACTGGTAAAGGCAATCAGGCCATGACTGCTGTTTTCCATGGGGAGGTAGCTGCATGGATGTTCTCAATGTCTGGGTGCTGGTTCTGATGCTGGGGTTGGGTAAACTCTGGTCAGGGTGTCAGGGAGTTCCTTCATTATTTATATTTTCCTTTTCCTTCCTCAAGGTCAGCTAAGCCCTACTGAAGGTTGGGAGATTCGATTGGGTGAAAACCTGGAAGTGTCTGGCTGGAAAGAGGGGATCTAGGAACACAGATTCAAAGAGGCATGGAGAAGCAAGCTTAGTGGATTGAGCTTCAGAAGAGTAAATTAGGATTGATATGTGGATATGCCAGACAGGCAGAGAAGTCCACCAGATTTGAGACGAGATTTTAGAACAAGCATGTGCTGTGTGTGTTCATAGTAATATTGCCCATAGTGACATCTCCGAGCCTCGGCATCCAAGTTTGTTAGAGGAATAAATCAGAATAAAACACAACATAAGATTTTCAAGCTACTGTAAGGAACAGTAGCTTGCAGTGCTGGGAAATGGATATTAGTGATCGTTTTGTAAGGAAAGGGAAGTCCTGATTCTGAGAAACCATAAGCAGACAGTCTCTTGGATCTACCAGTCAAGAGTCCCATTGTTCAGCTGCTTCTTAGTTACTGGGAGGAGGATGTGAGATACACAGGCCCAATATTCTTGGTGCTTGGATGAAAATTCTTATCTAGCTCCTTCAAATACCAAGCCATTTGACATAGTTCTATATTTCTCCTGGCTGTACCTTCTCAGAGGGCAAGGTCCCTTTATATTCTCTGAGGATAACTCAGACATTGCACCAATTCCTGACTTGTCTTGTCCTTTGATACTCGCTGGCCCTGTCTGTGTGATTGCCCATGTGTAGAACATTCTCCATTTTTTCCACTTGGCAACACTACACCCATACTTTGACTCAAATGCCATCAAGTCTGGGAAGGCTACCTGGAGACTCTATGCAGGGCTTTAATTTTCTCAGTTCTTTTCCTCTGTCACTGTGTATTTGATTTGAGGTATTAGCAATACAAAAAGAAGGGGGAATCACGACCTGAGCTCAAATACTGGCACTAGTGTATAATCATGTGTGAATTACCTAAATTCCCCCAGCCTTGCTTTGCTCACTGATCAGTGGTGATAATAATCGTAACTATTTCAAAAGGCTACTTGCAGGATTCAGTAACAACTATTTGTACTTTGCTCAATGCCTGGCACACACACAGGTGACCTTAAGGAATCCAAAAGGAATGAGTGAATAAAGTTTCTTTTTGTTTATCTAGAAATCTTGAGAGACTTTTTTCAGTTCCCTTACTTTGGTCCAGTTTCCCCCTGCCTTAGCTTTCCATGTGTGCCACGTGCGTGTCAATTAATACATGAATGTGCCAGGTCAGAGCAGACCCAGGATAGATCTGGGGTGTCTCCCTCCCAGTCAGGACTGGAAGCTTTCCAAGGCCAAGGGTCCCTCTTCTGTCTTCTGTAGCACACCTTCCAAGGGCCAGACCCAGCAAGGTGTTGCCATGGAGAGGGGTGGCTCACGGGTGAGAGATCTGGGACTACTTTAATCCTGCCTGCTGCTGTGACCTTGCAGCCACCAGAATTCCCATGCACGGTGGGGTGAAGATACTTCTGCCAGACCTGTGAGAGAGGAAGAGGAGGGTGCCTCGTCTTCTGTTATGCCCAGCGGGAGATGAAGACATTGCCCTGCCACAGTTGTTTAGTTATTATTGCCTTTCAAAGTAAAAACATCCCTATAGCCAAGGTCCCGGAGCCAGTCTGTTGGAGGAGATGGCTCTGGCTCTGCCCTTGAAAGCTACTCTTGGTTGGCATTTCCTGTGGGTAATTTGAAACTGGGACTCAGAGAACTAAACTCCAGTTAATGGTTTTCAATAAAGAATTAAGTGCTGCTCCTCGGGCTGGCACTGGGACCTGGCTTTCCGGAAAGGGGGAGAGCGCTGGGGGGCAGGGCCGGGCGGTCGCCGGCATTTAGGGATGCGTTTGCATTTTCTGGTCAGTTAGACAGCCTGATGAAAAGGGGATAAGATCAGGCCACTGCTGCCAGAGGGCAGAATGGGGAGGGGCAGGAGAGTCCCAGGCCTTGCTCACACCACTGTGGAGGAGGCCGCAGGGTGGGACTAATGGTCAGACCATTAGAGCTGATCAGCTGTTTCCACAAAGTGCTTGTCAAGCACCTGGCTGGTGCCCCCACCCTGCAGCAGCTCCTTCTGGAGTGAACGCTGGAGCTTTTTCTGATCTTGTTGCCTCTTTATATATCACCAGTGCATGCTTTCTGCATGAAGTAACTCCACCAAGCCTTATTTATCTATCCCCCCTGAAGGTCACAATTACTTCATCACTCCTGTTTTTCACATGGGGAAACAGCACAGAGAAGTTAAGTAAGTTGCCCAACATCGCATAGCTGCCTAAGTTAGTACAAGTCACCTCCATATCCATCCAACCCTAAATCCACCCAGCACATGTTTATCAGTACCTACCATGATCCAGGTGTGAGAGACACCAGAGTGAGTCAGACCAGGTCTCTGCATCAGGGAGCCACAAGCTTATTAGGAAAATAAATAGATAATGATAACACAGTGTAAATAGTGCAGTGGTTGAGATGCCCCAGGACCGATAAGACACATAGTGCAGGTCCCTGACCCAGAAGAAAGGTAACAAGGTAACACCTGAACCAAGCATAAGAACCAGTAGGAATTTCCTGGCCACAACAGAAGGGAGGCAGGGAGAGTGGGTGGAGAGCCCTTCCAGGCATAAGGAACCATAAAGAAAAGCCAAACACACACACACACACACACACACACGCATGTGGGCACACACACAATGCTTTCAGGAAACTTCTCAGTCTGGCTGTAGGCTGGAGCATGGGACATGGCCTGGGGTTTTGGGGTGGCAGGACCAGACCATGAGGTTTCCTGTCCACCCAGATGTCCATATCAAGGCTTTGTCATGTTGTGCACTCTGTGATGAAGTGGCTACAATCCCACAGCTAGCTAGGTTTATGGCCAAATGTTCTTACACCAGCCAGGGAGCTGAGCAGAGACAGAGCCTTTTGGGAGTGAGCAGCTGGCAATGCTGAAAAGTGTCTGCCAGGAGAATTCAGCTGAGAACACTTCCCATTCCCAGGAGGTCAAAGGGCCCTGTTGTTCCTCCCTTGTGGAATCCCTGAGATCACACTGTCATTCATAATTCACTCAGCAAACACTTACTGGGCTCTTGCCTTGGCTGGGCTCTGAGCTAAGCTTGAGGGGTGCAAAGATGAAAAGACACAGCTTGTTTCCTTAAGGGATACATGGCTCTGGGGGTCAGGGAGCAGATGGAAATCACTGCAGTGCCTTAGGAGGCGGGAGAGGGATCTGAGCTGGGCTTTTGGGGAGGAGGTCAAAGTTTACTGTGTAGAAAAGGGCATCCAGGATGCAGGGGGAGCAGACAGGCATGAAGCCATGAAAGGGCTCCGCGGAGCAGGGAGAGGTGTCTGTGTGTCACTGTGCAGGGGGGATGCTCAGACCGCACATGATCAGTGTGGCCAGGCTGGAGAGCTGGGCTGCTCTCTTGAGATCAGGTTTGAGTTTTATAGGTTTTGGAGAACAGTGACTAACATGGAAGGCCGGGGTAGAAAGATTCTAGAAATGCTAAGGAGACGGGATTGGCAGGGCCAGGGGACTGACGATGAGAGGAGAAGCTCCTCTAATGTGGTGCGTTTTACACATTTAGTCAATAATTGTTATTATTGATACAATTTGCTTTGCTCACTGCATAAAGCATATGTGGAAGATTCTGCAAACAGAAGTAAGTGAAAGTCCTTGGTACAAACCCCATCTCCACCCCCAGTAATCATGGAGTCAACGCTAATAAGGAGCTCTAGTGAGGAAGGCATGGGTGAGAAAATCGGTACAGTGGACCCAGCAGACAGCATCAGGACAACAAGGCTCTATGTCCCAGACACTCTGGGGAGATGCTGTCCAGACGGACAGCTTAGTGAGCCGTGTTTCTCAGAGAGGCTTTGAGGGAGACGTATCTCAGGGCTTCCTTGGTGCAGGGGGTCCTGCTGACCTGGAGGGTCTGGCCTTCATTCTTTTGACAGGTGTCAGGTGATGCACAAGTTATATACCTATATCTGACCCTGAGCATCCCCCACCTCTGGAACACAGTTTTTAATGTGGTTATCACGTCTTCCCTATGTGAATCTCAGTAAGTCAGAAAACAACACATGGAAAAACAAAATAAAGTTCAGGGGAGTAACTGACATCACTTAGTCACTTTCTATGTATGGGCACTGTGCTAGGGACATTGTATCTATAATTTTCATCAAGTATAGCAATCCTAAGAAAAGAGGTTTTAAAGCTGTGGTATACTAGCTAAAAACTGATGCACAGAGTGAAGATCTAACATTCCGGGGTCATCCAATAATATCCTGGATCATGTCCATCAGTTTATCTATAGTTAAAGAATGAATTAGAGAAAGTTTGAAAAACAAAAGAAAACTATGTGCAGTTCCATCTTCCTAAGGCAGTGTTACTTTGTGTAGCTCCTGTGCGTTGGGAATATACTTGCAATGTTATTATTGATACAATTTGATTTTACTCTTTTCTTATATCACAAACATTTTTCAGGTTACTATGTTGCCCTCAGGAACATTATTTTCCATGGCTGCAGACTGTCAGTTCCAGGAGCTGACTTAGGCCAAATGTAACTATGGCACAAAGGTGAGCTCTACAGCATGACAGAAGACACACCTAACCCCCAGCCTTGCAGGGTAAGACAAGCACACTATCCCCAAAGGGTCCTCAGCATTTTCTCCAGTGCTACTGTGAGAGTGTACTGCACTAGCTCTACAGTGCTACTGGGGAGAGAATTGGGCAGCAGAATGAGCTCTGTTTCAAACTGGTTCTAAGCTCACTCTTCTCAGATCTAAAGTTGTTTCCTACCCTCTAAAAAGGAAGCTACAACCCTGATCAGCCTACTGATCAGCCTACCTAAGAAAGGTATTGTATGGATCAAGTAAGCTAATGTCTCTGAAATTCTTCGTAAACTTTTATTTTTCTGCCCTGTAGTGTAAGAAGCCCAGAAACAAAACACGACAATGCCCACTAGGGGGAGTGGCAGAGCAGGCCAGATCTTCCTTGTTAGAGATGTAGAAAGGAGGTGCGACTCTGGGTTAGACCCTCTGCTGGCCCAGGAAGAGGGGACACAAGATACCACATGAAGAAGTCTTGGACTTATCGCTCCTCTGCATTTCTTTTCAGAGTCAAATGACATTTCTGGGCTAGCTTTGAAGTGTCAGAGCAGAAGGAAATCAGAAGGCCAGTCTGACAAGAGAGGGCAGCACTAACTCTCTGCCTTATGTACCGGGTAGCTATGGGCAGGGTGAAAGGATACCTTTTCTTTAAACAGTGTTTTCTGTGTTGGCTAAGATGCCTGGATTCCAGGACTCCCAGGCCATGGTACACCTGGGGTTGGGCATATCTGCTGCTGTATAGGGTGCCACATCAGTAGGACAGGACCCAGATCTCTGGATACCTTCCCCTCTGAGTGCTTGGAACCAGCAGACTTGGCTTCACAGTTGATTAGCATCCTGTTTGCTGGGGCAAGTGGGACCAGACAAGGCCAGCTGGAGGAGAGCTCTGTAACCCAATTTGCTGTGCAAAGAAGCCAGTCTGTCTGGCAAGAGCTAATTGGAAAGCTGCTTCCTCTAACCCTGGACCCAGGAGGGCTCTAGGCCTGACTGGGCGGGGCCCTTTGGCTAGTCCAACATCACTTAGTGCTTTGTGGGAGCTGCTCCCAGCGGGAGAGCACTTAGTCCTGGTAATTGGCCAGGCAGGCTCATCATAAATTCATGCCAAATAGGGGGAGGAGAAGGAGGAGGGGGGGAGAAAGAGAGAGGGGGGGAGAGAGAGAGAGAGAGAGAGAGAGAGAGAGAGAGAGAGAGAGAGAGAGAGAGAGAGGAGAGAGAGAACAGAGTGGGATAGGTAGAAATAAATGAGTTTCTGAAGGGAGAGAAGTCTACCTGTTTCGGGGCTTGTTTGAAGCAGCTTTGATTTGGGATGGATTTTAAAGATCAGGAATTCGTTTGCTAACTCGTTGTTGACCTGAGCAAGTTGCCTCAGGAGGCCCTAGGTTCCTAATCTACTGTAGGGGACAATAACCTGTGACCTGTCTACCTCAGAGGAAGGCTTTGAGGATTGAATCCACACATGTGGGATGAGTGTTCTTTTGATGTTCATTTCAATGGACTCAGGGTGACAGGGACCATTTATATGTAAAGTCATTTTTGATGTGAGTAGATTTCAGCTTTTGATTCTTCAGATCAACAGTATTTTTTAATGATTCTATTTTATCTCTTTTACTGACTCAGTGTATTTTTGTATAGTAACTTTAGAGCTTGTATCGTACATTTTAAAAATCATCATCTACCTTCAAGTAATACTGTGCTATCTCACATAGGTAATATAATGCAATGTATGCCTTCATTTCTTCCCACCTGGTTTTTATATTAATTTTGACATACACAGAAACTCTGCAACACTTTGCTACTATTTTTATTTAAGCTGCAATTATCTTTTAAGGGGATTTAAATAATAATTTTAAATTATTATATATTCAGCCACATAGTTGCCATTTCCTGCATCTTTTATTCCATTATGAGGATTTGTGTTTCCTTTGAGTTACACTTTCTTCCTGAGTGCATTATTTTCTTCAGTATTTTTTACAGTGCTGTTCCCTGCTGATGAACTTTTTGGTTATTGTATGTCAAAAATATTTATTTTATCTTCACTGTAAAGAAATATTTTGGCTGGGCGTGGTGGGCAGAACTTTCTTTTTAAACTTTGAAGATTCTGCTCCAGTGTTTTCTGGCTTCTGCTATTTCTGACTAGAATTCTGCTTTACCTTATTTTCATTTCTCTCTATATAATGTGTCTTTTTTCCTTTGACAGCTTTTAAGATCGTTTGTCACTAATTTTGAGAATGTTGATGTGCCTCAATGTACTTTATTAACTTTTCTGTGAAAATATATATAATTTTTCCCCAAAAGTCATTGACCTTTTCATTTTAAAATTTTAAAATTTCATTTTAAAATTGTTTCGTTTTCTTTTGAATAGTTTCTATTCTACTCCTTCAACTTCACTAACTTTTTTGCAAGGTCTAATTTGTCCTTGACTCAATGCAGTGCAATTTGTACCTTAGATGCTGTAGTTTTTATCTTTAGAAGTTCAATTTGAGACTTCTTGTCTTTTCTGTGACCCTACTAACTTTTTGACTGTAGAGAATATAGTAATAATAACTGTTTAATGCCCTTGGTTCCTAGTTTAATAAGTCTTTATTGGGTCACTCCTTATTTATGCATCTCTTTCATACCAGTTATATTTTTCCTGCTTCTTTGCATATCTGATGGTCTTTGGATTCCAGACATTGTGAATTTTACCCTGGTTCTTTTTATATTACTTTAAATATTTTTGAGCTTTGTTCTGGGATACTGTTCAACTACTTGGACAGGATTTAATTCTTTTGGGTCTTTATTTTAAGATTTGTTAGGCAGGACTAGAACAGGTTCTATTCCAGAATTCAGAGCTAATTTTTCTCCATAAGTGAGACAAAGTCCTTGTGAATGAATACTCTATCTAGTGATATATGAATTATACTTTAATATATTTTTTTTCTTAAAATGGTTGCTAGAAAGAGACACTATTTCGAATCCTTTATAAATTCTGGGTACTGGTAGGTCTTTCCTATGTTGTTACACATAGGCACTCTGAACTCAAGGGGTAAAATCTTTGCAGACCTCTAGACTTCCCTATGCAGCACAATGCTTTCTCTTTCTAGTATTCTGTCCTGCCAACTCTGGTTTCTTTGCTGCCCTTGGACTCTCGGCTCTGACTTCCCAGTTCAGGGAGGCCACCAGATCCCCAGGCCTGTTCTGGAACCTAGGACCTCCGTAGAGGTTGCCTTGCCTGTTTATTGTTCTTTGTCCTATGTTGTTTTGTGTTTGCTGTCTTGAAAACCTTTGCTTCAGAATAGAGAACAACAATGAAAAACCAAGGCTCTAAATTCTATAATCTGTCCTTGATTCTCTGCTCCTCATAATCTTTAGGACAGAGTCCAAAATTCCTATTTTATTGTTTAAAACTCTTTCCAGTGCAGGCACAAATGGAAGAGCTCCTCAGAGAAGAGAAAGGAGCCTGAAAAAGAAAGTCAATAGGGGAAGTTAAACATTGTATAGACTTCCACTTAACCAGAGAGAAAGAGGGCCTAATTTATTTAGTGTCATCACCTAAGATCAGATATCAGCATAAGCACATTCTATATATTAGTGAGCTTAAAAATTTCAGTTGATTTGGAACCATTCACTGAAACTGATGCTAGCCACAAATCTGAACTTTTTTTCTCAGACTGAACTATTTTTGCTCAGATCCTGAGGCATAACTGTAGTTTCAGAGTAAGTTCAGGTGCTAAGATGCATTAGTTCACAGGAGCAAGAGTAGAATTCATTAAATTCATTCTTACTAAACTCCTTAAGAGATTTTGTGACTATCAAATGAGGATCTCTTCTTTCTCTGAGTTTCAGTTCTCTTTTTAAAAATCTGAGTCTCCATGGTCTCAGTACTGCAGATTGTAAAAAAAAACTTGGTCTGAGATTGACTAGTGGTGCATATATTACCCTCCTGGACCCTCATACTTATCTCTAACTTCTATCCAGGTTAGCTATAACACTTCCAGTTCTATCAGATCTCACCATAAATTTGTATCTGGAGGAGACTAAAAATATCCATGAGAAGATATTTTCTTAGTCTCAGATGTACAAAAAGCAGTCATAATATTTTTACGTTATATTGTTTATATATTATTTGATAATTTACCTAATTATTCAGAAAGAATTTACTAGCCATCCACCACATGCTAGATACTATTCTAGGTGCTGGGGATAATCAATAGATAAGCAATAATTTATGTCTCTGAGGACCTTAATAATTTTTAGTGATGGAAGAGGAGAGAATAATAAATATAATAGATAATTATACAATGTTGGTATGCAATGTGTTGTATGTTGGCATGCCTATGAGAGTCATCACCAAAGTGCCTGACACGTAGTAGGCAGCTAAGAACTCTCCGAGAAACCCAAAGAAGCCACATTGAAGAGTCAGTGGAAGCCAAGTCCTAAAGGATTATACCAAAAAGGGGAGACTTATGCTTAAAAAGACAAGACTAGAGGTTGAAAATGAGGGAACTATCTGAGAAATGGTTGAGATACCCTCCTTGACTAACCTACTCAGTGGATACAGAAAACTCAAGTTTTCGGAGCTGCTGGATGAAAGTCTTATCAGCACTATGGAGAGTTCCAAGAGAGCCCAACCTGAGATCTGAAGCAGAGGAAGACTCTGGCTGCTAACCAGGTGATTCACCTTACCAAGTCAATCCCAAGCCAGCTGACTCTGTCCTAAATTCAGACAAGATTGTTATCTGATTCCAGCTTTCAGAATTGGGTTCAGGCTCACCTGAACCTTAAATTTCTGGAAAACAGGAGTTGGAAGCATTTGGAGCAGTGAAACCTCTGGAATTATTATCTGAAGACCTGGGTTTGAATCCTACCTCTAACTTGTTCTACCTCTAACTAGTTGTGTGGCTTTGGAACAGATTGGTTAGTTTCTCATAGGTCCAGTGAGGATCATGATGCTCACCTAATAGTGGTATAAAAACCAGGTATGATAGAGCCAGCAAAGCAACTTGTGTAGTGACTGAACTATAGAAGCTACCTTGCCACACTTTGTTAAAATGTGAGTGAAATCTCTAGCAATGTCAGGGCCTTTCTGGGAATGATGCACAGGATTTTATCCTGGATATGGGAGAGGACATTCTAAGCAGAAAGAACAGCAAGAACAAAAGCAGAGAGGCATGAAAGTGGATGGCTTGGACAGGAAATGGAGAGTAGTTTAATGAGACTGAAGCTATTCAGCTGCCACTTTTGTTCAGAGGTTCCCCGCGCCACTATTTTCAGCACAGAACACTCTGTTGAACCTCCAGACTTTGTTGCCAGCTAGCCTATTGTGTATCTCAGTTGAAAGTCTTACCTGCACCTCTAACCTACCTTTCCAAAACAGAATTCATCACTTTTCCCAATGTACTCTCTTCAGATGGCATGTTGGAAGGGAGAAGTGTGTCTTGTGAATGGTTTTAAATTGGTGAAAGTTTTCTTAAAGAACATGGTGACCTTATTCTCCTTTCCAACTAGGAGTAGAAAATAAAGAATGATTTAACCTCCAGCATAAGATAATTGGGTTACAGAAGGAAGGACTTCCAATATCACAGATGATGTAGATCTCAAAAGGGTTGCTCAAAGGAGGCCATGCAATGCTCTTCCCCAAGAAAGAGACACATGATCGGGTAGCTGTAATATTCTGCTTCACCACTATTTAGTCACTCTTATAAAAATAGAATTATTAATATCATTTTAACAACAGTTTACATTTTTATGGAGCTTTATAGCTTATAAGAGGTCTAATTAGATCTTATTCAGCACCCTGTGAGATTATCAAAACAAAGATTATCCCCCCATGCCCTCATTTTATACATGGACAAACTGAAACTGCCAGCTATAGAAGTGACTCGATTGAAAGAAATCTAATGGTGCAGCCAGTAATAAACTGTGTTTCTCAGCTCTCCCACACCTGTAAGTTATTGTGATACAGGGCTTTGGTTCTCCGTGGAGGATAATGGTAGCAGGAGCAGCAGCCGTGGAATATATGACTAAATATCCACATCATGGTTTTAGTAGCCATGGGCAATGGGAGAATGAAGAATGACCTCGAGGAAAACAGGAGTTTCAAATTGAAGTTCCAGGGCAAAGCTATTAGAAGTGAGGAAGAGCCTGATGTCACAGGACCTCTAGCCATGGGAATTGGCAACAGTCATGTCTCCTACCTGATCTGGGACTTGGTTGTCTACAGAGCAGTTTTATACCTGTTATGTTATTTGACATGCGCTCACTGCCCTGGGCAAGGAGTGTCATTGTTTTCACCCATTTTCCAGGAAGGCTAGATGAGGAAGAAGAGTATCATGAAGGTCCATGGATTTGCCTGAAGCCACTGGCCATGCCTGAGCTAGGGCTGAATCTCTGTCTCTGGATTTGTCCTCTAAACTCTGCTGTGCTCTCTGCTGCATCCCAGCTGCCTCTGCGTCTGGCCAGATTGAAAAACAAATCTTGTAATTGAGTTGGAATGTGGGTGCTGGGCCCGGGAGACAATGTTTCCTGCTTTTCAATCTGTTCTTAATTTATTAAAGTGATGAAATAAGGAAGAGGCCCAGGAGGGGTGGATGTTTTCCATCAGTGAGTCAGGGGAACGTGCAGAGGCAGAAGGTCAGGAAGAAGCCACTGCTTCTCCACCAGCCTCACCCACCCTGGCAAAGCCCACACAGACATGTTGGGTTGGGGGTGGGTCTTTGTTAGAGCTGTCCCTAAAAGAGAAATAAGTCAGGCAGGAGCAGGCCCTATGGGGGACCCTCCCTTTTGCTACGTTACCTCTGTGCACATAGACACCTTCTCTCAGATCTGAAAAATGCTCAAGGTCCTATTATAGAGAGATCATGGGCAGATAGGAGGTGCCACAGCTCAGCCCCCTGGGGTATCAGGTAAGGCTTCCTAAAGGAGGTGACACTGAAGCCTGAGGCTGAAAAGGTGAGGAGAATTACCTGAGGAAGGGGAGAGGAGGAGGAGAAAGAAGGCATTTTCCTGGTGAAGGAAGCAGCAGGTGAAAGGCCTGGCAGTGAGATAGGCCTGGTAATGCTTGTGCTAGGTCAGGCTGAGAAGTCAGGTTTCTTCTGAGGAAAGATTCTGGTTGTTAGTTCAATTTCTTCAGCTATGCATAGCAACTGGATTTCAGGGGGCAGGGAGTAATGGAAATGCTGGCAAATGGGTGAAGCCTGAGAGGGGACCACGAAATGGGCGTAGAGTGGCAGGGTGGTGGAGGGATGGCGCAGCACCTCCTCAGACAGGTAGACACCCTGGTGGGAGATGAAGGGTTTGGCTTGGCAGTAGTTTCTGTGACTTGACCTAGGTGGCCACTAGTGACAATTGTTTGTGTGCAGTGGATCTGAAGACTACATTCTGTGATTGCCACTTCTGCTCAGACTGTTTGCTTTTCATTTATGTCAGTCAGAGTTCTCTAAAGAAATGGAGCCAAACACACACACACACACACACACACACACACACACACACACACACACACACACAGAGAGAGAGAGAGAGAGAGAGAGAGAGAGAGAGAGAGAGAGAGAGAGAAAGAGAAAGAGAGAAAGAGAATTGGCTGAGAAGTGTCACAGCTTTGCCTGTACAACCTGGAGACTCAGAAAAACAAGTAGAGGAATTTCAGTTCAAGTCCAAAGGCCTGAGAACCAGAGGAGCTGTGGTGTAAGTTATAGTTCAAATGCAGAAGACCAATGTTCTAACTCATGTGGGGAGGCAGAAAGGGACAAGTCCTTCTCTCTGCTTTTGCTCTAAGTCCTTAGGGGACTGGATGATGGTTACCCACCCTGGGAAGGCTGATCTACTTTACTGTGCTTGCCCATTCAAATGCCAGTCTCATATAGAAGCAGCTTCACTAACATACCCAGAAATAACATTTAATCTAGGCACTCCATGGCCCACTCCAGTTGTCCCCTAAAATTAGCCATGGCAGCATCTATTAGGTGTCAGAATTTTTCTGTGTCATGCTTTGTATTGGGCACTGGGCATCAGTGCTTGCTTAGAACCGACCATGCCCTCGGAGTGGGGAACTGCCCCATAAACATTGGTGACTCATGCTGTGATAAGGGAAGGGTAGAGGGGTCTCAGGCCCTCAGAGAAGGTGCCTGGAGAGGGCAGGAATCAGGGCCGGTTTCCTGGAATAGGTGACTCTGGGCCAGTCCTTGAATTTTGTAGGAGTTAGCTGAGGGGCTGAGGGAGAATAGATAAAAACAGGTCAGGGAAGAGCACGCATGGTGTGACCATGGGGAGGTATGTGGGTGGAGCCAGCGGTAGAGAGAAGGAGACAGGCAGAACTGGGTTCCCTGGCCTGGACCTTTTTGCTCGCTGTCCTTCCAATTTAAAATGCTTTTGCTTGCATCCACCCCACCCCATCCCTTTAAGGTCCAGTTTAACTTTAAACTCTCCCTTTGCCTCTCTTTCCTTCCCTCCTCCTTCAATCCCCTCTTCCTAGACCTTTGCCCCTCCCCCTCTTTTTTTCCCTCTCCTTCTCCTCTTTTTTTCTCCATGCTCCTCCTTAAATTGTGTAGAAGCCTTTCTTGATTCTGCACTGCCCACAAGTAATTTGCTGAGCACCTACTAAGTTCTCTTTATGTAACTTGCTTCATTTGTTCGTGAAGACATTCTTGTAAGGTCAGCATTCAGTTCAGCATCTGTCTGGTTCTTACTATATGCCCTACCCTGAAAATATGGAGATAAATTGGGTATTGGGCATTGTTCTTACTCTTAGATATCTTACATTCTACTGGGATGATACAACTATTAAGAGATATTTTCAATAAAAATGATATTAGATGCTATTATCTCAGTTTTGCAGCTGAGATATTTAGACATTTATTTATTAAGTCCCTTTCCAAAGTCATAGAGATAGGTAGCAAAACTTAGCCCTCCAAGGAATGGAAGTCAGTGGTTTGTTCACTGCAGTTCACTTTTGTGATACTTACCACAACTGCCTGCTTTGAGCAAAGGATATAGAAGTAAAAGACGCTGGTAGATCTGACATACCCTGGTGCTTGAACACTAACTCAATGCAAGCAAGATCTGTGTTACAAAGTAGCCTGGAAAAGAGAGAGAGAGAGTGAGAGAGAGGAGAGAGAGAGAGACAGACAGAAAGACAGACAGAGAGAGAGCTTGAGAAGGGGCTAGCAGTTGATGTTTAGAAAGCATCTAGCCTACCTCAGTCTGGTTCTCATGCAGTCCAATTTCCCACCAGCTGCCCCTTCCTTTCGGCTCCCCACACCCTCCCATTGGCATCCACCCCTGGCCTTAACTCTGTCTCTTGGTCATTGACGGCTCACTTGTCTGCCTTCCTTTTCTTGACCAGTTTGGAATCTTCAGAGCCTAGCATATGTCCACAGTATGTGGACAGTAGTCAGAGTTCAGTAATCTTAACTGGACTGATTTCTGTGTGCTTTTTCCCAGGGTGCGCAATGTCTCTGTGAGGATTTGTGTGCCTCGAGTCTGTAACTGTCATTTGGGTTTACCATAGTTTGCATAAATTTGTGTTACTGGTGTAAGGGACTGTGTCTTCCCTTTCTGCATGTTCTCAATAGGGCCATTCCCAGCCCCTCCTGAGCTTCAGACCTACTCACCTCATTAGCACCTTACCCCAGCCAGCCCTTAGTGTCCCTTTCCTCAGAAACATATTTCAGACAAGCCTGATTTTTAGCCATGATTAGCATCGTTTGAGGCCCTTGGGGCTTAGGGCTTGGTCTCTTGGTACATATCTAGTGTTTGCATTTGCCAGCTGGCTCCCTAGCCCATCACTGCTGGCAGCGAGAACAGTCTCAGCGTGGTGCCAAAGGTGAGTGGGTAGTAAAGGATACCACCGCACTCCACCTCCTGCACTGTCCCCAGCCCCAACAGCACCTCTGCTGGTTGACAGCTCCTCTCAGGAGTTGGACTTCTGGGGCAAAGGGTGGAAAGGTGGACTGGTGAGGGTTTGGGAATTGTTGTCTTCAGACAGTTCATGTTTCTGGGTGTATAAGAAAGTCTCTTCCCCCCCCTCCCTAAGCTAATCATGGTGTTTTAATGACTCAAAATCATGAATATTAAACTGAGGGAAAGTTGACAGTATTTAAATGAGCATCATTAAGAGACACATAAATTAACAGGGTTTTTAGTTCTTGTGGAACTGCCGTTTCAATGTTAATTAAACAACCGGAGTGCTCGGGTGCTTTTGCAGCAAACTGTCCCCAAAGTGTGCTGCAGAATATCATTATGGGTGGCTGCCTAGCTGTTTAATTATTTCCAAGTTGATTTTTTTCCATTGCTGCAGTAGTTTTATGCTTATCTTGCATTTGGAAAAGGTGATGGGGCTGAACTTCCAAGGAAGCTGCCAGTGCAACCTCTGCCAGCCCATGGCGAAGACTTGAGCTGAACCATATTGTCCCTTCCTGTGGCCCTCTGTAAAGGAAATCCCAGGTGACCCCTTGCATTACCTGACAGGCTGGTCCACAGCAGTTAATTCAAGGCATCCAGGGGGTACCTGGCTTGTTAGCTGCAGGTGATCTCACTCTGAGAAAGTTGGCAATCTGAGTTTGGGTGGATTCCCAAGATGTGGCAGGAAAGGCAAGGTGAGAGAGCAGGGGACAAGTGGGGGAAGCCTAAGTGGCTAGGTGAGCAGGGCAGAAGTGGGAGAACCAGGAGTCTTGGTGTCTGCTCTGGGCCCCATGGGTCTTAGCTAAGTGATCTTGAGGCTTTCTCTGCCCCTCTGGTTAGATTATGTCATTCATCCTCACAGAGGGCAATAATTCAAAAAGGGATTTTTGGGTGTGAAAAAAGCTGACTCTCTTTTTAGTGAATAAAATGCAGATATGCATGTAGTACATAAACAGACACATATTGATGTTATTAAAATTTCATGAGGAAGGAAACTTTGGAGAAAAACTGTTTAAGAGACTCTTTAAGTAGGCAATAATGAAACAATAGTGAAAACACTGGAATGAGTGAGCACTAGAAACTTCATCTGTAAAGAAATGAAAATCTACTGGGTGGTGGCCAGATGGCCCCAAACCCTGGGATAGAGCTGTGGTCTCTGTTATTACATATGTGATCCTGGATGGGTCCTTACAGCCCCCAAGACATTACTCCCCAAGACATTGCTCATCTTTTCCTCCATTTTCTTCTTAAGCATATTGTTTATTGTCTACCTCCTCACTAGAATGTAAGCTCTCTGCAGATATGAATTTACACCTGGTTTGGTCACTGTTACAACCCTAGCATGTAGAAGAGCAAAGCACATTAAGAGGCAATACTTACTGAACAAGTAAAAGAGGGAAATGAGCTTCCTTCTTACAGCATTCCATGCTGGGTATGAAAATATTATTGAGAGCAGCTTGCTACTAGATGGTGTTGAAGAACCCAAAATCAGCTGAACCCCATTATGTAAAAGTTTCTTTTCCCCCTAACTCCCCTGGATATTTCCTGGTATATTCTTACCCAGAGTGGTAACCAGCAAATCAATCAGAAATACCAAATGTGCTTTATTTTAACTAAGGTTTTCACTTCAAGTTCCAACACCAAGAACACAAAGGGAGCAGTGCTAAACCACTGACTGTTTCTTTTTCCTGATCTCATTAGGGCTGCATTTTCCCAGACCACAGCAGGCTGCTGATGCTCAAATCCAGGTCTCATGCATTACCACTGTGATTCTAGGAAATACTAGGCCAAAGTCGGTAACAATGGGAGGAGTAGGAAAATGAGCACCTGTCCTATGCTTGTGCTGAGTTGGTTCAGTCACTTGCAGAGATCTTCCAAGGAGGGGTACTTGGACAAACAGCTTCTTCTTCAGGATGCTTTAAGACATGATTATTCACTTTGTATCTAGGGTGGATTTGCTTAATGCTTCTTATAACAATGGGAAAAAAGAGAGAAGACACAAAACTGTATTTATCTATATATTTGTCTGACACACATCCTCGAACAAAATCCAGCTAAGTGCTGTTGGCAGGACAGTTTATTCATTAGGAAGTGTGTCAAAGCTTCTGTGATGGAGGTCTGCAGGAGATCTGGCAACAGAAAATTGTGTGGAGTTAGGTGTTCACATAGGGTGGCATCTCCCTGAAGAGGGTATGTGACATGAAGTGAACACAGCACTCTGGGCCTAGAGATGAATAGGAGTGTCCCTTCTTTGGTCTTGATCTTCTGGTTGTGCCTAGGTTTTGTCACTGGGGATTAAAGATTAAGAGAGACTATAGCCAGGGTTATAACTGCTTCTTTTTAAAAAACCCTTATTGACAAATTATTTTTTTAACCTTGGGGCTAGAGAAGTTGTTTTAGTTACTTTTCTCTCATTGCTGGGACAAAATATTCAACACCCAAAGTTAAAGGGGGAAAGGTTTATTCAGTTCACATGTTGTAGAGGTTTCAGTCCATAATTGGCTGGCTCCAAGGCAGGGTGCACATGACAGAAAGGGCGACAGTTCATGGCAGTGGAAAAGAGTAAAAGCAATAAGGGGCTTAACAGTGTCTTTCTTCCCCTTATATCTTGTTCACACTGCTGGGATTAGGTTGGTGCCAAGCCAATCAGTGGACTGATTTAATAATCATACACCCTTTATCCCAGCATCATACACTCTAGATTTAGCCACCTCTGAAAAAGCCCTATGACCATGTGAAGCTTTAGTGGGGACATTTAGACAAAAACCATAACAGAAGGCTTTAAAACCCAGGACCACAAATGCAAAACTCATGAAGTAGACTAATTGTAAAGTTATAAAATTTGAGAAATATTGTTTATCGAATTAATAAAGTTATCTGTTTGAGGTGTTTTATGTACTAGATGGGTAAGCCCTATGGAAAGCCCAATAACTTTTTCCACTGTTATTTGACTGATCTCAGGCAGGTAAGAGGAGGGACCAGTAAATAATAATAATAATAATAATAATAATAATAATAACAACAACAACAACATATAATAATAAATAAAACAAGGAGTTTTATTTATTGACCTGCTGTGGTCTGGGGAAAGGTAGTTCCATATTCCCAGTATCTGTTATGGTTATAGGGTATAATTTAATTATCAACAGTAACCAAATCTTTCTTTGGAATGTTCTTTCTTCCTTACATACCAAGATTGATGGGAAAAACTTCATAAATCTTAGAGTATGTGGGAAAAATGGCCACAGTGCTTTGCAAATTTTCCCTGCAAGTGACAGGGTGTATTTTAGGTTGGCTTATGTCTTGGTTTGGCCAATAAATATATGACATTGGTAAGCCTATTTCAAGAGTCCTTGGAGATTCCTCTCTTGCTATTCTTTTCATAAAAGACAAATATAGCTTATTTTTTAAGAGGGAAAATGTATCTTTATAACCTGTGAAAATATAAGGATTTCAGAGGGACAGTCACATTAATCTTTGTGATTGGAACTCAGCATTATTAAAGAGTTGGGTTTTTAAAAATTTTTTATTAGTATATGTTTGCAGTATGTATTATTTACATTCCTTGTGGAGAGTTGATACTTGTACATAACACACATCTTAATTCTCTTTTCATTCTCTTCCCCTTCTGCTTCTCCTTCCTTTTCCCTCTTCTTATTTTTTATTTATTTATATTTTTACTGAAACTACTCCAATATGACCAGCCTGGCTGATGATAAAAGATATGTATGTGCATCAGTTGATCCCTCTGACCACTCATTGACAGTCTGCCAACCCCTAGAAGTGAAGTTGCCTACTTGACCCGTAGATGCACATAGGAAAAATGAAGATTCCAGCAAAGAACCACCTGCAGACAGCTCAGATTACCAAACTACAGAATCTTGAGCTACATAAGTGGTTCTATTAAGCCACTGAGTTTTGGATGATTTGTTCACAGAAATAGAAGACTAGCAAAGATGTTCACAGGGATATTTAGGGCTAATTAGAAAGTGTTTCATCATATATCCTGCCAGTAGAAACACAGTTAAAATAACCAAACAAAAACTCACCAGGAAATGTTGCATAATGATTGTCATGATGTAGGAGCAGCATTTCAAGAAACATGCTGGGGAGGTATTTCCATTGTCTGTAACTATCCAAGGGAGAGATTGCTGAAGCTTGGTGATGGTGGCAATACTCTTTGTCCTGGGTATCAAACAGGTGTCACTCATTTATTACTGCCATCTCAGTGCCATCACAACTCTCATGCCAAAGAGGATCCCTACTACTCATAGAAACTCTACTATTCAAACTCTACTACTTACTTTGGCCACCATAAATTTCTTCTTTCCCTCTCATATCCTACCACTATGCTGCCCTGACCAGTCCTGGTGATCTGAACACACTAGTCTTTCCTGCCTGTGTCTTTATATTTATATAGTTTCTCTCTGTCTAGACTCTTCACCTGGCAAAATGTCATTTATTGTTAAAATACAATTACACATATTTTATCTTCTTAGGAAACCTCCTTCATTAGACAACAACACTTGAGCTGCCTCTAAGTTCCCAGACCTTGATTACAACATCTTGTCTCATTAGGAGCAAAACTTCTTCTCTCCTTATCTCCTCTCTTAAATCTGCCTCCTCTCCACTTGTAGAGTCCCCATCTAAATTCATATTTGTAGGTCAAATTCTCAGCATGTGGCATGTAACAGAGTAGGAACACAAAAACTCTTACATGAGTAACTAAATAACTAGAGAATGAAAACTAGTATTTCAACAGGTATTGGCATCCATTGTCTCATGTTGGATATTTTCATTACTTTCTAAATGAAGACATTGAGACTCAGAAAATTAAACAACTTATTGGTGGTTTCTCAATGGGAAACAAAGAAGAGACTCTTAATAATTGGTAGAGTAACCTCATTTAACTATCTCTATGACTAGACTATGAGATCCTTGAGCAGAGTCTACATCTATATCATTCATAAATTGAGCATACTCCCAACTGTGATTTAGCCTTTGCCTGAATTGAGACATCCTAGACTTTAGATCCATCTGAACCTTAATCTTGGCCATAGATCTGGCCTGATCTGGCCTTAGCTGGAACTCTAACTCTGATGAGTCTGAACCTTTATCTTGGTTATAGCCTGAGCCCTGAACTTGGTCCCAGGCTGAGGTCAGACCTAGCATAGATTAAGCCACAGACTGGCCCTAGATTGTGTCCTAAATGGTCATAAAATAGATCCAGACACCTCTAGTATGTCCACTAGTTTCAAGGGGCTCAGTTAGGGCAATATTCTTGCTATTTAAACAACCATTTTCCCCTGTGTTTATATTTGTTCCATCTCTTTTAGCTTAATGTCTCGAGGTCTAATAACCTTGACCATCCCATGGCATGACTGCCCCATAGCTAGAGCAGGTAGGGTCTGTACATCTTGCTAATAAAAGTTGGTTCACTGTGTGGCTATACCTTGAGGAGGGTGTGCAGGGGCTTCACTGGGGATTGGGGGGGAACAGATACCAGCAAGATCTGATGATAGATGAACTTTTCAACTTCCCTTACCATGGCCATCTGTATGATCAAAGGATACATGAGAAGAGATTTATCTTTTTCCACGCAACAAAATTCCAGCTAACAAAATCTACTTTTCTTTACTCAGAAATGGGACAACAGTCAGAAACTTGAGGGCAAGGGAAATGGGAAAGAGACTTTTGCCTTTCCAGGCAGAAAATTAATTATAAAATCAGATTGTGTTACCAGAATTGTTCATATCTGTGTTTTAAGGAATTTTCCATCATCTGAATCTAATAGATGGAGCAGTCAGAGCTTGACTGCTACAACAGTTTTTAATTTGTTTGGAAATTAGTCCAAATAATGAAGAAATGATTTTTAATACAACATGAAGGCAATACAATTGTCATGTCTTTTTAAACAACAACAACACAATTCTCAACATTGAATAATTGAAGAATGCAGCCGTCAGCAACAGGTTCTGCACCTCTGGATTAGAGGAGTGTTGCATTTAAGATTACACAAATAACTAGCAAGGCTTTATACTTCAGCATTCAGTACCAGCATCATTTTTGCCCTTCTAAATAGATGAGGAAGTAAAGCAGATAACCTTACCTTCCATTTGACAGAGAGGAATGCCAGGCTCAGAGAATTCAGTCACTTGCCAAGGGGGCACGCTGAGCAAATTGTCTCTGAACCCCCTCTGCTGCCTCTCTGGGTTTGGGAAGATAGAGGGTTTCCATTCTTCTAAGAAACAGGTGAGTGGCTCTGACTGGTAACTTGTAGGGTTTGGGGTAAATCAATCTGGATTGTTAAAGATGATCAATGACATAGTCCAAGTCCCTACATTACAACTGCACAGTCTGTCTGCATATGGGACTGCCTACCTGCCCTGCTTTACCATCAACAACCGACTTTGTGATTTTGTGCATTTCATTCCTCCTCTCTGCACCTCAGTGTCTTCCTCAACAAATGGTGGTTACATTTGCCCTACTGACTAGTATGAAAAGCAAGGATGTTACTACTGTATTAACAAGTAACTGCAAATTAGTTAACTGCTGCTGGTCTTGAAGTGTGAGACAGGTCAAAACTGAGGTGTAGTTATGGCACCTATGACCATATTGAAAGTCTTCTAAGTCCCTAAGCTACTCCTATGCTTATATTAAGAGTGAGGTATAGTCCTGAGGTTTCAGAAGCCACAAAATGATATTCTTCAGAGTGCAACTGGGTTTGAGAAATTGCAACATAATGTTGAGAAGGCTTCTTAAACTCTCCACAGAACACACAGGAGTCGCTTCTTTGTTCCTTGCTCTTTTTTTCACTGGGAAATTTCAGTGGATTAAGGCCCTCTTTAAAGATAGGGCCTGGAAGGGCAGACTTGCCTCCTGAAGTTGATTCCCACCCTCCACTCCCCAAAGGATAATGTCTGGCCCTAAACTCCTACCCACAAATAATCCTCATGTGTCAACCTCCCAAGTAACTGGGACTAAAGGCAGGTGCCACTATGCCTGGCTGAAGCTGAATGTTAATTTTTTTCCCCTAAGTCATGAGAGGTGGACTAGGTATCAAAAAGTGAAGAGGTGAGGAAAGAAGCTTCCAAGGAGAAGCAGCAGCCCAGGCAAATGTGCAACAGTGTAGGGAGTAGGGGGAGATGAGGCTGGGGATGATGAGACAGGAAAAGGACCTGGCTGGGCTATGGAAGTAAATCATTCCGACAATCAGGAGCTAATGAAGAGTTTGGAGAGGCAAGCGGCATTTAGTGATTTTTTGGGGGGAAGGGGCTACGTCCTTTATGTCAGCCATGTAACTCTGTGCAGTTGGCATCATCATGCCCATTTTATAGACTGAAAAGTTGAGATGCAGAAACCAAGCCAGAACTTCTACCTGCAAATTTCTTCTGCTCCCCGCAGCAGGAGGTTCAGAGGTGTTCAGTACTAGGTGTGCAAGTCAGCATTCTCCCTTTCTTCTTTCTCTCATCTTCTTGCTCCTGCTGCTCTACTGGCCTGTCTTCCCCCTCCAGCCCATTATTCAGCCTCTCATAACCTTCCAAGACAGAAAGGACAGCCCCCTCCAGTGGCTGGGGCTGTTCTGATAAATGATTTGCATGCACACCACACAGCTGAGAAATAGTGAAGCTGGGCTGAAATCCAGGAGCTTTTTATATTGTACTGGTCTCATGCCTAGCACCATGCCCAGGCCATAGTAAGGGCTCAGTGAATAGTAGCTTTCCTCACTTTTTGTAGAAGCCAACATTCATTCCCTTGGAGGTTCAGAATTTTGGAGCCTGAAGGTATGTTCACCCTCTTTCCCTTTGAAGGCAGCTCTTTCACTGGTCAGATTTGGGACATATCTGTAAGAGGAGAGCTTGGACTTTTCTGTGTCTGCCACCTAGGCAGAGGAGGCATGATCCAAATGTCTGGTCCCTGATAGAGTGTGACCTGGCCTTAGCTCAGGCAGCCTCTCTGAAGATTGGGCCCTGGCTGCTTTGCATGCGGGATGAAGGCTCCTCTGGTCAATTTGCTTTCACTAATGTCAGTCCCCTGCAGAGCGGTCTTTGGTTGCATAGCAACTGACCGAGCAGCAAAGCAGAGGTGGCCATGCATAAAAGATGACACATGATGGTGGGGTGCAGGGTGATGATTTGCAAATTTAGATACAGTTGCAGCAGGAATATGAACTGGGCATGAGAGTGGGCGGCTTTCTTTGTCTCCTCCCATCTCATTCAGAAAGCCAGCTTCCTACCATACTGATAGAGGTATGGAGAAAGCAAGCAGAATGGGGGAGGGGAGGCTTGAATTCAGCCTTCAGAAAACCAGGGTCTGGGCTGGTGGGGACTGAGGAGGTCAAAGAAAAGAACAAACTTGGACAGCAGTGCAAAGATAGACAAGGAGGTGTCAGGTACCCCAAGGACACTTTTCAGGCAACCTAGTTTCTTCACAGGTTCTTTCATTCCAGTGGAAGGCTCATGAAAGCAGCAGGCCTGAATACTCCTTCTCTGCTGGGGGGTCTTCTCTATGCTATTCTTGAAAGCTGCAGGAGGGTGAGGTGTACTGGACCCAGAGTGCCCAGGCCTGGCTTCAAGTTTTAGTTCTGCCATTTCTTGATACTGGGAACTTTGACAGGGGCTTTAAATCACATTCAATACAATCTGCCCAATAACAATTAAACACTTACTATGAACTGAGTGCTGTCCAGGGACACCACATTATAAAATATAGTTCCTGCCTTTGAGGAGTTTTCAATATGGCAGGAGAAATAAATGTTTCAACAATAGAAATTATTCTCTGAAGCACTGAGGGCAGAGATAGAAGGATAATGAGGAAGTGACTTCCTCTCTGGTTATTAAAAATAATATTTGTCCCAAACTCCTTAATGAGTTGAAAGGGAAGGAGCACTCTCAAAGTCACTGTGGGAAGTTAATGTTACTTTGATTCCAAAACCAGAAAAGGGTCCAACCAAGAAAGAGAATTATAGACCAATGTCTTCAATGAACATATATTCAAAAATCCTCAACAGGATACTGGTAACAGAATGCAACAAATCATCACAAAGATCATACATCATGACCAAGTAGGCTTCACACCAGGGATGCAAGGATAGTTCAACATATGCAAATCAATAGATGTAACACATCACATAAGCAGAAGCAAAAACAAAAGTCACATGCTTATCTATATAGACACAGAAAAGGCCTTTGACAAAATCTGACATCCATTCATGATGAAAGCTCTGAAGAAAATAGGTATAGAAGGACTATATTTGAATCTGATAAAAGCCATTCATAACAAACATACTACCTATATCTTATTAAAAGGGGAACAACTTGAAATCTTTCCTGCTAAAATCAGGTATAAGGCAAGAATGCCCACCATTACTAACTCTGTTTAGCACAGTACTCAAAAATTAGCTAAAGTAATCAGGAAAGAAAAAGAAACAAAAGTTGACATGATCCTCTACATAGAAGACTCCAAAATTCCACTACAAGATTCCTAGAATTAAAAAAACCAAACCCAGCAAAGTAGCAGCATACAAAAGTTATGGTTTCTAAGTAGGTGGACCTCAAAGCCCCATGAACTCATAGGTGGGGCTTTTGGGAGATGACTAGATGATAGGTGTGTGATACTCATTACTGGATCAGTCCACTGATGGGTTTACCACTTAGTGTGATGTTGGAAGGGAAGACTTGTGGGAAGGATATACTGTTTAACCAGGTCTCTTCCCTTAAGTGCTCTCTACTTCCTGCCTGACTTGCCATGAACTATTTCTCTGCTGTCATGCTTCCCTGCCTTGGAACTAGCCAACTATGGACTGAAACCTCTACAAATTGTGAGCCAAAATAAAACTTTCATCCTTTAAATTTTAGGTGGTAGGTATTGTGTCTCAACAATGAGAAAAAAATCAATACACAAAAATCAATAGTGTTCCTGTACACCAATATTGAATTTACAGAAAATAATACCATTCACAATAGCATTAAAACATTTAAATACTCAGGAATTAATCTAACTAAGGAAGTGAAAGACCTCTACAATGAAAATGCAGAACTCTGAAAGAGGAGATAAAGAGGTAATCAGAAAATGGAAAGATAGCCCATGTTCCTGGATAGGCACAACCAATATAGTAAAAAATGATCATACTTCTAAAATTGATGTACAGATTTCATACATTCAAAATACCAACAGTATTCCTCACAAAACTAGAGAAAACAACTCCAAAATTCATACGGAACCAGGAGAGACCTGGAATAGCCAAAGCAATCATGTGTAATAAGAGCAAAGGAGGAGGCAACCCAATTCTTGATTTGAAATTATATTGCAAAGCAACAGTGATAAAAACACCATGATACTGGTACAAAAAAAAACCAAAAAACAGTGATCAGTGTAACAGTATACAGAGTGCAGAAACAATCCCAGGCACGTTCAGCTCTCTGATCTTTGACAAAGGGGCCAAAGACAAACATCAGAGAAAAAGATAGCTTCTTTAATAAATGGTACTGGGGCAACTAGTCAGTTTTTACTATCTACATGCAAAAGATTAAATCTAGACTCATAGATCTCATCAGGCACTAAACTAAATCAAAATGGATCAAAGGATGAAATGTTAAAGTAGAAACAATCTGCTGGAAGATAAAATAGGTAACACTCTTGAAGACATAGGCATAGGCAAGGATTTTCTAAACTGAACCCCATTTACAAAAGAAGTAATATCAAGAATCAACAAATACAATGATATCAAATTAAAAAGCTTCTGCATAGCAGAAGAAACAACCAACAGAGTGATTTGCCTGGATAAAAAAATAATATCTAAGTAATATAAAGAATTAAAAAATAAATCCCCAAATAAAAGATTCTGTCAAAAAATGGACAACTGAAATAAATAGACTTTGTACTCAGAAGTAAAAAGGGCCAATAAATACATGAAAATATGTTCTTCATTTCAGGCCATTAGAGACATGCAAATTAAAACAAAACTAAGATTCCATCTTACTCCAGAAAGAGTAGCTATCATTAAGAAATCAGATAGTTAACAAATGTGAGAGAGGCTGTGGGAGGAAAAAAACCCTTCTACATTGATGGTGGGAATGTAAACCAGTACAACCACTATAGAAATCAGTATGGAGATATTACAAAAAAGAAACTACAATTAGAAATTCCATCTGACCCAACTATTACCCTTCTAGGTATCTTCCTGAAAGAGTTTAAGACATCATATTACAGTGATACATAGATATGTATGCTTACAGCAGCATGACTTATAGCAACATGATAGCTAAATCTAAAAGAAGACTATATGTCCATCAACAGAGGAATAGATAAAGAAAATGTGGCATTTATATGCAATGGAGTACTACTCTGCTTAAATACGGATACACACAAGCTTAAATATTGCATGGCTTCTCTTATAAGAGAAAACAAGAATACAAATACAGTGCAAAATAAAAGACAAGCAATAGGAAATAGAAAGGCAGGTCTTTTGCAAAAGGGAAGGGGACAAAGAGATGGCAGGGTGAAGGAAGAGAGGGAAAGAGGATGAAAAAAAACCAGAAAAGCAGAAACACTCAACCTGCTGGAAGTTGTGTACATGTAACAACTCCCCATGAGGAATGTTTTATTTAGCACATTATGTGCTGAAAAATGTGCTAAATAAAAATTGGAAAAAAAGAGAAATTGAGAGAAAAATCAGAAGTTATAGTTTTTAAAGAAAGTAATATTGGGAGTGGTCTGGGACCTGGAGGGGGTAACTAGTTGCCAAGTAGCTGCTGAGCAAATTAATTTTCACTTGGTTAGGCTTTGACACACATTATTTTATTTGATGCTTCCCAAATCTCTGAGTTTATTGTATTCCCATCTTTCGGATAAGGCAAGTTCAGAGTGGAGCAGAAATGTATCTAAGATCACACCCAGCATCATATTCCATCTTGTGCTTAGTGCTATCATGTCCTTGTGTCCCCATACCTAAGACTTCTAGGTAACTGTGACAAGGAGAATACACAGAATTACCAGTGTTGGCAATTCAACTCACAAGGATGGGTTTGGGAGTCATCCACGAACAACAAAAATAATAGGCGGGGGCGGGTGTGTGTATAATTTGACTGAAAACTTTGCTTGTGCCTCCCTGAACAGGAAAGCATACCAAACAGAACCTCTTTTCCAGGCCAAGCAGCTTCCCTAATGATTTATTATACCTGTCTATCATTCCTGAGAACCATGCAGAGTTCAAATCCCACTCTGCCTCTCCGTTGCTAGATGATCTTGAGTTTCAGTTCATGATCAGCTGGCTTCAAGGCAGAGAGGTGTGCCGGAAGGGCATTGCCCACCAGGCAGAAGGCAGCAGGAGCAAGCAGTCAAATACCAAGGCAGCTTCCTTCTGCCCTTGACCTGCCTGTAGGTTAGTGCCACTCACACCTAGGATGGGGGACCCTTAATCCCAGCATCACATTCTTAATAACAGCATCACACACCCTAATCTAGCCACCTTTGAAACTCCATGAAGCTTTGGGAGACATCTAGATAGAAGGCATAACAGGTGACCCTTGTGGGGACTGGTAAACCTGGTGCTTTGAGCTTCTGGCTCCAAGAACTGCTGAGAAAACCAACCAAACTCTGGCCCCTGGCGAGGATGTGCCATCTACATGATTTGAAGATCCGGAACCTGAACATGGTAACAAATGCCTGGTCTCTTTTAGGTCCCAAGGAGGTGCCCAGAAGAGGCAGTTTATATCCCTCAGAGTGTGTGTGTGTGCGCACGAGTACACACTCATGTGGGGGCTGTATATTTCATATTGTATCATATTGGCACCTGTAAAGTATAAGGTGAGGAGATCCCTATAGCTTGTCCCTGGGTGGCTTCTGTCTGACTGATTTGAGCCTAAGGATGTTGATCCTGGAATCTGGAGACAGACTGTCTCTTAAGATAGGCTTTCATTGCTGTGGGAAAGAGTGAATCATAGAGACTCAGAGGCCTGGTAGCTTCTTGGGGCTAATTACTACTGTCTAGAGAAATTTAATTCCTGGGTTGAGCTTGGCCATGTTACTCAACCTTCCCCCCTTTCCTAACTGGTAAAATAGCACCAACCTCAGGATTATTCAGAGGTGGTGCATATAGAGGAATGAACTGACCCAAAGAAATGCTAAACTGAGCCGGACGTGGTGGCTCATGCCTGTAATCCCAGCACTTGGGAGGCTGAGGAGGATCATTGCAAGTTCGAGACCAGCCTGAGCTACAAAGTGTGCTCAAGGCCTGTCTGAACTGCATAGAGACCCTGTCTAAAAAAAAAAAAAAAAAAAGAAATGCTGAGCTGTTAACTGTTTAGTAAAGTATCAGATTTCACTCATCCACCAAACCAAATCTGCAGAAAGGGTTATTTTTCTACTGATGATCTGATCTTCCTTCTGAGTCTCTTCACCCCTCTCTCCTAAGTAATGGAGGAAATATTGCTTTTAGTTCCAGCCAGGATAAAATTTTATTTTATTTTTTTAAGTATCAGAGGATACATATTACTTCATCTTTCTCTTGGATTCCTTCTGGAAGAGTCTCAACTTTGCATGAGTTAAGCTCAGCCACTTGGAGAAGTAAAAGATGCAATAATTTCCAATTTCCAAAATAACTGCCTCTGTGACTCTTTGATTATCATAATGATGATGTAGGATCTTATGACCTACTCCAGTTTGTGGGTAGGTTGGCAGCTCACCTCATACCCTGCAGCCAGGACGAAGCTTAGGATATATAAGACAGAACTTTCGGGAGCCCCTCACACACATTCACCTGCTCTTGCAGAGGCAGGTGGTCCCAGGAATCCTTAGCAGGGGAACCCCTCCATCTTACTTGTACCCACTGCCACTGTGCCCTGTGCAAGAGAACCTGCTGCATTCTCTTAGCCTAGCCACCAGATCCCAACTGTACCCTCTGTCTGGTCTGCAGAGCACTGTTAAGAAACTTCTGCCAAGAAGAGTTAAGAGAAAAAAAACTCTTGGGCCTTGTGATATGTTTCTTTACTAAAAATAAAAGCAAAATATAAGAAAACCACTCTTTTCTCTCTGAATCAGCATCTACCTGTCTCTTGCCTGCCACCCACAGACCTAGATTTTTAGTCAGATGGACAGCAGCAGGGGATCTGTAGGAATGGCTGAAAGAGGCCACCCACAGAAGCCCCCACCAGCTTGGGCCTGGGCCTGAGGAATCAGTCCATACTGATCTGAACACTGCCCCTGAATGTGTGTCCGCAGCTCCAGCCCAGACAGCAGCTGGAGGAGCTCTGTGCCACCGTAATCCACCAAAGGACAAAATGAGAAGAATGACCAACACTTGACATTAGGTGATATGTTGGATAATTTGAGGAGACCCCTACAAGATAATAATCCTCTCTGTGCCTCTCAGTTTCGAATCCCCCCAAAAGGAATAATGCTAGACCACCTGGACTTACTGTCTGAAAAGGATTAAATGAGTTGCTTTTTAAAAATCCTTCAGAACAGTTTCTGACACACAGCACATGTTATGTAAATATCTGATAAATACATAAAATGCAAAGTTCATAGCATTAAACTGATTCGCGAAGTGAAAAAGTGGTTTCTGTTGAACTCTTCTTTGAATCCAATGTCAAGAGGTATGAATTCCTTGGTTTTCCACTGCCTTGAATTCCACTCTGACTCTTGCTTTTTCCCCAAATAGGTATAGGCATCAGAATTGGATTCTTTGACAGGCAAGTGCTGCAGTGAAATTTAGTAATTTTGTTTTGTTTTCAATGTAGCTAAGTTTGTATTTGCTTTCTTTTTCTGGTATGTAATATTGGTTTTCCATTTATAATAGTGATATAAAAATCATCTAAGATATAAAGTGAGTAAATGTAAAGAAAAATATAAAGTAAGAAACTTATGCACATGGAGAAAGTAAAATACTGGAAAGTAGATCTCAGAAATTAGGGTAGCACTGAAATGGGAATCCTCTTCAAGAATGCGTGTGTGTTGTGTATGAGTGTGTGTGTGTGTGTGTGTGTGTGTGTGTGTGTGTGTGGTATATACATATTCCCTAAGAAGACTCCTCTGAGGGCCTGGAACATCAAGTTCCAGATATCTTTAGTTAGTGCCTCTGCCTCCTGTGTCCTCCATGGGCACAGCCGAGCAGAAACCACCTTCCCTGTGCTCAGCATGCAGGATCCAGTTTTCTAGACACCCAGGCTGGAGCCCTTTATGGTTCTGCCACTGTTGAAGTCTCTCCCCTCACCCTTTCTCACCCTTTTCCTCCCTCCCCCTCTCTTTTAATCTTCCTGCCTGGCAGAGAGGTTGTAAATTATCACATTAATTTCTAAATCAAGACAAGTTCCATAGTAACGGAGTAGCTTCCATCCAGACTTGAAAAAGATTGATTAGGAAGTTGATTTGCTAAGTGCCCTCAACTTACTTCTTCAAAAAAACAACTGCATTTACCCAATTCTAATGGTTCTCTAGGGGTGGGGTCTCCATGCAGCTTCTATCCTGATGCAGGGTCAGCCAGAGCAAGTCCTTGAGCAGGAGGGGTGATTGAATGGTGGTGGCAGTGGGGTTTCCAGGAACAGTAGAATATGGATATCCAAGGGGAAATCTATGCACCTCAGTGAGGGGAGCACTGGTTTGCCTGTTTCCCTGGGGAACTCCTAGGCACCTATCCCATTTGTTGTATTTGTGAGCAGACTTGTTAAAATTGCTCAAAGAGGTGACTGGGAAAGGATTAAGGACTGATGGTCCACCCCTAAGACATCAGAATTGTTCCTTTGGGCACACCAAGTTGGGGACATCGGGGTCCCTAACCTCTTTATATCAAGGGAAGTTCTGAGAAGCTAGGGAGCATCTTTCATGGTTAAAAGTATCTGATAAAACACTTATATGGTGTAAGTAATTTTCATTGTAAATTGTCCCCAAAAAGCTATTGTCCAAAGATTCCATATTCTCATGAATAAAATGAGGACAATGGTACTTTCTTACAGGGTTACTGTGAAGTTAAAATTAGGATAAGGTACACAGTGTACTTAGTTTAGTCCCTGGCACGAAGTTATTTCTGTACTCCAATGACAATATCATGATGAGAAGGTGGTGATTCCGTGTCCACATTTGTTAACAGTGCCGCTACCTGTCTGTTCATCTTTCTCTCTCCTGCAGCATTCCTTCCTTCAGCAAATCTGGATGGGGTCCTTCCAAAGTCTCTTGTCTTCTACCACCTTCTCATCTTGCCCCTCCCTGCCCAGGTGAGCCCTTTTGTTTGGTTGCCTTTTTAATTAATGTCTCTGCCCTGGCCTGAGAGGGAGAGCAGGAGCAAACCCTCTTCCTCTCTCCATCCCTTCTAAGCAGTGGTGGCTAAGGGTGAGGCTGGTTAAAGCCTGTGCCATCATAATCCACCAAAGGACAGAATGAGAAGAATGACCAACACTTGACATTAGGCGATATGTTGGATAATTTGAGGAGACCCTTACAAGATAATAATCCTCTCTGTGCCTCTCAGTTTTGAATCCTCCCAAAAGGAATAACTAGACCACCTGGACTTACTGTCTGAAATGGATTAAATGAGTTGCTTTTTAAAAATCCTTCAGAACAGTTTCTGACACACAGCATGTGCTATATAAATGTTTGATAAATAAATAAATTGCAAAGTTTATAACATTAAACTGATACACAAAGTAACACAAACCTGAATCTGGTCAGGGACCTACTGCTCACTAGCTGTGTGACTTTGGGCATGAGGCTTGACTTGTCTTCATCTATAAAATTGTGTGATCATGCTTCTCACTAGCTGAAGTACTGTGAAGTTAAATGAGATTGTTTCTGAGTTGCTCAGCCCAGGGCCTGGCCCATAGGAAGTGCCTGGCTAATGTTAGCCGAAATGTTCTTTTTCTTGAATCTTGTACTGAGCCCTGGGCCTGAAGCTGAATAGCTACTGCCTCCAAATACTTTTTTGAAGGTGGGAGAACAACCAGAACTGAAGAAACAACCACATCTTAAGAAACAACCAGAATTCAAGGTACTACAGCTGGAGGTAGGGAGTGTTCTAGGAAGACTTTCTGGAGGAAGCCACACAGACTGGCCTCACCATGTGGCACTGCAGAATGGAAATTGCTCATGAACAGAGGCAGTTACAACTGTTTCAAAAACAGCTGATGCCAAGACTCTGACCCAAGGTTCCTGCAGAAATCTGAAGAGTACATAGTCAAGAGTGGCCCAAGACTTAGGTGGGTTCCTTTTCCTTCATTCTCCTTTCCCAGAGGACTTCTTTATGTTACTGTCCCTTCTAGATCAGTTCTCCTTTGATTTGGGTATGTTGAGATTTGTTGAGGAGGAGTCTGGAGTGAATTTCCAAGAGTGAAATTGCAGTGGTTTACAGCATGGAAAGGAGAATTAGTCTTCTTTTTCCCTACGTGGGATACAATTCTGTGAAATTCAGTCTTTTATAGAAGGCCTTGTGGTTCCCTTAAAACATACTTACTTGTTTTTTTAACATTTAAGCTAGTATTAATAAATTTAAAAAATTGCTTATCTGTCCACTTCAGCTTTGTTTTATGCCCATTTCATACTGTTGCCTGTATTGTAATTAATACTTTGATATCATTTTTCTGATGTGTAAAATTGGTTATCTTGTAAATATAAAGAGTTCAATTTAAATAAACTATCGTGACTTAAAAAAGCAAAAGTCAGTGGCCCTGCTTACCTACCTATGAGAAGAGAAAGGACTTTAGTGATTGTGCTTTTGTTATTATTCTAGTTGTTTTTACTTTGAAAAAATATTTTGAGGGGACATTATGTTTATTGTTTTCATATATTTCATATGCTTTAACTTAAAAAACTGTGAGGAAGGGCAGTAATAACAATACTATTCTTAAAGACCTACCAGTCCAAACTCTGGATGCTTTTTGTGCATTATCTATTTGTCCCTCAACTAATTCCATGAGTTTTATATGATGTTTTTTCTCATTTTACTAATGAAATGGAGGCTCAGAGAAGTCACATGGCTCAGAATCACATGGCTAGAAAATTGCATCTTCCTAACACCACAGTATCCACTTGTCACCACCCAAGGTCTGCTGGCACTAGGAGATCCAGTTTTCCTGATGGGAAAATCGAGGTTTGGTAAAAATTTTAGAATGGATTTGCTGGATAGTAATGCAGAACTTGAGGACCAACCCTGGGTAAAACCAAGAGACGAGCAAATAGGGAGGGCTGCTGTTCCAGGAAAAGCACCAGTGTTCCATCAGACCTGAAAGAGTACCCTGCTTTTGGCAGTGCTAGAAGTTCCCTGTCTGTGTGGAGACAGCTTCAGGCTGCTGTGCAGATTACCCAAGCAGCTGCCCAAAGGCAAAGTCCTCCTAAGGGCATTTGTACTTGTATTACACATTTCTCAGCCTGTGGTGGGAGGAGAGTCTCATTTTAATTTGGCAGAAATTAATAAGTCTGAGCAGGGAGACATCACACATCGGGCTGAGCATGGCATTGTCACCCCCTCTAATTTGTTAGACAATATGGCCCTGCTGCAGCTTCCAGTGTCGATAAGGAAAAATAAACACATGTATATTAATGACTTTAAAAAGATTTCCATTTACCCAAGCATGTCTCTTTCTTTTTATTCTGCATATCATCAGATCAATAATTAATCCCCATACATTTTAATAACCGGAGTTTTCATTTAAGGTTGTTTTTCATAATTTTGCATTCATGTTTGACAAGTTCAGGAACTTGCTCAGTTTGAACAGAGAAAAAGAAAGTCAGGGATAATTTGTTTCTTCTTGTGCTATGGTGTCCCAAATCTAAAAGTACAATAGAGATGCGAACCGAGAGAGGCTCACTGAAATTGGGGAATCTCTTGGACTGTTTGTGTTCTGGGTGGCTCAGACCTCAGGGATGTGTATGTTGGAGTGGGGGCAGGGGACTGGGTTACTCATTCATCACTGTTTTTTAAAACATATTGTAATTAGCTGCAAGCCCTGCTCAGAGAGGTGATTCACGGAGGAAGAGGGGAAGCTGTTCCACATGCTGAAGCCAGCAAAGCATCTTCAAGAGGTACTTTGTCAGTGATAAAGTAGCCATTGTTATCAATGGTAGCGCTAGTGCAGAATGTTAATAAGAGGATCAACTCTGTGTGGAGGTAGGTGCATGTAGGGATATATGGTCTCTGTATTTTCTGCCCATTTTTTTCTATAAACCTAAACAAACTACCCTAAAAATAATTTTAACAGATATTTTAGTGTCACATACTTCAAACTGAGCTTCTATGAATCTGGGTTTGGAACTGAGCTTCAGTTAGTAGGAGAAAGCTGATCTTCAAGGACATGTATTTTTCCCTCAGGTCCTTTCTGCATGACCACCATATCCATGATGGCCTTAACTAGCAGGCAACAATCCATTTCCCGGGACATCTGTGCACTACCCTGGTTGTACAGCCGAGAAGGCTCTGAGCCCCGACCTGCCTGGCTTTCGTGACTCAGTTCCTTTCCTGGTGCTATCCTGTTTCTGTCCTTGCATGGCTTTCCTTTCCATTCTTCTGTCAGGACCCAGCATATGAGTATCATAATTTCTCCAGGAAGCCGTTCCTGGCTCTCAGGTTTTCTCTGGCCTCTAGACTGCTGTGCTTCCCTCTTTATGGTAACCTATGCCATGGCTGTATTTGTTGATGCTTCGTGCATGCACTGGTGGGCTGTTGTCATCTATCTGCACAACGTCTCCCCCATTAGACTCTGCGCTCCTTGGGGCGGGAACTCCATTTTATTTATCTTTGTTTTTTCAAGGCTGGAAAATAAATATTCATGAGAAAAAGTAATAGAGGGAAGGAAAGAGAGATGTAAGGAAAATTCCACTAAAATACATTGAGCAGGTTACAAAGTTTTAGTCTTTTTTTGGTGTAATATAATCAGGCTGAATGGAGAAGATTCACTTTTCTTTTCTTATTATTTTCATAAATGAGGTTTATTTACTATTAAAGACACACTATTTCTTTAAATGAACTAGGTGCTCTAGACAAGGCTAAGAAGGCTATGACATAGTCTTTATTTTCTTAGGCCTTATAGGAGAACTAGAGACACAAATCCTGGATCTGTTAAATAACTAAACAAAAGAGTTATTTAAAAGGAGGAGAGTAAGACATTGGTTTTTGAAATGTACAACAGGCCAGGAGCTGAGTTATGTCTTTTACAGACAACATCACACACAATCCTTGTACTCATAGTGCAGAGGGCATGATAGTCCTCATTTTATAAACAAGGAGGCTGAGGCTATTGTTGGGACCAACAGAACCAGCTGGTAAGGAAGGTGGACCCCGATTTGTCAGTTATCAAAGTGTTATGAATTGAAAACTGGTGGTCAACTTAACGCCAGCTGGATTACATTCAGCAGGGCGCTGAGCATAGATTTTCCACCTGAGGAAAGATGCCAGCATAAATAGAGATGTGGAAAAGGAGAAGCTATTCATGTTAGGTGTTGAGGCATTGTGGGTTCTTGTATGAGTTGCTGTTTGAGCCATGGGTTCTCCTGGAGGAGCTCTGGTCTTCACATCGAACATTGCTTCCTGGCTCCAGAGAGGAAGATGTGTGCCTCTTGGTTTCCAGGATGAACTCGTCACACTGGCTTCCTGGCATGTACTAGACTGTGCTTGTTCTCAGAGGAGCTCAGGGCCTCCATGTCACTGAGGATGGATGTGGTGCTTTTCAGGACATCCCTGGTGTTTGTTATGAGTGTGACTTCTCGGCTACAGCGTAGAACCCTCAACCTACCAGCACAGCTCCTTCACCCCGTTGGCATAGACTTTCTGGCTTCCACTGCTAACCTTTGGGCCTTCCCAACATGGATCCGTAAAAGAGACTGGCATGAGTCCTTCTTGTGGTCTCTAGACTTCCAGTTGGACTCATGGGAGGCATTGTAGTGAGCACTGGGTCTTTATCTGGACTCATGTGGGACATCGCTGTGGGATTCAGGCCCTTGGCTGAATATTCTGTCTTTAGCGTTGTAGATAGATTTCCTGCATTTTCTTGTATTAAGCATGGGTGACATCATAAAAATAATATTGTAAACTCCATGTCCTTATTCTAATTGTTCTCTGTATAACCCGTGACTACAACATAAAGCCTTTTCTCAGTCAAGTTCCCAAAGTAAAAGAACAGTTCCTAGGGCTAGTGAAGGCAGGGAGAAGGTACTTGTTGATCTTGTATGTCCTAGCATGCGCAGATGCCAGCGCAAAGACTCTCTTGCCTCATAGACCCTGGGCCTTCCCAAAGCTGTCATGACGGCCCTTAGGCTCAGCTTTAATGGTAGGTAGGCCTAACACATTGAAGGTTTGCCAGCAGACCTCTGACCCACATCCTCCTTTCTTGACTTTGGCCTTACAGATACTGTACTTCTTTTAGTTTCCTTGATGTATCTCTATTGTCCTACAGAGAACTCAACCTTGCCCTCAGCCTTTTTAAGTTGGTCCTGTAACTGGACATTGCTTCTGACTGAAAGAGCAGAAAAAGTACTTTGATCAGTGAGTGCCCAGTTGAGAAGTAAACTCCTCTAGGTATCTCAAGTTCAGAGACTTAGCTAGGGTAAGATAGACTAGTGAGCAAAAAGGGAAAAGCAGTGGCCCCAAGAGATCAATTAGTGCAAGGAAACCACTCTTGTCCTTAGGTCTGGGGAAGTAAAAGGAAGAGGGTGGAGGCTGCATCTCTAAAGAAATTCCTGATACTGATGTCAGCACAGCTCCTAGAATCTGAGAATATGCCTCCTGAAAATAACAGAAGCCAAATAAGACTCCAGTTTTCTTCCTTACTTCTTATGGCCCATGCATGTTTTCCAACTGCAGATCCAGACTGGCACCCAGCTGGTATGGGAATCTGTAAAATGTGGTTCTCAGGTTTCTAGCCATGATAGTATACAGAGGGCCAATGGATGACACCAGCACAATATGAAAAGATCAGAGATTTGAGAATCATATGTGTTTGCATGTACATCTTGGCTTTGCCTTAATTGGTCTTTTAATTTCATCTGACTTAGTTTGTTCGTCTGTAAAATGGGAATAATAATAACACCTTTCTCACAGGGGTGCTAAGAACCTTGAGACAATATACACAAATCCTTTAACACAGTTCCTTATCCATAGTAAATTAGCTATTGGTGGCATAGTCTATTTAATTTTTGCTTCTTCTTATATACACAATCCTGTGCGTCTTGAACTGCTCATCTCTCCTTTTAAGCATCACAAGCCAGTGCCTAGTTTCACTGCACATGAGGGTGTTTAAACATGACCCAGATCTTTGGAAGGCATGGCACATATGCAGAGCATCTTCCCATCGATGCTGTGCTCAAGTGGGATCCTACTCAAGATGCTCTCTTCCTCACTCTCTTCACCTCAGCTTTGTTTGTGATTCCAAGACAGTTAACAAGGTTTGAGCAGAAGTAAAATGTGCCCACTATGGTCGACCTCAGTCATTTTCTTGGCAACCACAGAGGCTGGTATTATTGATTCCATTTCTTAGAGGAGGAGACTAAATCCTAGAGGTACTGTAAGTTAAAGTCACCTACCCTCTGCTCTCTAGCACCTTCTGTCTTCAATGCCCCACAATAGGAGCTGGAGGGTAGGACTGCTTGGGTGGTACTCAGCTCCTTTCCAAATGATTCCTGAGCACCCACGAGTGGTGGGCACATAGCCAGGCAGCCACTGCCAAGCTCATCCAGTCTGAAGTTGACTCACGAGACATGCAGCTCAGAGGGAGCTGGCATCAGGAAGAGGATGGTGTGAGAAAAAAACATTTCATGCTCCCTTTGCCCACGCACAAGCCAGTCCTGGAGAAATTGGAACCATCCAGTTTATTCTTCTCTCTGGTTTTTCAAAAAACAATAGTAGGGTGGTTCCAATTCAGTCTGATTACGTGGATTTATCAAGTATCCACATAGACAGGTCAGGGCCAGGGGTTGGGCTAGAGGAACTTGCAGGTTGGGGAGGTAGATGTAGAGGAGCAAAGTGACTTCAGTGGGTTAGCACTGTGTCAAAAGGGGAACAGAGGTTTTAGGAGCACAGTAAGGGGCTCCTAATTCTGCCTCAGGATTTGGGAAGGCATCTCAGATGTGACTACTGAGATTCAAAGGAAAGAGAGGAGCGGGTTTAATGAAGGAGTTGGAGATGGTGATTCAGGCAGAGGGATGAGAATAGGCAAAAGCCATTTGGGGAACTGAGAACAGCTCATGGAGCTGACATACCAGGGCAAAAGCAATAGTGCCAAATACCAAGGCTGTGGGAGTAAGAAGGGGCTGAATCATGCAGGACCTTATGAGTTAAATCTATGAACTTGGAATTTATTCTGCTGACAATTGACAGCCGCTGATGATTTTAAATCAGGGAAGTAACATGTTAGATCCATGGTTCAGAAAGAGCATTCTGGATCCAGAGTGGAGTTAGAAAGGACCCAACAGAAGATGTGGAGGCCACTGAGCAGGGGGCTGTTGATGTCTCTGGGGAGAAATGGTGGTGGCCTGCACTGGTGTAGTGATACAAGAAATGGAGAGAGGGCCGATTTCATTCATGAAATACTCAGGAAGTAGAAGCAAACAGCACAACAATAGCAACCCTAACAGGTAACATGAAGAAGTCTTGTGAAATACCAAGTGCCATTCTAAGTGCTTGCCATATAATTCATTTAATTCTCACTACAGCCCAAGCAAACAGGTTCAGAAGGTTACAGAAACACACTAAAGGCTACATCTTACAAGTAGTGATATCTTGATTCAAATACAGCAAACCTTGTTCCCATGTACCTGGTCTCACCCCACATCACACTGTCTATAGGTCACAGTCCTAGCTGACTAAGTGTGTATAGGGATTCAAATATCAAAGAAGGGTCTAGCATGACTCCAGGTTTCCACAGAAGCTCATACTGTTCTGTGCCTTTTGCAGAGTAGGGGAAAACCTGGAAGAAGATGAAGTACAGCTGCCCCAATGTGCAGCTGATGGCCACATAGGCTCACATCCCATTCTCTCTCTCTCTCTCTCTCTCTCTCTCTCCCTCCTTTCTTTTCTATCTCTTCTCCTCTACCTCTCTCCTTTTCTATTTTTATCCTCATCTTTCCTGGTATCTTGTGGAAGCTTTGACTTACTCCAGACCATAAGCTCTTGATAGACCCTGGCTGTTTAGGTTAGCAAACATTTCCTCCTCAAGAGACCGTGAGGACAAAAAAATGCTTGAGACATGGCTTTTGTCACTGACTGTCTTGCTGGGAGCATCTCTCTCTCTCTCCCATCTCTTGATATGCCCCATTCATTAGCACCCTATAAGTTATCCATGGTGAAGAATCTTGCAATTTTCCATTTTTCATTTCCTGGGTCAATATTTTTGTTGACTATTGTAAAAGTATTTCAGCAATATCAAATTTATTCAGAGGTTTCTTTGTGCTTGCTCTCCTGTCTCCATTTTTGCACTTATTTCACTGTTGGCTGGTTAGAGTTTTCAGATCTGTACCAGTTCACGCTGCTGAGCACTTTTGTAGCTGTCTTCTAAATGATCCACCCTGATCCACTTGGGTCCCTTCCAACACACTCTGGGTTAAAGAACTGAAGGCATCCTCTTATTTCTAATCCTGACCATATCACTCACCTCCCTGCTTTCAAGAACTTCCCATTGCCTCAGGGTGATTTATGAGAGTCCATTCCTACTTCTTACTGCCTATTTCAACTCTCACATTCTTCCTCATTTGCACACATAATTGCAAACTTCAAGTCATACCAAACTGTACCATTTTTTTTTCTTTTTAAAAAGTTACCATGGTTTTTCATGTCTTAGAGCTCTTTCACAGGCTACTTTTTCTACATGGAACGTCTTTTGTTATAAATTAATTAGTTCATTCATTCATTCAACCAACTCTTGTGGGACATCCCTATAAGTTAAACACCATGCTAAGTATGCAGTTGCCTTGGTGAGGAAAATCCAGCCCCTTTCTCTTAGGAACTCATGATCCAATGGAGAATGAGACAAGTAAATTGACAAAGTCCACACAGTGGGGCAGGAAGGGAAGTTACAAAAGAAAGCACAATGGCAGTGGAGACAGATAAGGGGTCCTGGGGCCCAGCTTGGACTCAGAAAAGGCTGCCTTGAGTGGATAACACTTGGATAAATCACCAAGGAATCAGAATTAGCCATGCAAGTGCAGACTTGGGGGTGAAGAATAGTGATCTAAGCCAAGGACAGCCTTTGCAAAAGCTCAGAAGTACCTGGCAGAGAAAGGAACAGCAAAAGTCCCCTGGTAGCTTAGCTGTGTGATGTTAGGCCCTAGAGTTACAGCAGTGGTGCCACATATCCCACCATAAACACACTCCCAGACAAATGCCCACTGATGTACAAACCAATAGAGAACTTAGAGAACATTACTCTGTGATGGGATCCAGATGCAAAATGCCATCCATTGCATGATTCCACTTATCTATCCAGAACAGGTAAATCCATATAGACACAAGTAAACTAGTGGTTTCCAGGGGCTCTGGAAAAGAGAAGTGGGAAAAAGCTGATTCATGAGTGTGTAGTTTCCTTTGGAGAAGATGAAAATGTTTTGGAACTAAAGGAAAAGGATGATTATACAACACTGGGGATGGACCAAGGGCTATGGAATTGTACATGTGAAAATAGTTCATTCATAGTATGTAAATTGTGTGAAACTCATATTCATATCAACAAATATTTACTGAGCAATTGTGGTGTGCCAGACTCTCTACAAACACTGAAGATTTGGCAGTAACTGACACACATCTGAACCCATACAACAAAGGCATACATAGAGTCACATTAAGATATTCATTTAACAAATATTTATTGAATATCTACTATGTGTCAAGCAACAGGCCTGTCTGTCATTTTCTTATTGCTTGGGCAAAATACCTGATACCCACAATTTAAAGGAGGAGATTCATTTTGGCTGTTCCCAAAGTTTTAGTCCACAGTTGGGAGGCTCTAATGCAGAAAAGACATGGTGGAAAGACCTTTCACAGACTGAAGCAGCTTACATAGTGGTAGCCAGGAAGCAGAGAGCAAAAGGAGGAGCCTGAAAGGGAGACGCTCCCTGCCAGGTCTGCTCCCTGTGAATTACCTCATCTCACCAGGCCCCACCTCCTCACCGATATTTAGCTTCTGGGCTCGCTGGTGAGGACGGTGCCCCATGATCCAGTCACCCTCCACACATAAGGATTTAGGAAGGCATTCCAGATCAAAACCATTACAAGGCCTGATGTTGGGTCTCCAGTAGTGAACAACCAGACTTAATGTCTTAATAGCTTGTGGACACAAATGCATAATTGTTTACAGCGAACTTCCAAATTGAAGAACAGACACACATAGACCAAAACAAGGTCACAGCCAGAACCACTCTCCTCCTCCAGCCAAATATGTGATGGGTGAGAGACGTGAGCTCTCGCATGCCAACAGGCAAGCACAGCCCCTCGTGTTCCTGACACGCACACTTCCCACCAACAATCAATGGAAGTTCTATTAAAAGTCGTATTAAAACTGGCTTGAGATTTCAGTGCTTTCCTGGGAGACAGGAATAAACAGACCTCAGTAGAAAGCTTGGAGCACTGAGAAAAAAAAAACCCTCCAAGTCTCACTTAAGTGATTTTTGGCAGAAATCAAATTAACAGTAAGACTATGGACTGCTGACAAGGTGCTCCATCATGCTCTGCTGTGCCAATGTGTTTCTTCTACATGTTGTTTTCTTAGCCCTTCATTTGATAATGATAAATGGCATTTTCATTTGAAAGGAAAATATTAAAAAGTTCTGATTTGCAAGAGCAAGTTAGAATAAATGATATTATTATATCCTGTCACTTGTTCAGCTCAGAGAAAAATAATAATAAAGATAATAAAAAAAAACCCAACAGCTTTCCCTGCTGAAGAAACACAAGCATTTTATTTCTCCAGCTGGCCATTTTCATGCCATCAAATCTGTCCTTGACCTGGAGACTGCTGAAAGGTAATGGTTGTGGAGGGTGGGGGAGAAATTGTGGAAACATCAAAGGCCATGAAGAAAGAGAGACCTTGGGAAGTCTTGGTCCTCTTGTAAGCTAGTGGTGGTGAGAGATTAATTGTTGAATGAAATTCTGGTGGGGCCTGAAATGTACTTTCTTGCCTTTGGGTCAAATTTCAGAAGCTTTTCTCTCATTTTATAGAAGCCTAGCTTTTTATGAGCTGACTTTAGGGACTCCAGAGTCATTATCATGGTTGACCAGATCACTATCTTGTTTAAAACCTTTTGAAGGGCTCCCCTTTATCAACAAGACAAAGTTTTAACTTCCTGGCCTAGCATCCACTACACTTGGTGACCTTGCTCCTGTCTCCAGTTTGAACTTTTCCTACACATTCTGAGATGCAAGTCAGGTATCTCCCTATGAGGTCTTGTTTAAACCCCTTTTCTGAAAGGACCTTTCACCATTGTTTCCCAAGCCCTGTTTTTCTAGACTTGTAACTCACTTTTCCTCTTCTGCTCCTCACCATCCACCCCCTCCTTCCTGTCTTCCTTCTTTTCTTCTTCATCTTCCTCCTTCTCTTGTGCTTCTCTTCATTCTCTTCCTCCTCATCCTGTGTTTCTTCCTCCTCATCTTCTTCCTCCTGCTTCTCCTACCCTGCCTTCTTTTTTCCCAGCTCTGGGGGACTGAACCCAGGAATGTGTGCTCTGCTTTGAATTATATCCCCAGAACATGGAGCTTCTTCTTCTTTTTATTTATTATTATTATTTTTTTACATGGAGCTTCTTTAGCACAACATTTGATCTGCATTTTCTTGGGGCTTCCAGGCATAGGTCTGGTCAAAGGAAGCATTAAGCAACACAAATTAAGGTATTATTGGCCCAGTGGTCTCTCTGAGAAGGGCATATCACCTAAACTTATACAGAATCCTGAGGAGAGTTGTTTAGACAGTTTTCCCTTAGTATTGCTGCATATCAATAATGTCACCTTTCTTTTCTTTAAAGGTGAGTCAAACTTCAATAACATTCTTCAGTAACCCAGCACATCTCAGAAGTGTTGGTAGCACTATCATGCCCTGGGAGAGTTCCAGTGTCTGGCCTTAGCCCAAGCAATTGATAAGTCTCCCTCCAGTTTCCTTTGCCTCAGAAGGACCCTGGCAGGAAAGGAAAGGGTGAGAGTTGCTCAAAGTCAGCAACCATAGCAATGGAACAGCCTTATTAGATCATCCTCTCTTCTTCATCACTGGACCATCAGCCCATCCACCTATCTACTGCTTTATTTCATGCTCCTCAGAAACTTCAGGAGAAGGTGCTTCAACTAACATGAAGTGAACTCCTACCAAACACCACATTGGGTGCTATTGGTCACAGGAGTATGACTTTTCTTATTTTATAGATGAAGAGACTGAGGTTCAGAGAGGATAAGAGTCTTGCCCAAGGTTACACACTTGGCTAGTCGATAATGCAGTCTAGAATCTTGCTTTGATTTAAGGCAAGCAAGATATCCTTGAGTATCTGTAAGGTAGCCAGCTCTGGAATGAACTTTAGGGAAGATAAAGGGCTGAAATTGGGATGCCTCTGTCTGCCTCCTGTCTGATACAGAAGCCTACTCTGTTTCCAACCTTCTCCATGCTCATTCCACAACTCAGTCTGTATTCCAGGCACACCATTTCCTGAGGAGACCCTATTGTGTTCTTCTCTCCACAACTTTCCTCGGTGTATCTCTCCTGCCTGGCCCTTCTTATCTTTGCCTGTCAAATATGCAGCATCCTTTAGGACCCAACTTGTATTCTACCTCCTTCAAGAAAATTGTCAGATACATATGGTTTTTGTCTCCACAGTCTTGTGAGTCCTCTAGGAATACAGGTTCCTTTAATTTACTCTTGGATTATAACCAATGCATAATAGGTGTGAAATATTATATGTGTAATTATATTCCTCATAAAATGTTCATCATTATTAACATTGTAATACGATGTTTTTCTAAAATTGTGTTTCCCTACCAATTTTGAATTATCCTCTTTCTGAGAATCTGCAGCTGGAACCCATGGAGTCTCCTAATACAAATGCATAAAGAAAAGAGTCACATTTTATGCAGAGGTTGGGTCTTGCTTTCTCTCTTCTTTCTTTCTTCCTTCCTTTCTTTCTTTCTTTCTTTCTTTCATTCAATTTTTTCTTTCTTTCTCTTTTTTTGAAAGATGATCTCACTGTGTGGTGTGTGCTGACCTTGAACTAATTACATAGCCAAGGATGGCTTTGAACTGATGGCAGCTGTCCTGTTATGGGGATAGAGTTGTGCATCACCATGCCTGGCTGGGGTTAGGTTTTAAAAATAGTCTGAGGCCAAAATCATATGTAGTCAGAGATGATGGACCCTTGAGATTCCTAATTTCCCCTAGAAGTGCAGAATACATAGTTCTGTGTTGACACAATAGTTAGATGCTTTACATTTGACAGCCATATGTATTGTGTGCAAAAGACTTTATATAACAGAACACTTTCAGTATAGTGTAAAGCTTACCTATAAGAGGCAGGAGGGACCTGTTTAAGTGAGCAACTGGTAGATCTGTATCTTACACAGATTTAGGATCATCTTCAAGTGGTTCATGGGCCTCAAAGCTTGAGTGTAGCCCTCAGGTTAAAGACTTTAGTGTAGAGATTTAACTTTTGTCATGTCTTGACTACACTTATATTCACTTAAATTCTTACAACTATTCTTTGAAATGGGTACATGGATGTAATACCTACTTTTAGATGAGGAAATTGAGGCTCAGTGGTAGAATAACTTTTAGGGTAAAGTTCTGACTTCTCATCTAATGACTTTGTCTAAAAATTTCCCTATTCCTCTTCCTTGATGGTTATCTTGAGGGACCTGATCCAGATCTACTTGTTGAGGGAGTGAGGGTTTGTGAACTTAGATGAGTTACCTAACCTCTGAAACTCAGAGGGTCTGTTTTCAAAACAAAGACAATAATATCCACCCAGAAGTGTCCTTGTAGGATTAATTGAACCATTGTATGTGAAATTGCCAGGCAAGGTGCCTGGGACATTGCAGGGCAACCACAAAGGCTAGCTTTTTCCTACCCTTCTGTGCTGACCATGACACTCTCCCCAAAAAGAAACAGAGAGCAGAAACCCACTCAGTTATCATGAAATCGTCTCAATGATGACTGAGTGTGTGCAGTGTCATCTCTGACCACCAAAGGTCTTCACAGTGCTGGTGTCTTGGCAAAAGCTTTTCCTGTATTCAACACATATGAGCCCTCAGTGCCATTTATTTAAAAGGAGTGGAAACAGAGGACTAGGCACCAGGAATCTGTCCCATCACAAATTCTGTGTGACTTTGGGCAAGTGTTTCTAATTTGAGAAGCATTTGTGGAGACCTAGCTGTTTTCCCATTCAACTAGGCTTTCAAGGCTGCTCATAACCTGTTCAAACCCTCTTAGTGGCTGCCATTTTACTCAGAGCAAGAGAACAAGTGCTACTGGGGCCCATGAAGCCTGTGTCAGTCAGAGTCCAGCTGGAAAACCCAGTCCACATCAGGTAATACCATAGAAGTCATTTAATACAGGGAACTAGTTATAAAGTTGTTAGGAGAGTGAAAGAGCATCCAGTGGAAGGTGAAGCAACCTGAAGATTTGCAGAAGTGGGAGCCATCACTTCCTTAGGATGTTGGGATGAAGAGAAGAGGCCAGACTATAAGAGTGCATGAGCTGGTGCTGCCCCAGCAGAGGTAGAGCTTGCTTGGTGGGACCTAGAGCCACCAGGGACTGTCACATTTTAGACAGATACATTTTGAAACAGAGAGAAGACACATCTGCTTTTGTTCCCTCCTGCTGTCTGACCTCCTGTCAGGGAATGCTATTGGTCAAACCCAGCCAGAAGTCAAGGAGCAAAGGAGCAGGTGAGAGAAAAGTAGAGTAAATATAGGAGGAAACTAGCCACTGGTAGCACAAGGACCTTCAGGATATGGGGCACCTTTCCCTGGATCCCCACCATCTCTCTGGATTCCTGTCCAGTGTCTCACACCGCACTCACTCAGACCCCGCTGCACAGGCCTCTTCACTGTTCTTTGACTCCTGTGGGACCTTGCACATGCTGTACTCTCTGTGTGGAGTTGGGTCACCACATAGTCACAGGCCCCTTTTCCCTCTTTGCATCCCTGAGTGAGGACTTCTCTGATTATCTTACTTAATTTGTTCCAGCTTTCCTCTCGCTTGCCCTGATTCCTGCTATGCAACAGGCTTTGCAGTTGATTCCCTCTCTCTAGAATATGAGCTTCAAGAGGGCAGATATTTTTGTCTGCTTTGTTTACTATTGTATCTCCAGTGCTTAGAATAGTGCATGATGCATCAAGGATAGTCAATAAATATTTGTCGAATAAATAAATAGATTGACCAAGACCCAAACACTGCCTTAACTTTCACTCATTTGTTTATTTAATGATCTTCAGTGTGGAGAATGAAAGTGGCTGGTTGGGATGAGGGAGAGCATAGGGAGGGAGGCAGGCTCAAAAATTAGGGTGCATTTCTCATTTCCAGGCTTCTGCTCTCCCATCTTTAAGACAACGAGGATGAGCAGGAGACCCTGAAGATCATTTCCAGCCCCACCATTCTATAACTCTGGAGTATTTCCCTGACAGAATTACTTGGAAGGTAAAATTAATCCTTTTCTTCATCAGATGTTCCTGTCTCTGCACATGTCAGGGGATCTTTTCTCTTATGCTCACACACAGGAGCTTGTCACATCTTCCATCTCTGGGAACATCCTCACCTGAAATTGAAAGGTAAATATTTCAGTTGTGAGTCTCTCTGTCATGACTCAAATAATTTTAAAATTGCTTAGATGTCTTTGCCTAACAATGTTCAGATTGTTCTAATGCAGAGGAAAACGGTAGTTTTAGACACAGTAATATTGATAGCAGCTAGTAATTTCCATGTGCTTCTCACAGCTATTGGTGCTGCAAGGATTATCAAGGAAAACATTTTACTGACTAAAATGATCTTCTCTGCTTAGGAACTAGCCTGGTGCCTGGCATTAGAAGGTGCTCACTGGACAATCATTTTCATAGTGTTATTGTCATGGGATTGGGTTGGAAAAGAGTGCAATAAGGTCACTGCAGATCTCAACTCAAAATTGATTTTGTCTTCATTAGGCCTCCTCAGACATCAGATCAGGCTCACTACAAGATCATCAGAAACTTATAACGTAGAAAATTAGAAAGACTGAAAAGTTTTGAGAAGGGCTCACAACTAGGAGACAGTGGACAGACCATTCAGCACTGACACAGCACTCCTCCCATTCATTTTCCAGAGGGTGTCTCGTGCCTTCACAGGAACCAAACCCCATTCTTCCTCTCAAGTAACTGCCTATCCAGTTGGAAGGACAATATCATGCACTGTAAATCTCAGCAGATGAGTCCTGTTGTGGTTTTCATCCAGATGTCCCCCCAAAGACTCATGTGCTCATGGTGGGTGGGGGTTTTTGGAGTTTAACTGGATCATGACATGTGGTACTGGATTAGTCCACTGATGTTTGTAGCTGGATGGGTATTGGGAGGTGAAGCCTGGTAGGAATAGATGGGTCAATATGGGCATGGTTTGGAAGGGTATTACATTTCCCCACTCCTCCTTTCATCACTCCTACTTTCTGTCTGCCTTGTCATGAACTGTGTGTCCTTTGCCATGCCTCTCTTCCACACCACCCTGCCTTGCAATCAGCCAAATATGAACTGAACGTCTACAAATTGTGAGCTAAAATAAATCTCTCCTAACTTGAGGGTGTTGGGTATTTTGTTCTAGCAATGAGAAAGTAACTAATACAAATCTTGATGCAATGATAAAGATTGTAAAGATACAGGGTGCTAATAATTGAGTCTTTAAAAGATCAAAAAAAGATGTCTCAAAAAACTACACATTGAGCTTGGCATGGCGGTGCACACCTATAATCCCAGCACTCGAGAGAATTATTGAAAGTTCCAGGCCAGGCTGAACTACATAGAGACCCTCTCAAAACAACAATCACAACCACAAACACCACAACAATAAAACAAACAAACAAAACCCTCTAAAACTATATATTGGATCAAGCACAAATTTTATTTTTTAAAATTTACTTACAGTTTTTAAATTTTTTTATTTTAAAGAGAATAAAGCAAAACAAAACAACAAAGCAGATCAGAATAAAACAATGCAGTCAACACAAGATTTTAAAACAAGACAATAGGAAATTAATACTGGTTACCATAATGTCTGTTGTTTTCTATGAAATTGTCCATATCTTCACACGTAATGGATTCAAACAAGACCAAATAGTATAAACCTGATCAAAACAAAAGAATGAAAGCATTACAGGCTTTCAAAACCAAACAATAGGAAAATCAACAATGGCTACCATAATGTTTCTTATTCTTTTCAAAATAGCTGTCCATACCTTCACACATATTGAAATTAAATAATACAAAACAGGCTAAAACCAATCAAAACAAAGAATAAAAGCATTACTGGATTTCACAAGATGACAGAAAATCAGCAATGGCTACCATAACTTCTCATTTTCTTCAAAGTAGATGTTTGTACGATCACACGTAATAAAATCAATTCTTGTAAACTCTTTAGGAGAAGTTCTAGGCATGTATAAGCCTAGATATGTACATCTATCCCTTCAGTATTGAAGGAAAAACAAAACAAAACAAATTATGAGCAAGACAAGAAACCAAAGAGACAAATAACAACAACAAAGAGCCCAAAACAATGACAATATAGGCTTTGAGAACAAGGTGGAAAAGGACAATATATAATTTATCAACCAGTGATCTCTTACTGTTTATCCTTTTTTTTTTGAAATTCTGTAATATTTCTACCTTTTTCTGTTTTTTTTCTCTTTAAATAAAAAAAAACCAAGGTGGTGGGAAAATAATTAAGGTTACCATTTTGCATAGTTATCTTCAAAAGAGTTACTCATATTACCAGATATCAACATGCAAAGTTGATCTAATGTTATGAATGTTAACTGTTTTGTTCCAAGAACTAGTAGAATTAGTAGCACAATCATCTTAGCTATCTTAAGTGTGTATATACAAATATATATATTTTTTATTTCCCTATCTTTTTTCCTTTTTCCCGAGTTATTTTTTTCCCCTTTGAGCAGTTTCTTACTCTTTCACAATATTTATTGAAGATTTTGTATATTTTTTACTCTTTCAGTTTTTTACACTAGGGAGACAATACAGTATTTACACATGTGAGTTTGATTTATTTCACTTACAAGTATGGTCTCAAGTCACATCCATTTACCTATAAAAGCCTCAATGTGATCCTTCTTTATGGCTGAGTAGTATTCCATTGTATAAATATACCACATCTTTTTTTATCCATTCCTTAGTTGATGGGTATTTAAGTTGTTTCCATGATTTGGCTATTATAAACTGTGCTGCTATAAACATGGATACACATATATCACTGTGGTATGATGTTTCCAATTTTTCTGGGAATAGGCCCAGAAGTTGAATAGCTGGGTCAAATGGGAACTCCAATCCCAGCTTTTTGAGGAACCTCCAGACTGATTCCAAAGTGGTTGCACCATTCTACACTCCTACCAACAGTTCAGAAGTGTTCCTTCTTCTCCACAGCCTCTCCAGCATTTGTTATTGGTGGATCCTGGCCACTCTTTCTGGAGTGAGATGGAATCTCACTGTAGTTTTAATTTGTATTTCTCTAAGGATCAATGATGCTGAAAATTTTTTCATGTATTTATTTGTTATTCATATTTCTTCAGCTGAGAAGTGTATATTCATCTCAGTTGCTCATTTTTGGATTGGGTCTTTGAATTTCAGGATTTTAAAAAATTCTTTATATGTTCTAGATAGAAGTCCTTTGTCTCAGGGACAGTTGACTAAGATTTTTTACCCCAATTTTTAGATCTTCTTTTCACTCTATTGGAGATTTCTTTTGACAGGCAAAAACTTTTTAATAAGACAAGACCCCAGCTATTGATTCTGGGAAGTATTTCCCATGCAGTTTGAGTTTTGTTCATATTACCAGATATCAACATGCAAAGTTGATCTAATGTTATGAATGTTCTCTGCCTACCCCTATGTCTTCAAGATTTCTACCTACGTTGTCTTCCAGCAGATTTAGTATTTCTGTTTTAATATTTAGATCTTTCATCCATTTTTGCTTTAGTTTAGTGCACAGTGACCAGCATGGGTCTAGTTTTAGTTTTTAGCATATGGATAGCCAGTTTTTCCAACACCACTTATTAAAGAGGCTATCTTTCTTCCAGTGCACATGTTTGGCCCCTTTGTCAAAGATAAGGTGGTTGAGTGTGTTTGTAGTTGTGATTATCTTATAATCTATTCCATTGATCTTCAAGACTGATTTTATTCCAGTACCATGTTGATTTTATCACAGTAGCTTTGTAGTATAACTTTAAGTCAGGGATTGTAATGTCTCCTGCCTTGCTTTTGTTGCTCAGAATTGTCTTTGCTATTCTAGGTCTCTTCTGGTTCTAGATGAATTTTAGAAATGATTTCTCTAAATCTGTGAGGTATGCTAACGGTATTTTGATTGAAATTGCACTAAATCTGTATAACAATTTTGGGAGAATGGCCATTTTCACAATGTTTGTTCTTCCTATCCATGAACAAGGAATGTCTTTCCATTTTCTGAGATCCTCTTCAATTTCTTTTTTTCAGACCACTGTAATTTTCACTGACTAGATCTTTTACTTCGTTAGATTTAGTCTTAAGTATTTCATTTTTATAGATGCTATTGTGAAGGGTGTGGCTTTTCTTATTTCTCTCTCAGTGAGTTTGTTGTTTGTTTATAGGAATGCTATTGATTTTTGAGTATTGAATTTGTCCCCAGATACATTACTAAATTTGGTTAGTATACCTGGAAGTCTTTCAATGGAGTTTTGGGGTTCTTCTATGTAGAGTATCATGTCATCTGCAAATAATGATAACTTAACTTCCTCTTTCCCTCTCTTTATTCCTTTTATTTCCGGTTTAATTGTTCTGGCTAATGTTTCCAACACTATATTGAATAGGAGTGGTGATAATGGACATCCTTGGCTGTTTTCAGTTTTTGACCATTTAATATGATGCTGGCTGTTGGTTTGTCATAGATAGCTTTTATCAGATTGAGGTAAAGCCCATTTATTATGATTTTCTTTAGGGTTCTTATTATGAATGAGTGCTGGACCTTATTAGAAGCTTTTTATGCATCTATTGGAATGATCATGTGATTCTTATCTTTGCCACTATTGATATGGTATATTACATTTATTGATCTGCATATGTTCAACCATCCCTGCATTCCTGGGATGAATCCCATTTGGTTGTGGTGTATGATCTTCTTGATGATTTACTGCATTCTGTTTGCCAGTATTTTATTGAAAATTTTTGCATCTATGTTCATTAGGGAGATTGGCCTGTAGTTCTCTTTTTTGGTTGGAGCTTTCTCTGGTTTTGATATTAGAGGAATAATTGCTTCCAGGAATGAGTTAGGGTGAAATGCTTCCCCTTCAATTTCATTGAAGAGTTTGTAGAGTATAGGTATTGTCTTTCTTGAAATTCTTGTAGAATTCAGCAGTGAATCCTTCTGGACCTAGGTTTTTCTTTGTTGGTAAGGTTTTAATTACATTTTCAGTTTCATTAATTAAAAATTCAGTTATTCAGCAGTTTTACATCTTCTTGATCCAGCTTTGGTAATTCATATGCTCTAGGAATCTGTCCATGTCTTCTGTGTTATCAAACCTATGAGAGCAAAGGTTTTTGATGTAAGTATTGATGATCTATATTTCCACAGGGTCTGTAATGATTTTGCTGTTTTCATTCATTATTGCTTGAATTTGAGTTTTTTCCTACTTTTTAAAAATAAGGTTGGCCAGGGGCTTATCAATTTTATTTATTCTTTTCAAGAACTAACTCTTTGATCCATTAATTCTTTGTATTGTTTTCTTAGTCTCTATTGCATTAATTTTCTTCCTTCTTTTGGCTTTGAGCTTGACTTGCTCTTTTTCTAGATGTTTGAGGTATAGCATCAGGTTGTTCATTTGTGTTCCTTCCTTTTTTATTTTTTTTGATGTTGGGAATTCACTGCAATAAATTTCCCTCTGAGCAATGTCTTCATTACATCCCACAGGTTCCAGTAAGTTGTATTTATATTTTCATTTGCTTGTAGATGTTGTTTAATTTCTTCTTTAATTTCCTCTGTGACCCATTGATTGTTCAGGAATGAATTATTTAATTTCAATGTGTTTGTGTTGGTTTTGCAGTTTCTTTTGTCATTAATTTCTAGTTTCATGGCACTATGATCAGGTAATATGCATGAGATAGTTTTGATTCTTTTGAATTTACTTAAGCATGTTCTATGGGCTAGTATATGGTCTATTTTAAAGAAAGTCCCATGTGAAGCTGAGCAGAATATATATCCTGATGTTATGGGATGGAACACTATGCATGTCTCCATTTGTTCACATGTTTGATTCAGTTCTGACATTCTTTACTGATTTTCTGTCTCATTGATCTGTCTCTTTGTGTCAGTGGAGTGTTAAGATCTCCCATTATAATTGTGTTATTGCTTATTTGAGTTTTCATTTCTATTAATATTTGTTTTATATAGCTGGTTGCTCTTATATTTGTTGCATATGTATTTAAGATTTTTATCTGTTCCTCTTGAAATTTTCCCTTAACCAGTATGTAGTGACTTTCTTTATCTCTTTTGATCATTCTTGCTTTGAAGTTCACATTGTTTGCAAGCAGAATAGCTACCCCCTGCTTTTTTTGGGTTCCTGTTGCATAAAGTATTGTTTACTATCCTTTGATTTTTCAGGCTATGAATTTCCTTTTGGGTTAGATGGATTTTTTTTAATACACATATTGTTGGATGTTCTTTCTTGTTTTAATTGGTAAATTGAGGTCATTTACATTAATGTTTAGAACTGATATATATTGGCTTTTTTTTTTTTTTTGCCATACTATCTTTCTGCTGTTGGTTCTTTTCATTTCCTCTCTAATTGTTTGCCTTGCTTAGAGGCTTTTTTTCTGTTGATGTTCTTTAAGTCACAGTTATTTTTATGTCTATTTAGAGTATTTTTCAGTATTCTTTGCAGGATTGGTTTGGTGGTCATGAAGTTCTTCAGCTGTTTTTTGTCATAGAAGTACCTTGTTTCTCCATCAAATTTGAAGGATAGTTTTACAAGGTACATCAATCTAGGTTGGAAGTTATTATCCGTTAGAATTTGAAATACTTTACTCCAAGCTCTTCTTGACTTCATTTTTTGTGTTGAGAAGTCTGCTGTGATTCTGATGGGCTTTCCTTTATAGGTGACTTGTCTCCTCTCTCTAACAGTTTTTAATATTCTGTTTTTATGTTGAATTTCTGGGATGTTGATTATATGTCTGGCTGTAGATTTATTTTGGCTTTGGCTAGTTGGATTTCTATATGCTCCACTTATCTGCATGTCAGTTTCCTTTCCCATGTTTGGGAAATTTCCTGCTATTAGTTCTGTAAATAGTCTTTTGATATCATTTGTGTTGTCACCTTTTTCATTTACACCTATCAATCTTATAGTTTTTCAGAGAGGAGAGGTAGGCCCATGTGGCTGTGAGCCCAGTTTCAGCTCACAAAGTGGTAAGGGAAGTTCCAGCTCGCTGATGTTGGCTCCAGGGAGTTTGGGACATCACTCCTGGTGCTGGGGTGCCCGCTCAGTCCCCTAGGACTGGCCTGGAGAGGTTTTCTGGGCTTGAGTGGACCACGCCCACTGACCTTTATTCAACCAGGGGATCAAGCTGGCACCGAGAGGGGTGGTAGGCCCATGTAGCAGCAAGTGGAGTTCCAGCTCCCTGGCTCTGGCCTGTGACAGTTTGCGACATCACTCCCAGTGCTTGGGTGCCCGCCTGGTCCCCTAGGACACTGGACTAGCCTTGAAAGGCTTCATGGGCTTGAGTGGGCCATGCCTAGTGACCTTTGTTCAACCAGGGGAGCCAAGGCCAGTGAATCCTGGGAGCTGAGGGTGCAGGAGGTGACTTCCAACACACACAGGGAAAGTTTTGGAACATTGTTTGAAATGTGGAAATATAGGAAAATGACAAAATGAAAGACCAAAATGCAGTCTCAAACCTCCAGCCCATCCCAAGAAATCCTGGGAGCCACATACATAGAAGAAAATACTAGTCATTCACCTGAAATACCTGAAATGATATCAACTGAAATAAAGAAGCAAGTATGGGAAGCTACAAAGGAGCTCAAACTAGAAATAATCTCCCAGGTAAAAGAAGAAATGATAAAAGTAGTGAAAGAAATACTGAACACATTTAAAGAAGACCCAGCTAAAAAATTAGAGGAATAAAGCATACAGATAGAATCTCTGAATGAACAGTATAAGAAACAAACAGAATACATGAAGCAGATTCAAAGAGATATACAGGAAATCAAAAATTCTATTGTAAGTTGCCAAAACTGCCTCAACAAAAGTGAAAATAGAATTTCAGACCTCGAAGATAAGATTGCAGCTAGTGAACAGGAAAGGAAAGCTCTTTTAAAAATAACAAGGAATCAGGAAATAACAATTCAACAGTTGCAAGATGATGCAAAGAAAAACAACACAAGATTAATAGGGATAAATGAAAAAGAAGGGGACAACACAAATGATATCAAGAGGCTATTTACAGAAGTAATAGCTGAAAATTTCTCAAACAGGAGAACAGAAGCTGACATTCAGATTAGTGAAGCTTATAGAACTCCAAACAGCCACAACCAAAATAAAACTATACCCAGATATATAATAATCAACATCCCAGAAATCCAACATAATAACAGAATATTAAAAGCTGTTAGAGAGAAAAGACAGATCACCTATAAAGGAAAACCTATCAGAATCACAGCAGACTTCTCAACACAAACAATGATGTCAAGAAGAGCATGGAGTGAAATATTTCAGATCTAAAGGAAAACGACTTCCAACCCAGACTGCTGTACCCTGAAAAACTGTCCTTCAAAATGGATGGAGAAATAAGGTACTTCCATGATAAAGTACAGCTGAAGAACTTCATGATTACCAAACCACTGTGCAAAGAATACTCGAAGACATTCTAGATACACATAGAAAAAAAACACTAAGCAAGACAGACAATTAAATAGAAGGGAAAGATAAAGGTACAACAGCAGAAACATAACATGTCAACAATAAACCAATATATAACAGTTATAACCATTAATGTAAATGGTCTCAATTCACCAATTAAAAGAAACAGACTGGCAGAATGGATCAAGAAACAATGTCCAACCATATGCTGTCTACAAGAAACCCATCTAACCCAAAAGGAAATTCATAGACTGAAAGTCCAAGGATGGAAAACAATACTTCATGCAACAGGAACTCAAAAAAAAAAGCAGGGGTAGCTATTCTGTTTGCAGACAATGTGAACTTCAAACCAAGAAGGATCCAAGAGATAAAGAAGGTCACTACATACTAGTTAGGGGAAAACTTCAAGAGGAAGAGATAACAATCTTAAATATATACACACCAAATTCCAGAGCACCCAACTATACAAAGCAAGTATTAACAGAAATGAAAAATCAAATATGCAATAACACAATTATAACAGGAGACCTTAACATGCCATTGACACAAAGGGACAGATCAACTAGACAGAAAATCAGCAAAGACATAATAGAACTGAATCACACCTGTGAACAAATGGACTTGATAGATGTATACAGAGTGTTCCATCCAACAACATCAGAATATACATTCTTCTCAACAGTACATGGGACATTCTCTAAAATAGACCATATACTAGCCCACAGAAAATATTTAAGTAAATGCAAAAGAATTAAAATCATTCCATGCATGTTATCGGATCATAGCACCATGAAACTGGAAATTAATGATAAAAGAACTGCAAAACCCCCACAAACACATGGAAATTGAATAATACATTCTTGAGCAACCAATGGGTCACAGAGGAAATTAAAGAAGAAATTAAACAATATCTACAAGCAAATGAAAATACAAATACAACTTACCAGAATCTGTAGGATGCAATCAAAGCAGTACTCAGAGGAAAATTTATTGCACTGAGTTCCCACATTAGGAAAACAGAATGAACACAAACAAACAACCTGATATTACACCTTAAACAGCTAGAAAAAGAAGAGCAAGCCAAGCTCAAAGCCAAAAGAAGGGAGAAAATTATAAGCATCAGAGCAGAAATTAATACAATAGAGACTAAGAAAACAATACAAAGTATCAATGAATCAAAGAGTTGGTTCTTTGAAAGAATAAATAAAATTGATAAGCCCCTAGCCAACCTAATTTTAAAAAGGAAGGAAAAAACTCAAATTCATGCAGTATGGAATGAAAAAGGTGAAATCACTACTGATTCTGTGGAAATACAGAAGATCATCAATACCTATTGCAAAAACCTATAGTCTCATAGGTTTGATAACACAGAAGAAATGGACAGATTCCTAGAAACATATGAACCACCAAAGCTGGATCAAGAAGATGTAAAACTGCTGAATAACTCAATTTCTATTAATGAAATTGAAAATGTAATTAAGTCCTTACCAAGAAAGAAGAGCCCAGGCCCAGACGGATTCACTGCAGAATTCTACAAGAAATACAAAGAAGATTTAATGCCGACACTCCTCAAACTGTTCTATGAAATGGTAAGCAATTCTCCCTAAGTCATTTCTGGAAGCAAATATTACTCTAGTACCAAAATGTAAGTCATTCCTGGAAGCAATTATTACTCTAGTACCAAAACCTGAGAAAGACCCAACTAAAAAATAGAACTACAGGTCAATCTCCCTAATGAACAAAGATGCAAAAATTCTCAATAAAGTACTGGAAAACAGGATGCAGCAAACTGTCAAGAAGATTATACACCATGACCAAGTGGGATCCATCCCAGGCATGCAGGGATGGTTCAACATATGTAAATCAATAAATGTAATCCACCATATCCATAGAGCCAAAAGTAAGAATCATATGATCATTTCTATAGATGCAAAAAAAGTTTTTGATAAGATCCAACACCCATTCATGATAAGAACCTTACAGAGAATTGGAATAGATTGACTCTACCTCAGTATGATAAAGGCCATCTATGACAAACCAACAACCAACATATTAAATGGCCACAAACTGAAAGCCTTTACCTTAAAATTAGGCACAAGACAAGGATGTCCCTTATCACTGCTCCTTTTCAACATAGTACTGGAAATACTAGCCAGAGCAATTAGACAAGAGAGAGAAATAAAAGGAGTAAAGATAGGAAAAGAAGGAAGTTAAACTATCACTATTTGCAGTTGACATGATACTCTACATAGAAGACCCCCAAAGCTCCATCAAAAGACTCCTAGATATAATAAAAAAATTCATCTATGTAGCTGGATACAAAATCAATACTCAAAAATCAATAGCATTCCTATACACTAACAACAAAATCACTGAAAGAGAAATAAGAGAAGCCACACACTTCACACTAGCATCCAAAAAAATTGAAATACTTAGGAATTAATCTAATGAAAGAAGTAAAAGAACTATACAGGGAAAATTATAATACCCTGAAAAAGAAATCAAAGAGAACCTCAGAAAATGGAAAGACATCCCTTGTTCATGGATAGGAAGAATAAATATTGTGAAAATGGCCATTCTCCCAAAATTGTTATACACATTCAATGCAATCCCAATGAAAATACCACTAATATACCTCGTAGATCTAGAGAAATCACTCCTAAAATTCATCTGGAACCAGAAGAGTCCTAGAATAGCAAAGGCAATTCTAAGCAGCAAAGCCAAGGCAGGAGGCATCACAATCCCTGACTTGAAGTTATACTACAAAGCTACCGTAATAAAATCAATATGGTACTGGAATAAAAACAGACCTGAAGATCAATGGAAATGACTAGAAGATATAACTACAAACACACTCAACCATCTTATCTTTGATAAAGGGGCCAAACATATTCACTGGAAGAATGACAGTCTCTTTAATAAATGGTGCTGGAAAAACTGGCTCTCCATATGCCAAAAACTAAAACTAGACCCATGCCTCTCACCATGTACTAAACTAAAGTCTAAATGGATCAAAGATCTAAATATTAAAACAGAAATACTAAATCTGTTGGAAGACAAAGTAGATAAAAATCTTGAAGACCTAGGGGTAGGTAGAGAATTCATGAAGAATAACCAAACTGCATGGGAAATACTTCCCAGAATCAATAACTGGGATCACATCTTATTAAAGAGTTTCTGCATGCTGAAGAGTTTCTGGTGCATCTCCAGCAGAGTGAAAAGAAAACCCACAAAATGCAAAAAAATCTTAGTGAACTGTCCCTTTGACAAAGGACTTCTGTCTAGAACTTATAAAGAATTTAAAAAATCAGACCCCTAAAATTCAAAGACCCAATCCAAAAATGGGCATCTGAGATGAACATACAGTTCTCAGATGAAGAAATATGAATGGCAAATAAATACAAGAAAAAATGTTCATCATCATTGGTCATTAGAGAAATGCAAATTAAAACAACACTGAGATTTCATCTCACACCAGAAAGAATGGCCAGGATCAAGAAAACTACTGACAACAAATGCTGAAGAAGCTGTGGGGAAAAGGAACTCTTTTGCCCTGTTGGTGGGAGTGTAGACTGGTGCAACCACTGTGGAGGTCAGTCTGGAGATTCCTCAAAAAGCTGGGGTTGGAGGTCCCATTTGACCCAGCTATTGCACTCCTAGGCATATTCCCAGAAGAACTGAAAACATCATACCACAGTGATATATGTGCACCCATGTTTATAGAAGCACAATTTGTAATAGCCAGATCTTGGAAACAACCTAAGTGTCCATTAACTGAGGAATGGAAAAAAAATTGTGGTACTTTTATACAATGGAGTACTACTCAGCTATTAAGAATGATCACATTGAGATATTTATAAATAAATGGATGAAACTTGAGACCATACTCATAAATGAAATAAATCAAGCTCACATGTATAAATACCACATAGTCTCCCTAGTGTAAGAAAAGGTAAGAGTACATAAGATTCTATGATAATCATGTATCCCTATTATATTGCTTTGAAGACTTGTAGTGTTTTCATTCATTGGTTGGAATGATTTTATTCTGTTTTATTTGACCTTATTATGAACACCTACTTTGAAGAAAACAAGACATTATGACAGCCATTGCTGATTTAATATCATCTTGCTTTGAAGTCCTACCATGCTTTTGTTCTTCTATTACTATTGGTTCTATCATGTTGTGCCTTACTGGATTTTAATAGGTATAATAATATAAACAAATTTTTTATGGTAAATGAGATATAGTAGCCATTGTTCGTTTTCTGTTATTTGGTTCAGAATGCCTTGTAATAGTTTCATTCTCTTGAATGTTTTTATTCTATTTTGTTATGTTTGATATTGTTGTGTGTGAAGCTATGCTCCACTGTTTCAAAGAAAAAGATATTATGGTAACTAATGGTGATATCCAATTGTCTTGTGAAGTGTTGTGTTGCTTGTATTGTTCTGTTTTGATCTGCGTTTTTCTGTCCTCTTTTGTTTTATTCTCTGTAAAATAAAATGAAAAAAATAAATTAAAAAGGAGGAAAAAATCTTATAGTTTTTCTTTGCATCATCTTGCAACTGTTGAATTGTTATTTCCTGATTCCTTTTTTTTTTTTTTGGTACCGGGGATCAAACTCATGACCTTGTGCTTGCCTGGCAGGTGTTCATGCCACTGAGCTAAATCCCTAGCCTTCCTTGTTATTTTAAAAAGATTTTTCCTTTCCCATTCATTAGCTTCAATTTTGTCTTTGAGGTCTGAAAGTCTTCACTTTCATTGAGGTGGTTTTTCCAGCTTTTGGTGGAATTTTTGATTTCTTGGATATCTCTTTGAATCTGTTTCATGCATTCTGTTTCTTCCTTATATTGTTCATTCAAGGTTTCCATCTTTTTGCAGTGCACCTCAATTTTTTTAAACTATGTCTTCTTTAGATATGTTCAGCATTTCTTTATTGCATTTATCATTTCTTCTTTTACCTGGAAGATTATTTCTGATCTGAGTTCCTTTTACAGCTTTATGGAGTTTTTTTTTTTAACTTCAGTTTCTATTATTTCAGAAGTTTCAGGTGTATAGCTTACACTTTAGTCTATGTCCATGTCTCCTAGGCTTGTTTGGGATGGGATAGAGGTTTAAGATTGCATTTTTACTCTTTCATTTTGCCATTTTCCTGTATTCCCCTGGAGAAGCAGAATGCAAGCTCTCAGTTGCTTCCCGGGTTGAGGATATCTGTCAGTACTGAAGGGAGTTTCCCCAGTTGAGTGAGGTCATCAGCCAGGCCTTATTAGGTCCCTAGTGGCACTCTAAGTCTCCTCAAATGTGAGGAGCATGCTAGGCGGGCCTTCAGCACACCCCATGTGGTACTGTGCAGTTTCCTGGTTGCCTGAGTTTGCTGGGTGGGACTCTACCAGGTTCTGAGTGGCATACCAAGGCTGAACAGCTAGATGGAGAACACTGTGCAGGCCTTCAGCTCATCTACATGGCATACCAAAGCTCTGCAGCTGCTTGGGGATGGCCTTACCAGGTTCCAAGTGAGGTGCCAAGGTTTCACGGCTGGATGGTGTTTGCTGTGCAGGTCTTTTGCTCACACTATGGAGTTCAGGTGATTCCCTGGCCACTCCGGGTTGTGGCTCACTTATAGTTCAAAACAAAAGAAATCAAGCAATCAAGCAATTATCAGCATCTAAAAAACTTTTTAATTTACACTTATTATCTGTTTCTTTTTGCAACCAGGGAATTTTATTTTGTTCTGTTAACTATTTTACCCATAGGAGCTAGAATCATCTTGGGTACATAACAAGTGTTCCCATAAAATTGGTTGACTAAAGGTCTAGACCAGTTGGTCTAAACTGGGGTCCTAGTCAAGAAAGAAGTTAGACAAGGCCTGGGTTGCATAAAATCTGCCTATGGTGATGGGATTGACCACTGGGAAAAAGGGGAGGAATCTGCAGCTATTGGAGGGGCAGCCAGGTCCTGGAAGGCTTGAATGTCAAAGCTGTGATCCTCAGGCCCTGGAGAGACACAGAAGGATTCTAAGCCAGAGTAAGGCCTAGTCAGGTACCTGCTATACATCTCTCTTCCAGAACATTTTCCCGGTTTCCTTTGGGTCTCATTCTTTGTTTGACAAATCCAGGCTTCCTTGGGAGTTTTCTGGCTAGCAGCAATCTTTGAGCAAGAGAAAGGGGCTGTGTTATCTGTCCTTCCCTTCCTCAAATCAAACTCAACCTAACTGAAGCCCGCATTCCCCCACAAGAAACCTGAACTCCAGCTAAATTAGGCAAATATTTAAGCATGACAACTCAGGAAGAACGCTTTAGCAATTGTATGATGAAGATGTTAGATCTTTGTCATTGCATTGCTGCCTGCAGGCCAGCTGGGAGTTAAGTCACTTTGAGAGATCTTAATAATGTGTCCAATTCTTGATATGTCTAAAAATGATGACAACTGGATGCCAGCCTCAGAGAAGATGGGTCTGGCTTTAGTTTGCTGTGTCTGTGCTGTCTGCCTTGTGTCACTGTCTTTATATCTATAGAGTATCCTCTCTCTCTCTCTCCCCACTTAAACATGTTACACTCATTAACAAATATTTATTAAAAACCTACTACGTTTCAGATACTTCCCTAAATGCTAGATCCAGGGAATCAGTGTTCACAATCCAAGTCCTTGTCATCAAGGACTTTTCAGCCTGGGAAGATTTGACACATGCTTATGAGATCACCAAAACAATAGCATGTGATTTATAGATGCTTTCTCATGTAACTCTCATAGAAATCCATGGAGGTTGATACTATTGTTTCTATCTTATAAGACAAGAAAGCCCCACTATTATTAGGTCAGTGAAATGAGATTTGGACTTAGATCTGATTCCACACTGCTGATCTCTCCATGGTGTTTGTGTCTTATCTCAGAGGACAGCAAGTGCACATATGTAGGTTAGGGCTAGGAGAAAGGCAGACGTGCCATGGTATGTTGACAATTCTTAGAAGATGAAAGAGCAAACGAAAAAGAAACTGGCTAAGATGCTGACTGGGGAAATTGCAAGGATGTAATTGCTGGTCTACTATGGAAGTGGACAAAAAAGTAGACCCTAATTTCTAGGGGTCTAGGGCCTTTCTTTTAATGAAAGCAGTGCCTCCTCTCCTGGAGGTGTCAACATACTCAGAGCTTAGTGTAGAGGAAAAATAGAATGCCAGCCTGTCTATCCTCTGTGGAGAGAATGCTTAGCAATGGTATTAACCCAGGAAAAGGGTTCGAGGGGAATAGGCTAGATGTCAGGTAAAGGCAAGATGAGAGAGGGAAAGGATATGAGCAACTGGCTCACATACATCTCTAAGGATTTACTGATTTCCACTGAAGTTGCATGCACATTGATTCCATTATCACTGACACTGTGTTTCTCACTCATATCTCTCCATGGATGTAACACATTCACTCTGTGACAATCATAAGGTTGCCTATAGAGATTCTACTTATCTTTTCTCTCCAGGCACCATCCTGCTCTTTTATATCTAGGCATCGCTGTCTGACTTACTTTCTCTAGCTCTGTGACTGGAAGTAACTCTTGTAGAAGGAAGTTCTAAGAGCCAGTGCATGATTCTTGACATTGTCTTTTCCGTGCTGTTGTGACAGCCAGTATCAAGACGCAGCCTCCATAATTCTGGGAGCTTCAGACACTACAGTGAATGAAGCCTCCCTGATGAGTTCCTATTGCAAAATAAACCTTCATCATTTTAAGTCATCAAGAGTCTATGTTTTTTTGTTACCATGAAATAACGAGTTGATATGATTAATATACATTTAAAGTGGCAAACTCATTCCCATATCATATACAAGTATACCTATATCTCTATCATCTATCACAATGATAGTTGGAAAGATTAATACCATGGAGAATGGACAAGCATTGAATGCATTTGGGGTTAATCTTGAAGGTAGTTTGCTGATTGACTGATGGAGTAGATGTGGGAGACTAAAGAAAAAGAGAATGTGTTATATCATTTATTTTGGAGTCAAATCATCTGCTTTGATGCTCACCCAAAGCAACTATGTATAGCCATGAGATACTGAGGGGCCTGACAACTTAGCACTTGCGTATTTGGGCCCCCATTAGGAAGCTACTCTAACCTTAGGCTTTTTTTTTTTTTCACAGTCTTCACTTTGACTTCTTGGTTTCTGGGTGGTTTGTGTCTACCTTAGCTTCTTCCTGGGTATTGGGAACATTTTCATAACTTTCCCAAGACATAATTCTACTTGGGTTCCTGACCAGAGCTCTTGCTGATAGAAGCAGAGTGAGACAGTAGAGGTGGTACTGGAAACCACTGCCCTGGAGAGAATTTCTGAGGAGGTCTTGGGCAAAAGCCAAATGCACAGGTTCCAAATGATGGAATTTCCTGTCCTTCAAGCTTCTGAGAGCTTCTGGCTGATATCTTTATCTTTTACAGAATTCAGGGCCACCCTTGATGACAATGTGACCCATAGAATCCAAGAGGAATTTGTACTCCAGGGACTAGATTTAGAATTCAGAGATTTCTTTCTTTTTTTTTTTAATTTTTTTTTATTTAAAGAGAAAAAAAAACAGAAAAAAGGTAGAAATATTACAGGATTTCAAAAAAAAAGGGATAAACAGTAAGAGATCACTAGTTGATAAATTACGTATTGTCATTTTAGAAATAGTTGTTCAAGTTACAAAATTAGAGCACACAAAGTAGACATTCAAGCAGTGAAACTGTAAACAGATCTGTTCAACAATCCAACAAGAACTTAGAAGTATGGTTATCAATCCTACACACTTAAATATTCATACAGTTATATCTTTTATAGCACTTTCTATTTCCTCTCTTTTTTGCAATAGCAATTATGCATTTAAAAAAAGTTTTATTTAAAGAGAAAAAAAAGCAAAAGAAAAAAGGGTAGCAATAATACAGAATTCTAAAAGAAAAAAACACTAAGAAATCACTAGTTGATAAATTACATATTGTCATCTTGGATGTAGTTGTTCAAGTTACAAATTTAAAGGATACATAGTAGACATTCAAACAGTGAGACTGCAAACAGTTCTGCTCAAAGATCCAACAAAGATTCAGCAATATGGTTATCTATTTTACACATTCAAACATACATGCAGTTATATCCCTTAGAGCACTTTCTTTTCCTCTCTTTTTTACAATAGCAATTACACATTTTGGGTTTTATTACTCTTATAGTTCTTATCACTTTTTACACTAGAGACACAATGAGATATGTATAAATATGATTCTTATCTATTCCACTAATAGAATTCAGAGATTTCTAATCTTTTATTGAATGTGTGTGGCAAGGGAAAGGGGGAACTGAGGGCTATGTCTTGATTAATGGGAATGATGGAAGGTGTCTGCTTCTGAAATAGGAATGCCAAGGAAATGAGGATTCTAGAGGGAAGACACTGAGTTCTCTTTTGGACCTGTTATACTGAATAGTATCTATTACCATCCAGTTGAAGAGATTCAGTGGGTACGTGGACACACAGGTTCAAAAGTCTAGGATGAAGCTATAGATTTGTCCATCAGAATATAAATTGTACTAACAGTCATGGGACTGGGTAAAATACCTCAGGGAAAGTGTGGTGGTTAAGCTTAATTATGTCAATTTGATTAACTTAGGAGCCATCTCAGGGATTCGTAAAGCACACTTTTGGGTGTTTCTGGGTAGGCTATGAGGGCATGACCTTGGGTACGGTATATGATCCCTTGTCCCCTCCTCTCTGGCACTGTTATCCTGCTCTGCTTCCTGGCTGCCATCAAATAAGCAGCTTTGCTTCTCTATGCCCTTCCATCATGGTGTTTCTGCTTTTGAGCCAACTGATATTGGACTGAAACCCTAAAAGTACGTGCCAAATTAAACCTCTCTTCTAAATTGAGGGTGTTGGGTATGTGACCCAATGACAGAAAAACTGACTACTACAGATGTGGATAGACACCCAAGAACTCTGTTTAAGGAATGAGGAAAGTCTAAAGAAGAGCATGAGACTTTCTTAGGTAGGTGGTCTTTTGTTTGTTTTTAATGTGTCACAGTTTTTCCATTTAAAATGGTAAAAAGGCAGATAATAGAGGTTGCAAGGTTTCATTTAATCCACTTAGTTACTCATTCATCTTTCGCTGATATTGAATTTATTCCTTCCTTTTATGTAATTGAACAGAAATGTTTTGAACACCCGCCAAGTATCCTGTGATAAATTCTGCTTCCTGTCCTAAAGTCAGAGGGGAGGGACGGGGCCTGCCATACTTCTAGTTCTAGTTCAGAACACAGGCTTGCAGTATGTGGGGAGCTGCTTCTGTGTATCATCTTATGGGGTCTTTGCTGGCAGTAGTGAGTTAGGCTGGGTCAGGACATAGGAGAGCCTACATCTGTGGTTGGTGAAGGAGGAATATTTCAACCACACTCTCTGCCCTTTGGGGTACCCATAGAGACAGTTATCACTCTGACATGAGACCAAATAAAAGCGGTTACTAGGTGCATATTTATGTTAGAACAACCTGCCCATTCTTGCTTTAGTTTTTTTTTTTTTCCTTCATCCAACCTAGGGTGAAATCTGGGTTGGACAAGAGTGAGCTACTTTGTTCTTTAGCTTCCTGAGCCTCAGAAGGTACAGACCTTGGAATCTGGCTGAGTCTCTGGAGTCTTAAACCAAGAACTTCCCTCTGGTCATTCTTGTCCAGTTTGTTGAACTTTTCATAGTTGGAAGACCCATTTGAAATTTTCTCTTTAATTTCTAGGACCAATCCTCACTTGTGGGAAAAAAAGATTTGAGATAGTTATTCATCCAACCATTCACCCACTAGTCTATCCATCCATTTACTAAAATAAAAAGAGATTTTTGTCTTTTTGAGACAGGGTCTTGTTATGCAGTTCAGGCTAGCCTAGAACTAACTTTGTAGAGCAGGCTGGCTTTGAACTCATGGAGATTCTCCTACCTCAGTCTCCTGTGTGTCACCGTGCCCAGCTAAAATAATTTTTTAGTATCTCCTGTGTGCCTTTCTTGGGCTTTAGTGATAAATCAAGAAGCATTGCTCTAGCTTTCATGGAGTTTTGAGCCTGAAAAAGACAGAGGCTTACCTAGTACCTCCTGTGCAGTGTACATTCTGGCCTGGCTGCCCTAAGCCCACATACTTTATGTTAAGCATTCAGTTCTTTTTGGAAGAGGAGGCCTAAACCCAATGCCCAGTTTTGATAACAGGTTTTCATGTGAGGTCTTGTTTGCCCCATCTTCTTTGGTAACCAATGCACCAGCCCAGTCTTGGACCCTATCTTGTTGGCTCACTTCTTCCAGAGACCCATTCTGATCATTAGCCCAAGACCTGGGTTACTTACTGTTTCCAGCTACCAGTTCTCCCAGGTGGGCAAGTTACACCATGGGTGATTTCCTGACCCCTCCCACAAGTTATACCTCACATTTAGGAGTTTCTCTGTGATTCACTGCAACCATTCTGCTTGACCCCAGGGGGTTCTGTATCTGTCACTGGTGTTACCTCAGCAGATATGTTGTAAATACCTCACATGAGCAACTCTATCTGCAGGCTCTGGGTGCTCCCCTCAGTGATGTGAGAGAATATACCACTTGTAAATGGAAACGCTTTTCTTTTCCATTATTACTATGGGCAGTTCCTACAGTCTGCTGCTGAAATCATCTGGCTTTTGCTAGCCCAGAGTTTTTCTCTGTCACTCACTTCCTTATTTGTTTCTCAGCAAATATTTACTGAGGCCAGCTCTATGTCAGCCCTGTATTGGGCTCTGTGAGCACACAGTTGTAGTAGACCTTGTCTTTCTCCTCTAGGAACTAACATTTCAGTGAAGAAGCAGAAATGACTTTCTGGTGTGTGTGGTGGGTGGTTTGGAGGAGGAGAGATGGTGGTGGGGTGAGCTGCTATCCAAACTTCTCCTAAGGTAAGGAGTAAGGAATCAAAATAGACTTGATCCTGAGTTGGTCTTAAAGAATATATGGGAGTCCACTAGCTGTTGAGCACGGGAATGGAGATGAAGAAAAACAGTGAGGGAGGGGCATCCTGTATAGTCAACTGTATGTACATAGGCATAGAATTCCTGGGGTTTCATAATGAGGACTTTGGGATTCCACAATGAAAAAGGCTAAGGCAGAAAATTAATGTGGAGACACAAAGAGCTTTGAATATGATCACTGCTGTGTTCACTAACTCTCTCCAGGACTCTTCTTCATCTAGAGTGTTACAGAATAACTATGTTCCCAGTTTGCCTGCAGTTACTGTTGCCACATACAAACCTCCAACAAATAACCTTCTCTCTCTTCCTCATCTGCTAACTCTATGCAAGAGTCCAGTGCCTGAGGAGATGGTGGATCCACAGGTAAAGGATCATCCAGTTGATTGAGTACTTTTTACTCCTCAGAAATACTCCTCAGGATATTTTGTGGATAAGAAGTAAATATCTATGTGTTAAAACATTTGGGGGGGCATGAATGTATATATGACATGTGTTTTTGTTACAGCAGCCAATACCTTTCTTTCTTCAGTGATCTGAAAACTTTAGCATGTAGCAAACTCACTAACAAGCAATGTATGTTAAAATAGGCATTTGGGTCTCATCCAAAATTTCTAATTATGCCAAGGGTGGAACCTGAGAATTTGTATTTTAACTAGTTACTGATGCTTTTACTGATTGTCCTGGGACCACATCCTGAGAATCTCTATTTTAATTTATTCCAAGCTAAAAGAGTTAGGAAAGGAAAAACTTCAGAATTCCTGACAGTAGAGGCACAAGCTGTACAGGCAGGGGCACTGGCTGAATGATGATGATAACAGGGTACTTACAGTGTGTGAGTCTGTATTCTAAATCACTCAATTCTCCCAACAACTCATTAATGTAAGTCTGCTAAATTTCCACCTGTGATGGGTAAATGCTCATGCTATAAAGGCATATTTGACGTCTTTTACTGTAGTCTCCATAAGAGGAAAGAAGAGACAAATTCCCCTGGAAGGAACGTAGCACACAGAACTTTGGATTCAGACAAGTTGGGCTAAAATTCCAGCTTCTTCATGGGCAAGCTGTAGGAACTGGAAAAGTCACATGATTTCTTTTTTAAAAGTTTTTTATTTAAAAAGAAACAAAAGCATGTAAAGGTTAGAGACAATACAGAATTCTAAAAAAAAAATTTAAACAATAAGAAATCACTAGTTAATAAATTACATATTGCCCTCTTAGAAATAGTTGTTCAAGTTAAAAAATTAAAACATACAAAGTAGGTAGTCAAACAGTGAGAGTGTAAACAGCTACACATTCATGAATCTCTACATGTATTTCTATCCTTTCTGTATTAGAGGGAAAAACAAAACTTAGCAAGACAAAACAAAAAAAATTTCTGTAAAAACATGAAACCAAAAAGTCATAGAAAGCCACAGTACAAGGTGATCTACAGTGATTACTGTGTTGTTTCTTATTATCTTCAATAGAATGTCTATATCATCAGGAATAATTGAATATAGCAGTATAATTGAGTAAAGCAGTAAATAACAATATTAGTAAAAATAAAACATTGTGGACAGTATAACACTTCAAAGGCAGGTAATAATCAAACCAGAGTGGATATTCTAGTGGATCATGTCATCTTAAGTGCAGTTGCCTATACTCTCAGACTTGATACTATCAATCATAACAGCTTTGAATAAATTCTATCAATACAAAACAGTGATCCAACAAGCCAGATTTGATTACGATCAGTCATGGTAAAACAGTGTAGGTCTTACAGAGCTTTAGATTAAGTTGATAGGAAATTGAGGATGATTACCATACTATATCCTGTTATTTTCATGATTGCTGTCTGTATCCTCAAATCTAGTACAGGTAGAATGACTGGAACAGAATATAATACATCTAAGCAGAGTAGTGTGAGTAATGTGGGCTTTAAATCCTGGTGCACTATTAACAATATAGTGTATCAAGGCCATCTATGTTAGAGATTCTAGTTATCTTTCTCTGCCTCATTTCTGCTATGCTATTTTTCTGCCTTTGTTTGTCTACTTTTCTCCTTCATTCTACTGCCTGCCCCACTCATTGAGGCCTTTCTGCCACTGTTCCTAAAATCCTGGTATTTTTTTCTCTCTCTCTAGAATGTCCTTCAGTATTCTCTGTAGGGTTGGATTGGTGGTCACAAACTCCCCCAGTTCCTCT